>JAHLSL010000008.1:5481121-5521507 GCA_025920805.1 Petroica traversi
TGTGCATTTACCTATCAAATATGCATGGACAGGAAAGAGAGAAAAGCTGCACTCCATATTTTGCTATAGTTTTACAAAATTTCTTTTCTTCTGTGTCTAATGCTTCATTCTCGTAGTTTTCAATTGCTCTCTCAATGTTGTTATTAGAAAAAAACCCCAAGATCTTGTTGCAGATTCTTGCCTTCATTTTCTGTATTAATAAGAGTAATTCTTTCCAGACAGACCCACCTGGGCTTAACCTCCTCCCACTGGAAACACAACCTTTGAGTTGTCTCCAGCATAAATCTCAGATGATCATATACCACCTAAAGGGCTGAGGTTTAGATGAGGAAAAGTTAATCTGCAGCTAAACAAAATATTTACTAATTGTGGGGTTTTTTTGCTAACCAAAAATCTTAGTTAATTGCTGGCAGTTAATTTATATGAGAATAGGAGGTGCAGGTGATCAGTCAGGGTTGTTATTAATACTTAGGGCTATATCTCTAAATGCTTTTTAAAATCAGTTAATAAAATGGAGCTTGCTTGCTGGAAACTGAATTAGTTTTCTCTAGTGGCTAATTTGAGCTGTGTGTTTATTGAGTGGTATTTTTTAGATGTGTTAATTTTTTTCTTTTTTTTTCCCAGTGTAGTCGCAGACATCTTGGTTCTTGTTTTTGTTCAGAAAGCCAGAAATAGGAAGGAAAGAAAAAAGCAAGCTGTTGGCAGGTTTATCACTGAGGGTTTTTTAACATGTTCTGCCATGTTTTTGTCTCTTCATAGCCCTCCTCTTTTAAATACAAATCAAGATGATAAAAATTTTCATGAGTTTTACTTTAATACTGGAATGTATTATAAAAATGCACTTACGCCTGTGGGGGGAATAAGCTTCCTATAATAATTTGTATTTCTACCTTCCTTTAGAGAAATTTATTTAATGTGCTGTCTACATAGAGATTTCATCTTTTCCCTTAATTTAAGTAATATCTTATCATTATTTCTTCAGTAGACAATCAGCTACGATCCTTTCCTGCACAGAGGATTTAAAATCAACTGCAAATTGCTGAAGAATTGCACTTCAAGTGGTCTCAAGACAGGAGAAGCAGGTCTTCACTATAATGGAAGAGGCCAGGAGCTCAAAGAATGGAAATCATGACCCAAGGAAGTCTGTCCGTCTTGTCTGTGAGGAAGGCAAAGCAGTCAAAGTTACAATTAATCAAAATTATAAACATAATAGAAATGACAAATCTGTGAAGGACGTTGGGAGAAGTTCTCCAAGTGGGAATAACAGCAGAAAAAGTAAACAAAATGATGTTTGTTCTGAAAAGCAAGGAGAAAATAAATCATGCAAAGTAAATAGTTGTATTCCTGGAACTAAAGATTTGGGATCAAACGTTCAGGATCGAAGTCATGGAAAAGCAAAAAAATTCTCTAATTTATCATCAGCAATGGAAAACCTGAAACAGACAAAAGCCCAACCAGTGGGAGAAAATGCTCCAGGCCCCCATGTTTCAGGGAATGGGGTCAGTGTGGAAAGCTTAACAGCAACTCAGAAAGGGAAACTGGCGCTGGAAAATCCAGTGGGAGTTCATACTTTGAAGACCAGTGTTGATCAGGCTGGTGATCCTGGTAAGACTGCTGCAGATCAAAGAAAAATGGAACATAAGCCTGATGACTTCAGTGAGTATTAGTTAACACTGCTTTATTCCATTTTCTTCTGGTGCAATTGCTGACAGTCTGAAATGGGCTTTGAAATGTTTCTGTTCGTGTTATTTTTTTCACATGTACTAAGTTGCTGGTTGCATTTAGAGAGAACATGATGTTAATACAAGCATATTGCTTGAGAACAAGAGATTATGATAATAGCTGTCCTTTTTTCTTATGCCTAAGACCTAAACATCTTTGTAAGCTACTTAGTGTGGGTGGGTTTTAGACAATTTTGTGAATATAGTGTCTTCTGAAGAGGGAACCCTTCCTAATATCATTGCCACTTAGGGAAATGCCAGTTATTACTGCTTTTCAAAAAGATCAGGGCGAGATGGACAAAAAAAGTTCTTATTATAGGAAGAGGGGAAATATTTGCTTTTTTCCTGTGACTGTTGTGCTCCTTTTGTTACTAAAAATGTTTAGAATAGCCTTTAGGCAGCTCTGGAATACGTATCATCCATCAGTGGTTGCCCTTATGAATGTGCATTTCTTACACATATTTTTCAATGTCAAAATTAAATATATTGCTCAAGCTTTGTTTCACCAGGTTAATTCCATAGCTCAGGATTTGTCACCCTTCTTTAGAATACATTTCTTTTTTTCAATAAAAATCTGTTTTAACATGCCAGCCAGTGTAGACCTTCTGTTTGAAGGTTTTCCCACAGCTACAGCAGTTGCTTGTATGGAAATACAAGAAAAATAATGCAGTGTGTATTTTCTTAGTTGTCTTAATAGTGTTTAACAGGAAAAACAAGTTCAAGTGGCAGCATCCTGTGATCAGTCAGCTCTTTGTAGACCACCATTATGTACTGTGGGGACCATCTGTCACTGAGAAACCAGGACTTGAAAACTTATTCAGCTTTGATTCCTTGCTAGTCTGGGGGCACCCATCTCATTTGAACAGAAAGAAAAAGGAAAAGACAAAGCACAAATAGCCCTCGTTTTTGCTTATGTAAAATCAACTGGGATAATTTGCTGTAGATGTTTGCAGAGATGAGTGACCTGTGAGCCATCCATAGGCATGTGGAGGAACTGGCCCTGTGGCACTGGGCTGAGTTTGGGAGCAGCAGAGCTCAGGAGTGGCTGCTGGGGGCCAGAGGTGTCACGGGGTGTCCAGGTGTGACTGCAGCAGCTTCCAGGCCCAGGGCTGCCAATGCCTGGACACTGCTCTGTAAGGTCATTTGGGTGAATGTCTTTGAGGCAGCTCTCTGACTTTCTTCTTTTAACTAAATGGGTTCTGTACAATAATTTAATGCCTAATATTTCTTGTTTCTGTTACAGTAGGGCATCAGGATCTTGTTTACTCTGTTGTGGATGACAAAGCCCTTTCTTGCTTTGAACAATTTGACTGTGAATTTGACTGAAACACAGACCTAATCTACCTTTTTATTTTGTCTTTTTAATAGCACTCTTAATAGCAGATTAGTCTCTGAAGTATTTTTAAAATACTGGTTAACATACTGGAACGATTTTAATGTTTAAGGTGATCTTGGGCAGTGTTTGGACAAAAAAGTGAAATGTAGCTCTAATCTGTGTCTGTTTCTTAACAGCTCTGTACTCTAATTTTCACTTTTCCGCTCCTTGAATTACTCTGAAGAAAGTAACTCTTTCTTGCTTTAGGTAAAATAAAGAATTCTGAATCAACAAAAGAACATACATTGGAAGCGGATTATTTAGAAAACACTGGTGTTATTGATGAATCTAATCTGACAGTTGAACAGCAACTGGGATTGAAACAAGCTGAAGAACGTCTGGAAAGAGATTATATCTCCCGACTTGAAAAAGTAGGTTGGGTTATTTATCAGATAAAAAAGAAAATGTGTGTCCTCTTTCATTATCATCACCAGATTTCTGGTTGGGTGGTATTTCTACTACAGCCTGCTGCCTCTCTTTCTTTCTTCTTAATAATGAGTCACTTTCTGATCTAAGATATTGTCTCCAGTAGTTGACTTGTTGTTCATCGTGGCAGATGATATGGATTGGAAGCTTAGTGTTCCTTCTGTAGCCTTTGCAGAGCAGTGGTTTTTTAATTTTCTAGATCTGAATGGTTACAGTTCCAGCACTCGAATAAGGTTTTATCAGGTAAGTTTTTAGCCTGGTTCCCTGGAAACTCAGAATGCAGGACTGAAAAGAGCCTTGAGCTCTTTACCTCTCACGAGCCCCTATATTGAAGATAACTGCTTAAAAATGTTCACATAAATTATCTTAATTTCATCTCTAGTGAAATCTTAGTATTATCGCTAGTGAAACAAATGTTGAAGTCACTATAGGTAACACAGAAGTTTTTCTTAATGTCTAATGCAAGCATTTTAATCCCTCCTAGGAAAATAACCAAAAGTTTATTACTTTTTCACACCATTCATACACAAAATCATTCCCATTCCTGCAGTCAAACCTTCTTTAGGCTCTCTTTGTTCATTGGTCTTGGGGGTTTTTGTTCCTGGTTCATTCCTGTTGCTTTTCTCTAGACACCCATTGTGTAACTGGTATTCAAAACCAATTTCAGCTGTAGTCTTACATATAAAGAGGAAAGCTGACTTCATTTCAGTGAAATATGGCATTTTTGTTTAGGATCTCTGCTTTTTTAGCAGAAGTAGGATGTTGGCTTATAGTTGGAGCAGCAGTGATCCCCAGAGCCTTTCCTTAAGAACTGCTCCATCAGGTGTTCCCAGCCCTGTGTGTTTTGATAATACCTAAGGAGGAATGATACCTTGCTGTGATATTATTTAGTTGGAGCTTATGTAGTCCCTTTCTCTGTTTGTGATCACCGAATTTTTGTCATTTTACATCTTTTGTATCCTTTTCCAAGTTAATATCTTTTACATTTATAGTCAGCACACTCTCTGTTGCATTTCCCACCTCTTCAACAAAAGTGTGGATATTTCTGCCCAGCCAGGGACCCCTGCTGAAGAATACTTGGCACATGCTTCTAGGTATAAGTGCTCTGAGTTCTCTCAGCAGTTCTGCTCCCACCTTGCTCTTCTTTATTTAGATAGTATTTATGGTCTCCTTTTGAGACTGATACTATGACAAGTGACAAAAACTTTGTAAAATTCAAATTCTTCTACTGCTGCTTCTTCAAGAGCCATGACTTATCTTTGAAAAAGCAGCCCTAAGATGGGGTGAGTGCAATTTGTTTGTAGCAGATCAGGTTGTCACCTCTGACATGTTTTTTTCCTTATGTGCTTATTAATTTATTACAGTATTTTTCTGAATGCTAATTCTGACTGCTCTCTAATTCCTTGGCTCATCTTATTTAGCCCTTTAAAAATATTCTTAAGTTTCTCTTTCCTAAAGATCTGGAGCCTTCCCATAAGTCCATTAAAATACAACTGGCTCTTTTATGGATAAGCTCCGTGAATATCCAAGGACAAATTTCATGAGACCTGGCTTATTTGGAGGCATCTGTCTTACACAAGTAGTAGTCTGTAACTGTTTTGCTTTGCTATTTTGAGTTTTTACCCTTTTCATTGGAGCTAAGAATAATTACATTATTAAAAAAGTCTTCACAATAAAGGTAAAACTAAAGTTATTCCATGATTGAACCTTCCTGGCAGCACCTATTGACATAATACTGCAGATCAATATTGTAAAGAAATTACAATTTTTTTTCAAAAATACTTTTACTGCTGATACTCACCTTATTATAAAAGAATGGTAATATATTTAAATCAACTTCAGTCATCAGGCTTCAAATTCTTGAATCTTTCCAGGTAGCTAGGTGTAACTAAGTTGTTTTCCAAATGGGTGTTTAATTTCATCTGTCTTAGCGAAAATAGGGGTAAAGAGAATTAGTAATTAAAGCAATATTTTAAATTGATATTTACTCTGTAGTTGGATGGTATCAGACTGTTTCTTTACCAAAAGCAAAGATCAGGCTCAGTAAGCAGTAAGTGGAAAAACTTGCACAAATTTAATAGTGGTTTAGGTCTCCATATGGTAAGTCAAATTTGTTAATTGATCTGTGGTCCACCTCAGTGTCTTAAAATGGTGTTTGTTTATTGTTGTGTCACTGTTTAAACATCTGGTGTTTTCAGTATACTTTTTGGTTTTAGTAAATACAGATACATTAGAATTAGGATGAATATATTAAAGTAGGTTTTTTCTCTCCCAGTTATTGGAAAATGCTAACAAGTCTGGAGAAAAACTAAAGTGTTTTTTGGAACCCTTTTGTCTCTGCTGTGAGCTTATCAAAAGGTTTCTAATCTTTGTAGCTGTAGTCTGTTACAGCAAGAAAATACAACTGCAGAATGAGACAGATAAAGTGGAGTATTTGGGAGCAACCCCTTCTCTTTGCAGAGTCCTTTCTGCCTTTTAGTCCAGCAGGTCTTAATGGTTTCCTGGCTGAACAAACTCCATAGTATCCCCTCGTGGTCCCTGAGAAAGCAGTGATTTCCCTTCTTCCCCATCATCTCTGGAGGTTTGGCTGCTTCTTGCAGCCTCGGGGATCTCCCAGGCAGCCACTCCATTTGTGTGCTCCATCTCTCCCAGCCTGTCTGTACCAAAATGTTCTTTTTCTGCCCGTGTCTCCAATTCTGAGCATCCCAGAGTGTTCCTCAGAGTGGAGCAGCATCAGCCCTTGCCCGAGGATCCCGTGGCCAGGCGCAGTGACAGGGAGGTGGCCCTGCTCCCCAGGCTCCTGGCCACACCCTTGTGACAGGGCAGAGCTGCTGCCCTTGCTCTTGTGGGCACAACAGAGCTGGACATGGCTGAGCTGCTGCCATTTCCTCATCAGGGCAAGGCAGGGAGATGCTGAGAGTTATCCAGTTATTAAAAGCTTCACCTGACAGGGGAATGGCTTACTGGCCTTTAGGTCAGCCTTAAGAAGCATAAACTCTTCAGCCTTAATCTGACCTCACTCAATTTATTGAGAAATGTAATGTTCAAGTCATCTCAGGTCCTCCCCTCACTCTCCCCTCTTGTCATACGGGTAAAAATCTATTTCTGCTTGTTTTTTGAAGGTTGCCTGCTGTTTGCAAAGCACCTCGACATTCGAAGTGTTACATAATAGTTAAATACAGTTTATTAATCAAAGAATTGAGTTTTTCAGGTGCTACTGGTAGAAATATTTGTTTTAACCTATGGCCATTTTTCCTCAGCGCTCCCCAGAATACACCAACTGTCAGTATCTATGCAAGCTCTGCTTAGTCCACATTGAAAATATCCAGGGAGCTCACAAACATATTAAGGAAAAACGTCATAAGAAAAATATAATGGTAAGTTAACAAAATTATGGCTATTTTTTTCTTTTCCTCCTCTCTTTTTTTATTTTTAAAATTAATTTTTTTGTCATGTGGTTTGTTTTCTTTGGTCCTGTTAATTTAGGTGAAACTCTGTGAGGTGAACAGAGATCCACAAATTTCTGTTTTCTGTTTGAGAGGAAGGGCTTGATGATTTATCCAGGCAGAGAGGAAAGGATATTTTTGGTCATTGCTTCTGAATGAGTGTCTCTGAGTAGTGAGCAGTTCATCATGCTTTTAGTAACAGAATGCAAGGTAACTTAGATGAGAAATATATATTATATAAAAATATATTTAGTTTTTCTATTTTCTGAAAATAATGCCATTGGTAGCAAGACCTTCAGGGACTGGAGGTGGGGTTGGGGATGTTACTTTTTTTTTACTTTGACTTGTGAAGTTTAGAAGAGTTATAGGGGGGGAAGGATTCAGTTCACTCCTCATCGCTCTGGGTTTGTTAATGTGTTTAATATGAAAAACAGTTCTAAGGCTTACAAAGAGAAAAGCAGTTCCCTTGTCAGACACCACAGTGCTATGGTTTGCCCTAAAGAACTGTTACATGCAAGAAATCCAATAAAAGGTGCACAGATATTCTTGCCAGCCTATTTTTGTAAATGCATTTGTAGATGCATTTTTGTAAATATAGATTCGCTAGTATACTGGATTTTGTGATTTAGATGGTTAAAATTACTCTTTCTGTAACCATTCCCCCAAAATTCAGTCAAATTGCTTTCTCATGTTTCCATGGATTTCTTGCCATACTTCTGTTTTTCATTAATGCTCTAATTCTAAAACTTATGCAAGTCATCACCTGGAAGACTCCAAATGCCAAAAATGCATTGAATCTCAGAAAGTAACATTTTTACATTATGCTCAGTGATTATTTATAAAGGGTTCTGGTTCTCTTACTGTCTCCTAAATTGTATCATGCTTGAAAAAATGAGCCAGCCCTATGATTGATCTATAAATGCTTTTTTATCATGCTTTTCACCTGGGCATGAAGATGAGAACTGAGCAATGAGGTTTCTTTAGCCCTGAAGGGAATTCTGGAGGAGAGGGTTAGGGTTCAGTTTTTAACACTTAACTCAGATAGCTTTATGTTGTGTGCAACGTTATGCTGATACCTATGTAACTGTCTAAATGTTACTTCATAAAATGCTCCTGTTTAGAGCTCTGTGAGATACATGACAGTCAAATAATTTTAGCAGCAGCTGTAGTTTCCCAACTCAAGAAGAATCTTAAGCCAGTGGCATATAAAAATCCCAGAGCTCATTAAAAATGCTTGTGTTCCTTATTACACTGAATTTGTTCAGGTAGGAGCAGAAGAGTTGAGAGATGCAGCCTAGAACTAGACATTTTCACCCTAATTCTGTGGTTATTATTTATTTCAGTCATATATTTCATGTAGTTGATGAATTCATAAGACAAGGGGTTGTTGTACTTAGTCCCAAATGCATCTGACATATTCTTGCTGTTGGATTGGGTACACTAAATCCAGTACTTTCTGGCAGCAGCTGTTTAAGCAGTAATGGGACTCAACTTACAAAATTCCCTTGAAGCAAAGAATACTTTTTCTGCCTCTGATATCTTTCCTTCAAGTACAATCCACTCTGAAAAAAATCCATGACTTTTCCAGCTCAGTTACTTTTATTATGTAGGAACAATTACAGCTTTTTATTTTCTTGGATGAATTCTGCTTCAGACGATCAGAAAACGTGGTTCAGGAATGGAACACAGATTTCCTCCCCAATTGCCAGCTGTGGAACAACATTCTCTGTTTCAAACTCTGAGCATCTGCTGTCATTCCTGGGAGCCACGCTATTGTGTTTGCCAGTTAGGCCAGGCAGGGTTCCTGCCTTTGAAAGTGTTTGGTCAGGACCCCATGTAAACAGAATAACACAAACTGTGTGTTCCAATATCATGTAGCAGTAAGAGATAACTCTTTCCTCTTCAAATACCAGTTTTGACTTCTATCATCCACCAATTATTCAGGAAAAGCAAGAAGAGAACGAGCTGCGGGCGCTCCCACCGCCCTCGTCTGCACAATTGGCTGCTCTGAGTTTCACCCTCATTGAGGCAGCAAATGAACAAGGCATCTCAGATGAGGACTTCAGAATTCGGCAAGAAATTGTAAATGAGATGGAGAAAATCATTCAACAGCCCTTACCAGGTATTCATAGTAGTCTCCATTGGCTTTAGGTGGAAGTTTTTAGTTATTTTTACATGTATTTTTGATACCATCATTAATGGTGAACAGTTGTATTTGGGGTAAAATTATCTGGCTTTTGTAGACTTTTTAATACAGGCTGGCAGTTGATTTTAGAATTAACAAATGTACAAAAAGAGGAAAATATGATCGTGCTTATTTGTCCTTCTTGCTGATGTGTTTATTGATCCTCTTTAAAGTAGTAGGATAACATAACAGGAAGGATAATATTTGATATTTGTTTCTTTGCATTGATTTCCCATCAGCTTCTGTAGTTAATACACTGGGAGTTTGAAATCAGATTGTTGGAGCTGCAGTGATGTTGACTTTGTGCTAACAGTGGTTTGGTGTTAAGTGCATCTGAACTGAAGAAAATATTAATAAAAAGTTTTAAATTTTAAATTTAATTTAATTTAAATTGGGTGTTGTTCTATACTGTCTTTTTGTTTTACAAATACATTTTTTCCCTTTTGCTCTATAAAAATACAGCAGTAAGAAAGATTTATTTTTTTTTTTTACCTGCAGGATGATCAGCTTTAGTTTTAGGTGCTCTTATGAACTGTGTGTTTAAACATAAGGTGCTGAATAGAATGGGTTTGTAGAATGGAGGTTTGCTAATCTGTTTGCTCTATAGTGAGTGGCTCCTAGTGCAAACTTCTGTTCTGGCACTCTAGGGGTTCTCTACTGACAATGGGAAGCGTAAGACAAAGCTTTTTCTCAAAACATCTTTACATAAATAGTCAGGAAAGTTATTGTTACTTTGGCTGACTTGTTTGATGAGCTTCTGTGGAGGTGTAGAAGTAGTGGAAGGGGAGTCTATAATAGTAAATGACAGTTTGTTATTCTCCTTTTCGAAGCCAATTATGTTTTAGTAAATGTGTTTTCCTAAGTTGTAAATTAGGAAAAATTTAATTCATGCACTGTGTAGAAAACATCTGATCTTCTGGAATGATTTTCTCTTGAGCTCACATTAGAACTATGCAAAAATTCTTACTAGTATGAAAAGCCATTGGAAGAAATTGCAGATTATTGTTATTAACCATACAGGCTTTCATTCTGAGAGGGCTGGTTTATAAGTACTGAAAATAGGCTTGTATGTGTAAGGCCTGTTTTCTCTTTTAAAGTAATTTTGTTGTTGTTTATGATTAATGAGTTTGAGCACACATAAAAGAAGATTTACAAGAAAAACCCTCTTTGCTGTGAGGGTGGTTTTACACTGGCAGAGGTTGCCTGGAGAGGTTGTGAACTCTCCATCCTTGGAGATTTTCAGAACCCAGCTGGACACATCTGAGCAATGTGCTCTGGGTGCCCTGCCTGAGCAGGGTGTTGGATTTGGGAAGGATTAATAACACTCTCACTTTACAGCTGGTTTAAATATGGGAGACCCTAATTTCTATTGCAGGAAAGTTTTCATCTGCAAAAATTATATCATGAATTGGGATCAATTACTGTTTATGGACTGGAATGGCATTTCTTGTATTATTGCTGAGTAGGTACTTCCTAGTTAGTTTAGATCTGTTCTGCACCTTTGCAGGTAACTGTATTAACTAAAACACTGGATGGATGCTGTATTCTGTGCCTTGGATTATACTGAAGTTATGCTTTATATACATATTTTGTAATGAACTGTGTGTTGGAACTTGCTGGAATCAACAGATTGGTGTCTCATACAAAAGTCTGTGAGGCAACAGTTTTTTAATTGGTGAACTGCTGCAGTGAAATCAAGCTGTAGTTAACAAAAGCTGTTATATCAAATCCTACACTGAGATGGTGACAGTTATTGTTATTTCATATTTAATTTTATATTAAAAACAAACAGAACTAAAGCTGCATTGCTTCAAAAAAAAACTTCAAAACAGCTTGAAACATGTTGAACATTTGGTGGTTAAAGTATTAGAATTATTTTTTTTCCTGTGATGCTGTTATGGAAATGCCTGCCCTTCATAGGAGTGAGAAAGGGGTTCAGTGTCCATTAATCTGGAAGTTCCATCTTTGTGAGGTGCAGCATCTAAGGCAAGGGATGCATCATCCACTAAAAAAACAACTGATTAACTGTCAAATAATTATGTTTCTCTCTCTCCAGACTGTTCCCTGAGGATGTATGGCTCCTGTTTAACTAGATTTGCTTTTAAGACCAGCGATGTTAACATTGATATCAAAGTCCCCCCTAAGGTATGTAGATATTGTAGATATTTTCTTTTATTAACTACTACGGTTTTTTAAATCAGGGCCATCCACATTTATTTCTATTCACATCTTCTTCTGGGGCACCTGGTGTTAAAATAACACAAAGCATCTAATCTTTGATGTGATGTCAGCTGTGCTGTGGAGGAAGTTTTCATTACTCTTTAGATAACTTTAATTCTTGGGTGGGTTTTTGTTTTGTTTGGACAATCTTATGCTAGGCTTTTTCTAAATTTTTTTTGAATAAGCACTAAAGCAGTGTGAAAATAGTTAGCTCTGGGTATGTGTGCTTCCATAAGCTCATGATTCAGACTCTAAACTCTTACAGATTTTGATTCCCCCCACCCACCCCCATTTAAAGTTGGGCTAAAAGTGACATTTTTTACTTTTATGGTTTAGTCACTTTCAAGTGGATCTCACATCCCAATTTACAGTTTATGGTACAAAATTCCTGCAGAGCAATGTAATTTACCTTTAGATATTGTGGTTGTTGGTTCATGTTTAGTGTGTGATATTAGCAGCACATTCTTGATAGACACTCAGCTGCTGCACTGGCAAGTGTTTTAAAATGATAACCTTTAAAAGCCCTTGTGGAAGTACTGACATGAAATTCTTTAATGCTGTCCATTTCTAGTAGCATACGTTGACATTGAAATTGCTCAATATATGGCAAGTGTTTTTATTTACCCTTATGGAGTCAGTTAATGCAGAACTACATCAGAAGTGTTGACTAAAGCTGTAGGCTAAAGGAAAACTGGCTGTGAGCTTTACTGGCACCTGTTTTCAAGGTAGTGTCAGACTTTTTCATTAATAATGACACATGATTACACTTTTTTGAAGGACACCGAGTAAATAGTTGTGCAACCCAAGTAGTTTTAACTGAAATATAATAAAATATTAATCTCAATAATGTAACCTACTCTAATTTTGTCACTGTAGATGAGTCAACCAGATGTTCTGATCCAGGTGCTTGAGATCTTGAAGAACAGTGGTGAGTTTTAGTTGCATCTTATTTCTGTTTAACATTCCATCTGCTGATGAGTTGTTTTTATGCTCAATTTTTTCTGTGAACTTGGAAAAACAGGTTGGTTTTCAACCAAAGTACCTGAGCTGTTTTTATGAATGTGATTTTTATAAACACCAGTGCTTGTGTGAGTGAGAGATGAGGAGCTGCAGCAAGAGAATGGCAGCCTTGCTAATCCAGTTGAGATTGCCTGAAGTTGGGGCAGTAGTGTCAGATGCCAGAACAAAAAGTTTTAACCTTTTATAGGATGAATTCTAAGCAGTAAACTCAAAAGCTGCTTTCCAGTTGCACATGGACATGAGTGAGTGCTATTCCAAGACTCCTAAAACTTGTAGCTTCATGGTTCTGTCAGGAACACAGCCTGGCTGTCTGGTACTGGTGGTGAACATCAAAAGTAACCAGAAAATACTGGTACTGCTTAGCTATGCAGCTCCTAATTTGAATTGTTCTGAAAAATCATGGTATAAATATAATAATTTTAAAGACAGAATTGGAAACTTTGAAGCAGAATGTGATTTTTTTTCCCTCATTGCATAGCTGTCTACTCAGACGTGGAGTCGGATTTCCATGCCAAAGTTCCTGTTGTCTTTTGCAAAGATGTCAAAAGGTATGTGTGACTGAAAAAGGTTTTTCATGAGCTCCTGTGCTTGTTAATAGCAGCTGCTTGCCTGCACTCCTGACAAGAAGTATTACTGTAACATTCTGCTAACATTTGTATTAAAAGGAAATTGCTCATACACAGAAATGTAATCTAGAAAGAAAGCTGTTTTTTTTTTTATGTTATATAGAATTCACTGGTTTTAGGAGTCTGACATTGCTGTTCTTCTTTTATTTAACTGGGGGAAAAGTGGAGTGGTTTTCAGTTATTTAAAATTTTTGCCAGCAGTTTAAGCCAAGGCTTTAAAACCATTTTATAAGATACACATTGCCAGAAAGGACACATCATCTGACAGTTTCAGTAAATTCCTAAGGAGTAGCAACCTCCAAAATGAAACATGATTGCTTGACTGGCCAGAGGTATGGATTGGAACTCTGGGGAAGTAAATGCAACAAGAGTGGGCTTGTCTTTTCCTGTGTTTGTAACAATAGAAATAATTACTCTGAGAAGCTAAAGGAAAGTTTTTAGACAGGCTGTTTTGTGGGCTTACCAACGCTTAATATGCAGCAGGTCTGAAGTATTAATGAACTTATTTATTTGTTCAAGTGTTTGGAATGTAGGTTATATACTTGGCAATTGAATTGTGCAAGATAACATAATTAAGTAATGGCAGAACTTAGAGCAAGTTCTTAAGGCTGTTTTGTAATTATGGCTGTAATGAACTTCTGTAAGTTCTGGATGCAGTCAATAAGTTAATAGTAAAGAAAATGTCATTATATTCTGTAGCTTTTGTTTAAAAAAAACCCAGATTCCTACTGAATAGGGAGACACTGATAGATGTTTTTATTACAGTGGGTATGATGCCCCAAGCATCATCTGTATGACAAAGTGAAAACCCTTTATCTGTTCTGCATTTGTGATTGCAGTGGCTTGACATGTAAAGTAAGTGCTAGGAATGATGTGGCTTGCCTTACAACTGACCTGCTGGCTGCTCTTGGGAAACTGGAGCCTGTCCTGGTCCCCCTGGTTCTGGCTTTCCGCTACTGGGCTCGAGTAAGTGATTTAATTATCCTCAGTTCTTCTTTTTGAGCACTGTGGACAATGCAGTGTATAACATACCATGAATATGTTTGTAGCAAAGACTTCATGGCACTGCTTCACCCCACTCCATAAATGAGATGCCCCTGTACAGTAACACACTTCAGAGTTGACTGAAATTCTAGACAGACACATAAATATGTCCCACAACCACAAAAGGTGGTGAAACTGAAAAGAATAATATATGATAATATTCCTTAAGGCACTTTATGAATTGCTACAGTGTGTATTTTGTCTGTACATGGCATGGCATGACCACTGCACTTCCTGAGATACAGCATTTTCTGTTTCACTCCAGTATGTTTCTCACATTTCTTTAGTGTTTATAATAGATTGTAAACTAATAGATTGTGCTGGTGTTATGTCAGAAAAGTAATTATTTCTTCTCTTCCAGCTCTGTCACATTGACTGCCAGGCTGAAGGTGGGATTCCCTCATATTCCTTTGCCTTAATGGTGATATTTTTTCTTCAACAAAGAAAACCACGTATTTTACCGTCCTATTTGGGCAACTGGGTAAGTGATTTGGTGATTTAGTAACCTTCTTGTTACATTGTCATCATTTCTGTGTTCTGCAAAACAGAACACAGAAATAAAATAAAAATGCAGAATTTCTTTGCCAAAGAAAATGATAAATAAAATGCATTGGAACTTAATGCTCACAGATGATGCTTGATGAAACTGAAGACTTTTTTAAAAGGCACTTGTAGCAGGCTTTATAGTTGTATCATCTGTGTTTTGGAGAAAAGGCAATTACTTTCTTCTTTATTTCTCTGAATTTCTGTCTCTGACATCTGTTGATCTTGAGGCATATGAATACCACAGCAGTCAGTGTTACATTTGCTGAGAGCTGTTGGTTGTGTGTATTATATACAGTCTTGTTTCAGAGCCACTTTAATTGTTGTTAGATTGAAGGCTTTGATTCCAAGAGGCCAGATGACCACCAGCTGAAAGGGGTGGAAGATGAAGAATTTGTAAGGTGGGAGTACAAACCACCCACAAATGGTGCAGCAAAAAACTCTGTTGGAGCAGAAAGCAAAGCTAAAGTTGAACAACAAAAAGGTGGTGGCAAGAAGGCAACAAGCTCAGAAGTGGACAACCAAAGCAATGCAAAAGAGAAACATGGGATTGTAAGTCCTGACTTTATTTCATTGAAAGCCATTTGCCATCTTTCATCCCTATTTTTTTATTTTTAAGCATTGATGTTGGATGGAACCAGGACAAAAAAGGGGGAAATATTAATGTTTTTATTGCTGTTGAGCATTTGTGTCTGTGTTTTTCAGTCTCTCTTAGCATTCAAAACCCCTCACCAAGTTTCACTGGGGCAACTGTGGCTGGAACTTTTGAAGTTTTACACACTGGAATTTGCTTTGGAAGAATATGTCATCAGCATACGGGTACAAGAGCTCTTAACCAGAGAGAATAAAAACTGGCCTAAGAGGCGAATAGCCATTGAAGGTATGATCCCTTCCCACTTTTCTAGTCATCCTGCATTAGCATCTTTGTTTGCTTAACTTGCAAACCTCTTACAAGTTTGGACAATAAGTTTTTAAAATACATATTTTGTCAGCTATTAAGTCTCTTTAAAGAAAAGTTTTCTCTGTCTAAAAGGCAGAGTCACGGAGTTACAGAGCAATGTATGGCACTCTGAATTGGCCTTAAGAATAGAGAAATTGGGTATTTGAGGAAGGCTAAGAAACCATGTAAGGTGATACTTTGATAAAAGCATGAATAATGACTTTTGAACACTTTCTAGAGATGTTGCTGAAGTGGCTTTTCTGTAACACTTGAGGCGATGGAGAGGACAAAGAGAATCATACAGACAGAGAATGAGGTACAGAGGTACATTGAAGGATGAGTCTATAAGGTACAAGAAGAGTGAGAAGGAAGAGTAAACCAGAAAAGCAAGCAATGAATTCTTGAGGCACAGGTTGAGTAGTGGATGTTGAGATAACTCCTGTGACTTTAATTTCCTCTCCCGATTCTTTTCTTCAATCACTTTTAGCTAGAGTTTAGAAAAAGTAGGGAAGTGTTTATTCAACATGTGGGTTGTAAGGTGACAGGACAAATCATTGAGGAAGAAATGAGAAATAATTTCAGAAAACCAGATTGCATTCTGGTTCTGACACCTGCTATTGTTGGGCTATTCATGTTGTTGTTTGCTTAATGCTTTTTTACTTTTAATTTTTTACTTTTTTCCAATATAGAATTTGTAGCTGATATTATAAAGTAACAGAATCTCAGTTTGGTACTATCTTCCAGGCAAACTTATAGCAACTATGCAGGAGCTCTTTTTGCTTGGAAAACATGTTTGATCTAGAAATCACTAGGAAGGGCTAAGAATGGGTCCTGGTGAGATTGGTTCATACAATCCTTACATCCTTAACATTACCCTTAGACATAAGAATTTCTTAAGGGAAATGAAAATCCTTCTTCAGTGAAGGAAAAAAAGGGTTCTGACAGGCCTCTATTTATTTTGCCTTTGTATGTTTATTATAGTTTCTAGTTTAGAGATTGGCCATAATACAATAGTGCAATATACCCGTGATTTTCTTTTTGAGTAACACTATTTAGAATTGTTTATGATAGTCAGCCATTCTTGGCTGCATGTGGGTGTGTTTTGTGTGGAAGAATTCTGAAAAACCTTGTGGGTCTTTCATTTCCTAACTATATTCAAATACAATTCTGGATTATAATATAAGGATTTCCTTAACAGCCCTATAATAACTTAGGGATTTCAGCTGCTTTGTGAAATGGGGAAGTTAAAGATTACTAATTAAATTGTTCATTTTCTTCCCAGATCCTTTTGCACTAAAGAGGAATGTTGCACGAAGTCTAAATAGCCAGATGGTATTTGAGTACATCCTGGAGCGATTTAGGACAGCATATAAATATTTTGCATGTCCACAAAGTAAAGATGGGATTAAATCCAAGCCAGATACCAAGAAAAAAGAAAAAGGGAAAATGAATAATAAGAAATCCACAAGATCTGAAGAGCCTGTAGCAAACTGTTGCCTTCCACAAGGGGAAAATGCTGTAGATAAAGAAGATATAGGAAGTGGATGTAACATAGCAGAGAATGAAGTTGATTGTAATGAAGTGGTAGAAGCTGTAGCCAAAAGATGTACTTCCCAGAATGAGGACTCTTTGCTACTTTCAACATTGGACTCTAGCTATGAGGAAGACAAAGAAGAAGCTTTATCCCTTATTTCTAACGAATGCTGTGAATTAAAGGAAAAATCACCTAAAGAGAGCGATGATTTAGAAATTTCAGTGTGTCTGACTGAGGGTGAGCTCAGCCACCACTGTAACTGCAGTGCACATCAGGCTGATGACACAAATTCCAGTACTGAGTTTTCTGATGCTGAGAGCAGGCAGAGTTCCCTAACGGAGTCATCTCCGCAGACAAAGTGCACTGGCACCCCAGCTACCTCACCCAGCTGCAAAGCAGTGCTGGAAACCCATGAGCTCCAAGAGGAAGGCAGACTCTCAACAGAAGAAATGCATTATGTGTTTGATAAGTTTATTTTTACTTCAGGAAAGGTAAGCAGTGCTGGTCATGTATCACTGGGCCATTGCTTCTAAGTCACTAAATCTGAGAGGGAATGGACTGCGGGATTGTTTCAGTCTGTGCTTGGTTTGTAGAGTGCCTTTTATTCAGGACTGGAAACACCACCCTGTGTGACATTTAGATTAGATGGTCTGTTGCCACCCATCTTATGGAAAGCTTTTTGATTTTCACACACATAAAAATATTAGGTGTTGTTTTTTGGGTTTTTTCTCCCCTCTCTCCTACTTTCTTGTAGAATTTCCAGGTGCTTTTAGGCACTGTGAGAATTAAATGCAGCTTGTTGAGAGGTGTTCTGCTCTTTGTAGAGGCTCTGTTGTTGTTCATGTGTTAAATGTTCTTGGTTGCTTGGAAATGTTAGGTCTGCTGAACTGTCTTAAGTGCACAAATGCAATTTTCCTTTTTTTCCCCCCCCCAAAAAAAAGCCACCAACCATAGTATGCAGCATCTGCAAACGGGATGGACATTCCAAAAACGATTGCCCAGAGGATTTCAAGAAAATTGATCTAAAACCACTACCACCAATGACAGACAGATTTCGGGAAATACTTGATATAGTGTGTAAAAGATGTTTTGGTAAGTTCAGAAAGTGTTTGTACCCCACTGTATACTGTGATCTGTAACCTGGAACAATTAAAAACTCTAGGGTTAAATTACTTATTCACAGTTATTCACAATTCAGTAGGAAAAAGCTCATCCAGGTGCCCTAGGCTACAAATGGATTAATATTTTAATTTCAGATGGCTGTGACACCTTATAACAGATTTGAGAAACTGATATTATTTGGGATTTTTCACTGGTTTTGTAAAAAGCTACTGGTGTTCCCAGAAATCAGGCTCTGGGCAAAACTGGATATCTTGATATTAGATGCCTTAAAATAAAATCATAAAGACTCTAAAAGTAAAAATAGAAAAACACAGATTTAAGCAAAGCAGACAACAAAAAACCCCCATCCAATTTTTTAATTAACTGAAAAAGATTTCTGAGTTGCTGAAGGTCACATCTGACTGTGTTTTAATTTTTTACTTAGATGAATTATCCCCTCCTTTATCTGAGCAACAAAACAGAGAACAAATACTGGCAAGTTTGGAGAGATTTATTCGAAAAGAATATAATGGTATGTAACCTTAGGCACTGGTTCTTCAGAATGCTTTCTTCACTCATGTTGTCCAGAGCATGAAGATGTGGTTTGTGTCATTTTATTTTCCTTGCTTGTATCAGGGGCATCTCTTTTCCTTCCATTTGTAAAACTTTCTTCCTGGCCTGACTGGAGCATTACTGTGCTTGCATTAATACTCTGGCAGCTCTTCCTCCACTCTAGGGACATTTCATGGAATAGCATGAAGGGATGTTCAATGTCGAAGCCTGCAAGAAAGTTTGGTTTGGTTTAGTGTTAGTTTTGGTCGTGGGCCAATGACTTTTGTTTCCTAGTCACCAGTGCTTGAGTGTCTTAGAAATCTTAACGAGTTTATCTTCACATCCCTTATATAAAACAAAAAAAAAGTGTCTTACTACAGTGATGGAAGTCAAGGCACAGAGATGCCAAGTGATTTTTTTTGTAGGAGGTGTAAGCCAGGGCTAGAGCCAGGTACCAAGCCCAGGTCTCCTTAATCCCAGTCCATGGAAGGCCATTCTGCTGTAGCTGCCCTGTCATCAAAGACTTGGGAATTCCATCCACTGGCTGTGCCTCCACTTACTGGCAGCAGCTGAGGATTGAGACTTGTTACAAAGCCTTGAAAAACTTGAAGTTTCCAATTCTATTAAGGCTTAGGAAAAAAAGCTGTGAATAGGTGTTAGATCTGTTTTCCTAGCATTAATATTAGGTGAACAGATATATGTATTCTTGGCAGTTAAGAAGGAATTTGTTTTAACTACATAATTTTGCTTTCCAATAATAAAAATATGTAGTAATATTGTGTTTCAAACAAAAATGTAAACAAAGCAATTGGGAAAGAATGTTCCAATAAAGTATTGTAATCTTACTGCTTGTGACTTGAAGAATATGTTATGATTACAAAAACTCATTGACCACATTTACCTCGTCACAGGAAAAATATGTAATCTAGATAAACTCTGAATGGAATCAGAGTATTACTTTGGTTACCCTGGGAGTAGCTCTTTCTTATCTGTGGGATAAAGCTGTACTGTGACAGGGTTTGCACATTTTTTTTTATTTATTAAAAGCAGTAAAGTGCAGTTGCATACCAGAAAACACTGCACCACATTTAGAGATGCCATTTAATGATTACAGTAACTGTAACATACTTCAGGCATAAAAAAATTGCATCAAGTCTTTATCCTGCCATGCTTTCTATAAATAATTTCTGAAGTTTTGTGCTTCCTCCTTTATCAAAGCTGAAGTCTTTGAAGTGACACTGTAAAGCCCATTTTTATGGGCACCTGCACATCACAGTTAAGCAATATTTCAAACTAAACACTTAACATTCAACTGTAAAAGAATTTACCTTTTTCTTGTCTATTCTTTTGATCAGACAAAGCCAGGCTTTGCTTATTTGGCTCCTCAAAGAATGGATTTGGATTTCGGGACAGTGATCTAGACATCTGCATGACATTGGAAGGGCATGAAAATGCAGAGGTAAGAGTTAAGAAATTCATAAAATCTGCTATTTTAAATTCAGGAATTCTTTAAGGTTTTTTAATTCAGTTAAGATTTCTGTACACAGGAAAGGTTGGATTTGCTAGTTGCACATTGATTTGTTGCAGTCTGCATAACTGAAGCAAGACCCAGCCTGTTTTACTTTTAATGCCTTATAGACACACAGAGCACTGTAGATGTCCACAGAGCATTTGAGTTCATGTAAACTCATTAATGCTTGCTCCTTTCTGTACATTGACTTTTTGTCTATGAAATATGTGATATTAAACGTGCTTGTTGGAATAGGATCCATGTTTTAACATCTGAAGCTGTGTTATTTCTTTTTCCTAGAAATTAAACTGTAAAGAAATAATAGAAGGCTTGGCAAAAGTTCTGAAGAAGCATCCAGGTAGGTGCTTTAAAGTATTATTTGTTTTGCAGTTAGATTTACTATAAATGTTGTTAATGGAAATGTTTTATGTACTAAAGTGTTACTTCCCCAGGTTTGAGGAACATCTTGCCTATAACAACAGCCAAAGTGCCTATAGTGAAATTTGAACACCGGCGGAGTGGCTTGGAAGGGGACATCAGTTTGTACAATACACTGGTGAGCACCTGCTTTTGTGTTCAAGGAAAGCTTTTTAATTCTTTCTATTTTACCCAAATAACAGTTTGAGGGAATAATTTTGAAACCAGAATGAAAAGGCTTTGTGTGTTTGTGTTTTTCTTCTACATTATTTTAATTCAGTGGCCACACCCTCAGCCCGACCCAGGCTGTGCATGATCTGATGGCAGAGCAGGTTATGGCACACAAAGTCTTGTTTTGGGGATACTCCTGAAAAGCCACTAGTGCCACATCCACCATGGCCTGTCAGCCATCAGGAATAGTACAGCTCATTCCAGCTTTCACCTGACCCTGTAAAATTGCACAGTTTCTTCCATAATTGGCTCATAATCTTTTTTTCCCTTTTTGCAGGCACAGCATAACACAAGGATGCTGGCTACCTACGCAGCTATTGATCCTAGGGTGCAATATCTGGGCTACACAATGAAAGTTTTTGCAAAGGTAATACAAAAAGCAGGTATTTATTTGTACAATACAGTGTTTTCTGCTGCAGCCACTGAGTTTGCCTTTTGTCAATACCAACTGGAGAGGAGACAGTGGAATGCTGTTGATATGAAGTGCACTTTCTTAAGTTTACTGTGCTCCATCTGATTGTCTGTGTCAAAGTCAAATCCTGGTACCTTCTGCTATCTGTTGAAAGATTTCTGTGTAAGAGCAAACTGATGAAAGGAAAACTTTCAATTTTTTCTTCAATTTCAAATGGGCTGCAATGATAACAAAAAAAAAAACCCCACACAAGCCCCAAGCAAAACTGGGAAAATTGGTAACTGTAAAATGTAGGGACATGTGGATGTGCATGGGCTTCCCAAGTTTCCATGTCTGGGACCAGCCCAGAGATTATTGCTGCTTACTTCTGGCACACTTGTCTTATTTTACTTAGTATAGAAGTCAGGAGTACGTAGGTATGGGGTGATGAATAATGCCTGAGCCTCTATTTGATGTGCCTAGGACATACACTTAACTTTAGAGTTTGGAAATGTCAAATCTGCTGCATCTTTTGTTACGATATTCTATCAAAGTGTTATATTACGCAGCCTTTGATAATTGAATCATGGTGTTGCTTTTTATTCAAGCTGCAGTATTAAATACAGCACATCCAAAGGAAGCTTAGTGGAACTGGGGCAAATAAAAAATGGCTTATGGAGAGTGCATCACGCTACCAGATGTTCCTGTAATAAAATACATCAAGATGAATAAAATAACTTTGTGCCAGAATGGAATGGACACGTTCATTATTCTGTCACTGAGAATAGCAATGATTTTTTTTCTTGGTGTGGTCACAGTAGTGCACAATATTGCCATGTCTCTTCTGTGTCCAGATTAAAAATGTCTTGTGTTGATAATAATGAATCTTAAATTTTTTTGGTAGCATTGCATATTATTGTCTGTGTTCTAAAAACAGTACAAAGATGAAATATGCAAGTTGTGGGATATACTCTCCTGAATGTAAATGTATGGAAGTGACTTCATAGCTATAAAAATACTCTGTTTTTAAGCAAAATGCCTCCTCCTCTGTTTGCATTGGCAGAAAACCCAGGAACAGCTGTCACTGCTGCTGCTAATGTGAAAGTAATTTGTGAATCCCTGTTTATTCCAGCCCTAGGAGGTTAAAAATGTGTTGTTTGATATGACAGAGGCTCAAAGCACAGGATAGCTTAGAAGCAGGTGCTGTGGAAAGGTTATACTGTAATGAGATAGTCCAGCATAGTAAGGTAATTCCCTGATCAGTCACAGAAAGGCTTGGGTTGGAAGGGGCCTCAGAGCTTACCTGGTTCCAGCTCCCTGACTTGCTCAGGGATGTTTGTTTTGCACTGTGTTGTGCAGGCTGCACCATGATTTAATTAGGTATGTGTATGTTTGCTAGCAAAATGCCACGTATGGCCTGCACTGCCAGTACAGCATGGAAATACTTGCTGTTAATGAAGTATTTTTTTAAAAGGGGAGGGGGATCCAAAATAATGAGGAAACGCAGAAATAACTCTTGCAACACAGGTTAAGGAAAATTAAATTTTATGGTATTGAAACCTGGGATTTATGTTTTGTGAGTTTTGATTTTATTTTTTTTTCAGTTTGCCACATTATAAATTTTTTAAAATATTTTGGCTATGAAAAGCTTTTCTGTTAGACAAATTATGCTGTGGATTTGCCAGATGGCAGTTGACTCTTGGGTGCATTTATTTTTCAGGCTCCATAAAACAGTTTTTAATTATGAGGTGAATATATTTGCTGTTATTTAAAGGGTTTCTGTTTGCTCTCTGACATAGCTGTTGAACAGTGAAATGTGAATTCAGCATTTTGTTTAAAATGTTTTTTTTTCAGCGCTGCGATATTGGTGATGCATCCCGTGGTAGTCTCTCTTCATATGCCTATATTCTTATGGTTTTGTACTTTCTACAGCAGAGAAATCCACCAGTTATTCCAGTCCTTCAGGAGGTAGGTTCAGAAAACGAGGCTATGAAAATAGATGCACTCTTCTCCAAGCCAAATATGAGAAGTCTGGGATTTTAGGATCAGAGGGGATAAATGAAATATGGGGCCCTTCTAATCAGCAGGTTCTTAACTCCCTCTTGGTTTTAGTAGGTTAAACTTACCAAGAAAATTAGATCAAAATTGGGAGTCTGTTGGGTCTAAGTTCTGCTGTTACATTTACTGTGGGATTTTGGTCTTACGATGATATTTATATGCTGAACAGGATAGAAAAAAATTGGCAGGTGGTGTGGAGAGAAGGGAATTGTAATTATGAGACTGCACCAGATGCTCTTGAAATGTGAGTCCAGCTCTTCAACCAGTTATTGTCAGAAGCATTATTTATTGCTCACCACTTTATCTGTTAGAGAAAAAGTTTATTTTATTATTTGATGAGGGGAAAAAAAGATAATTGATGCTTTGGTACAACTTTAAAGAAATATTTTACATGAGGCAGGAAACTTTATTAAGAAAATAATATTCTGCACCCCCACTGTATGGATGGGGAGAATGTAATTATTCAGCTGTCTGCCTCTTCCTGGGTACACTGTGGAACTCCCAAGCACGTCTGAAAATTATCCCTTTCAGCCTCTTTTCGTTTCTCTGTGCAAGAGGAAAATTGGCTTGAGCATTACAGTTGAGACTCATAGACTTTCTTGCTGATACTTTAATAGTGGTTGGGGGTTTTTATTTTACTGCTACCCTGAGAGTGCATTTAAATAACAGTGGAATTTCCCCTTGGCTGTGCTAAAGTCCAAATGTAATAGAAATCATATAAAGTCTCCTTAGAGAATCTGTGGGCAAGAGAGATGTTGGAACCTTGACAAGGTAATTCAGTCGTGCTTTCTTAGTTGCAAAGAACAAGTACAAATTAAATATCCAAATAATTTGAGAGGTACAGCAACAATGCAGAAAGAGTTTCAGACTTTTTGCCAATGGGAAATTCTATCTGTATAAAAAGTAATTGTTAAAATTAAAAGTATTTATGTTTTTATATTATTTTTTTTACCAAAAGAACTGCAAGTATTTTACAGCAACTTTGAATTAGAATGGTAACTGTCACTCTCTGTTCTGGCAGATATTTGATGGCAAACAGATTCCACAAAGGATGGTGGATGGATGGAATGCATTCTTCTTTGATGACATGGAAGAATTGGTAATATTCTAATTCCAGAAGAGTCACTAAAACTTAAACCTTGCTTTTCAGGAAAAGTAATAAATTTTCAACAGTGTAATATATAAAAGATTAATTTTATTACTTGATTGAACTTCCATATCCATAGTGTTGTAACTTCCCAAACACATCCTGTTTTGCTAAAATGAGTTTCTGCTTTTGCTTGGTTTATTTTAAGTCATTTCTAAATAACACCATGACAATCAGAAAAAAATACCCCTTATTCTCAGAAACAGTGCAGGTTTAGTCTAAATCACTGTAGTGATTTAACCTTACTTTAACCAAAATAAACCATTCATAGTAGACAAACTTGTAATTAGAGAGACATTTCAGGAGAAGCAGTGCTGCAGTAACTGTAGCTGTATAAAATGTCTTCAACTGCCTGCAGAAGAAGCGTCTGCCCTCTCTTGGGAAGAACACTGAGTCCCTTGGGGAGCTCTGGCTGGGGCTGCTGCGATTCTACACTGAGGAGTTTGACTTCAAGGAATACGTGATCAGCATCCGGCAGAAGAAGCTGCTGACCACCTTTGAGAAGCAGTGGACATCCAAATGTATTGCCATTGAAGGTATTCCTCTGCTGAATTGAGTTTCCATTCATGAGGAGTAAGGAACTGTTGCTTGAGAGGCTGTTCTCTTTGCACAGGATCTTTATGTGATTAAACTACAGTGAATGTTCTAAAAAAAAGCATTGTTTGCAAGTCCTACAGCTCACAAAATTGATGAGACTCTAAACTTGTACTAAATGTCAGTGATTTGTTCTTCTTACTGTATTATGGTTAGTCACAGTTCTAAAACTCAGCATTGCTTTGCTATAATCTACTCTGTGAATGCATTTAAAATGGAATTCCCTGCATTAAAATAAAAAATTGTGTTTTAACATATTTTTTCCAATTCTGATTTTTTTTTTCCTCCCTTCTTTGTGTAGATCCTTTTGACTTGAATCATAATCTGGGTGCTGGAGTCTCTAGGAAAAGTAAGTTAATAATGTCTACAAATGATTAATGTTCACTGAGTTGTGCCTTTTCTGTTGTTTTCCAATAACTTTGTCTTTCTTCAATAGTGACTAATTTCATAATGAAGGCATTTATCAATGGGAGAAAGTTGTTTGGTACCCCATTCTACCCAGCTGTTGGAAGAGAAGCTGTAAGTTCTCAGAGTTATTAGTATGTTTTAAAATTTTCTTTGTCCACTGAATTGATGCACCCAAGGCAAATCTCTTGTGTATATTTATCAATTTGATATGCACAATATGTTTAATTATATTTTGTCTGCATTGAATGTACAGGTTACTATTGGGCTTCTGCAGTATAAAATTCAGAGGAGCAGTTGGATGGGTGATGGGAATTACTGGCAGGTTTGGGGAAAGTAAGCTTAATTTGGCTTTTGTTTTTTATTAAACCTCCCACTGTATGATGTTCAGTATTGCAGAAAACTGCAAATTTGGCCAGAAACAGCTCTAGGAACTTTACTGGCTCTTCATGTAGCTAAAGAAAACAGGAGATGTTACATTCTATTTATTTTTCCAATTGGTGGAGATAGTAAGGATTGCTACTTAAGCAAGGAAAAGGACAATGATTGATTTTTTGTTTTTAACAATTGACCTTTAAAATTTGCATAGTGAGTTGGGGTGAGGAATGTGTTCATGCAATATCATTTTGGAGAAAATGCTGCTCTGTGCTGCAGGGTCCAGACACTGATGTGTAAGAGACAACTTTTTTTTTCAATATGAGCAAATAAAACACTGTAATTAGTATTTTTAAGATCAACTTAAAAAGGCATTTTCTAAAACAGTTTAGAGAACTGAGCTCCCAGTGGCTTTTAAAAGAATTTGAGTTTCTAAAGGATTTTAAAAAGCTTTTCAATCCCTTCATCCTCCCCTATCTTCTCTTTCCCATTTGCTTGCTTTATCTGTGGGTTTTTTTCTGAGTTTGTGCCTCTATTTCAGTCTTTCAGGCAAGACAGTATTTTCACAATATTTATGTTGCTCAGAGGCTGTTAACTGTGGCCTTTGTGCTGACACACATCAGAACTGCAGCTGTCCTGAGCAAATCCAGGGGAGGGGAGGGATACAGGTCAGTCTGCAGATGCTCCATCTGCCTCCCACCTGAGCTGTGTTCTGTCTAAGGGGATGCCAAGGGACATTGGCTGCTTTGCAAAGCACACAAGCAGTGACTCAGATACCAAAATAGATCATATGCAAAAAATTGCCCTCTGAAGAGCCTTTGGGGAGACAAAAGGCTGGAGCCTGGATGAGCTGTTCTGCAAATCCAGCCTCTGTCCCTAAGAACAAATAGCCCTTTTTAGCCCCAACTGCTCCATATCTCTGCAAAAGCTGCCATTATCTAGGGGAAGAAAAGGACCAGGTATAATCTCAGAAGCAGTAACATTCAGGGAGCAATAAGAGATGAAAGCTGACAATTTTACTGTCCTTTCTCAGTCTTGTAAGTGAATGGTTTGTACTTTTTATCTGTCTGATGTGTTTTGATAGGAATACTTTTTTGACTCAAAAGTGCTGACAGATGGGGAATTGGCACCTAATGACAGATGTTGTCGTGTCTGTGGAAAAATTGGTCACTACATGAAAGATTGTCCAAAGAGGAGGAGGTAAGTAATACACAAAGCTACTGTGAAATCTTTGAGATTAAATCGTGAGTGATTTGGATATTTGAAGACTTAATGGCAATGAAAAAATTGCTGAATTGCAGAGAAAATTAGAGCTTCATGTCTGATCCTCAATTTCCCATTCTATTTTTATTATTTCACCTCTTTAAATCTGAAGTGTTTATGGAACCACACACAGGGTAAAATCAATAGTATGTTAATATGTAGTTAAGCTTAACTTAAAACTTAGATGACTGAATTATCTTTTTGTAATGTGGGCATTCAGATGGAGAACATATTACCTGGCTGCAAAATTTATCATGTGTTAAAATGGGTTTCCTGCATGTTCAGAAGACAGTGCTGAATTTGAATTGTTTTGTAGATCTGGTAATGTGCATCTGCAATGCAGATGTGAGTTCATCTATTAAACTCTAGGATTGGTTAAAGTGTATATAGTTAAGGTGCATTTCTGTAACATCATACTAGTGCCAGTCACTGGTGATCTGGCACTTGTACATTAATTTCACTTAAGAATTTGGGTTCAGGACTCCTGCAAAAGGAGTCCCTGGTATGTGCAGGTCAATGTCTCCAAAGAGAATTTAGCAGGAATTGACAGAGAATGTGCACTCCTCACTTCTTACAGCTTTAGCTGTTTGGTGACCCATTCAGCCTAGGTTGTCTGGCCCCTCCTAAAGCCTGTTGAAGGCCTTAGAATGCAAATGAATCTGGGTTCTTTAATGTGCTCCCTTTATGTTCAGCTGTGTGCTCCATAATTCTTCAAAGGATTCTTGGTCCCTTCCTGCTACAAAATCTTTATTTACAGCCTTTTGTTCAGTCAGCAGAGTTCCAGGTACATGAAAGTGCACTGGAACCCTGTGGTCACAGGTGGGCTATTTCTTTCAGGTGCTCTCTGTACAAAGTAGTAGCACATGGAATTGCATCACCTCTTTCCCTACATCTGCCTCAGGAAAAGAAGTTGTCTACTCTTCACACAAACTGCTACTACAGCACAGCCACTCAGAATCTCTCTCAGATTGTTCATACAGCACACAAAATAATATTATTATTTAGCAATCCTGCAGATACCTTGTGGAAAAAGACCTTTACTTCTTGTCTTGTTTCCTGATCCCTGGTTCTCCTGCTGTATTAGAACTTAACTGCAGGCATAGTTCTGCTCTAATGGAGTCAAATCTGGGGAGCTTCTAAGTTCATTAAGTTTATACAGGCTGTTAACCAGCCCAGAATCTGGAAGTGTTTTTTTGGGATTCCTGAGGTATTTGTATTCTGGTACAGCTGTTGGTTATGTAACCATTCCCTTTGAACACAACAGTACAACAACTCCACAGAGATGATGTGTTTGTGTGTGCGGTTTTGTGATTTTGCTAATAAAAATTATTGTTCAGGTTGAAGAAAAAGGAGAATGAGAAAGATGATGAAAAAGAGGTGAAAGAAGATGACAGAGAAACAAGAGAGAAAAGGTGTTTCATCTGTGGGGATGTGGGTCATGTTAGGAGAGATTGTCCTGAATTCAAACAAACCCGTCAGAGAAATAATAGTGTGCCAGGTAAGTTAGTTTATGTGTTAGGATAACTTGAAAGCTCTGAGATCCCTTTTGTCTAGGTTTCTGTAGAGACTTGGTAATTATCTTAAAATAAAAGTCCTGCAAGTAATGTTTCAGTCACTGGAAAAACAGCTTTTAGTCTGTGTTGCTTTTCTGCAAGGGGAGTAATGCCTCCTGAAGTACAGTCTGCATGGTGGTAAAAATGTGCTCAGCAGTAAAATACAGTGTACTTCAGGGTATTACATTGTTTGTCTTCACTCACAATGGGTGCATTTAGAAGTAGTAGTAGTAGTAATGATAATAATAATAATTGAATGCATTTCCTCTTCCAAATGTTTCTCAAATGTTAGCTAACCCTCCATCATCTGTGAGAGGTAAGTAAATATATTTTCAGCAAAAACCAGCGCTCTTTTAGTAACCCTTCAAAAAAGCATACAGATGAATTAGGCTAAATCCAGCTTTCAAATTACTGATAGTACTTAGAGAAGATTAATTGCAACCCATTCAAATTAGGCCTTTGGGTGCCTGTGGTAATTGAAAAAGTAGAGGAAGCATTCGTAAGTGAACTTCAGAAGAACCTTGCTTCTGTGTTCTGTTATCCTTTAGTCTTTTTTTAGTTTACGTTCTTTGCCTAGAAGTTTCTGCTGTCACTGTTGCTATTTAAAATGCCACTGCTTACAGCAGTAATGTGGAAACCTATATAAAGTAGAGCTCCAGCCTGATAGCAAGGTGAGCCTTGTTCCTGCTAGACTTTGTTTTACTCAAAAGTAGATTTTGTGTTTAGCTCCTATGCCTATTAACGTTGTAGAGGGAAAAGTTTCCACTTAAAGGAGAGGGGAGGTAAAAGCATTTACCTCCTGTGTGTCACATGAGAGTTAAGGCACTGCTGCCTCCCAGCTCTGCTGGTGGTTCCATCACCCTGTGGGTTTCATTGACACTTGTGTTCCTTGCTCAGGCTCGCAGCTGGTCCGGAGCATGGTCAATTCCCAGCTGGTGGCTGTGGGCCAGCAGCAGGTGGAGCGACCCCTGCGCACCAGGCAGTCCTCGGAATGTGTAAGTTCTGGAGGGGGGCACTGCAGGGAGCAGAGCTGTGGCAAACCAGCCATGCTGGCAACACGTTTGCAGTGTTTTCCTCAACAGATTCTGGACTTGATGATGGCAGCGTTGCACTCTGCCAGTTAGGGGTACTTTGATTTATGAGGTGTTGTGTCTTGAGAGCATTTATGGTTTTTCAGTATGGAAGCCTCATAGTCAAGTTTGATATGAGATACTTCGTGATTTTGAAAGGCCAGATTAAGCTAGGATGCCTTTCAAATTCTCATTATTCTGGCAATGTTCTGGAGTTACTAAGGGAGATAAGCATAGCTCATTGTTGACATGCTGGAGACTTGGGTTAGTGACAGCCATGACTCTTTGTGGTTTAAGAGATCTGTCTTAAGGGACTGTCATGAAAAGAGAGAACACAGCTGAGTCACACTTCAATGAGAAGTCTGCCAGAGTACACTAGAAGCAAAAGCAGAACAATGGGGAAATTTGTGGTAGTTTTATCCTAGAATTTGTTCAAGTCTCTATAGAGCTACATAAAATATGTTTAATCTGCTTCTGAGTGGAGATGGGTAGCAGAGGGTATTTGAGCAAATACAACTGTTGGCATTTCATATTTTTGGAGCAGACAGTACAGCAGAACTTAATATATTTTAAGCTGTTAGTCTGAGAAGCATGTGCCTGCTAATGAAGCTGGCAAGTAAGCAAATAGAGTAATCAGGGCTGCTGATCACTGATGCTCTTTGTTCAGTTTACCACTTCCCTAACTGATCAGCAAGCATTTATTGGAATGCTGGCTCCAGTAACAGAGACCTTATGACTTACAGTGTGCTGCTAAAGAGAGACTGATACAGCCCTAATCTAAGTGAAGGGCTGGACATGCCACAGGAATGCTTTTTAGGAGCCTTATATTTCTGCCCGGGGAATTGAAGCTGAACCTGTGGGTGCACTCAGAGGCAGACACATCATGTGCACATTCTAGTGCCACCTGGATATGTGTTGCATGGTTGTCATTTGGCCAGGATTTCTTGATGAATATGTTTTGTCCAGGAACTGCTTGAGAAGAATGGGAAGGGTGAATATTGGTGGGAAAAGAGGGGGGAATGGGCTGCAGTGTAATATGCCTCCTCTCCTGTTGCTGGCATATCCTGTGCATGCTTGTGCTGGGTTAATATTTGCAGGAATGTTTGTAGTCAGTGCATGTGCTTTATTTTTATAACATTTAAACTGTGAAACCAGCGATCATCTTTCAAATCCCAGCTTTTACCTTCTCTTCCTGGTTTGATAGAAAGATACAGGAGGCACTGATACAGGCACAGTTGGAATAGCAGCAGGAGCAATCCCAGCTTCTGGGCTCCAGCTTCTGCCCAGGCACAGACACAGAGGGTGCTGCTGGAGGGGATGCTCTGGCCTGGGGAGGTCCTGCAGACACCTCTGGTTATTGGGGACAAGTGACTGCCAGTTTAAATGGACATGTGAGCAGTCAGGGACAGTGACAAGCTGCAGAGACCTTTAACTCCAGGTGCTCAACAGCAGCTGAGGCTCTTGGAGCTTGGCTGGCTGCTGTAGTCTGTGAAGAAAGCAGACAGTCTCAGGGGGAGAATGAGATCTGAGATTCAGGTCATCCTCTCTGGTTTAGGTACCTGTCTCATTTGAATGTCTCTGGAGGCACTTATTCCATCAGCATCTTGTCTCAGTGCTTAAAACCAGACTGAGGAATCCAGATATTGGCATTAAATGTTGGCAGATGAACTGAGTAACTCTTTTCCCAGCCACTCCAGTTCTTGAAGTGCTTCTCTGTTCAGTTGCAATTCCAAACAGATAAAACAGCCTCATGTCTGCTTCAGTTGCTGGTGGAAGGGAAAGCTTTGATAGAGCTCTGCAAAGGCTGTAATAATTGCTATTACTGTGCCTTTAGCTGTGGCCTAACACCAGGATATGAAGGTTGAAACTGGGCTTTTGGAATTTGCATTTCTTGTTTAGCAGGTTTTTAAAAATAAAATAAATACTAGGAGCTTACTTTAGAATTACTTAAAAAACCTGTGCAGTAATAAGAACCACTCCATTTAGAAATAAGGCAATTAGTTAATGAGATACTGGGCTGTAAACAAGTTGGGTATGGAAGACACTGGTTAAAAATCAGAAACAAGTGTGTGAGGAGTCTAACAAAGGGGCTAATGTTTGCTCAGAATGGTGTTTCTGATGGTGGGATGTGCACATTAACAGACCAAATTACCTGTTGGTGAAAGTTGGTGTCAGTTGTCACTTACTGAAGCCAGCAGCAACTTGGGTGCAGTGTTTGGGGTGTTGCTTGGGAGTGCTCTACTGTTTTATGAGTAGTCTGATACAGTGGGTGCTTATTAAAGAAAACTGCATTAAATAGCCAGTGAACTAATCAGAAATACATGCTTTGTTTTTTCCTCCAGTCTGATTCGCATCAGTCATCTTACTCTCCACAACCTCAGCAATTCCCTCAGAATTCCTCTCAGCCAGCCTCCATTAACCAGCCTCAGCCACAATCAATATCCCAGTCTAAGCACGTTCCTCAGCCACAGCAGGGTGCACAGCCACCCCATCAGGTCCAGCTGCCTTTGTTTAACTTTCCCCAATCTCCCCCAGGTCAGTATTCCACCTTGCATAACCTGGGACTGCTTCAGATGCACCATCACCACCAAATTCAGCTTCCCAACACTTCTTGGCCTATTCATGGGCCTGTTATTCACTCTGCACCGGGTAACCCTCCTCATTCTACAAATGTTCCATTTTCTATGAGATCTGGCAGCAGCAGCACCACAAATAACCAGAGCAGTGTAAGCTTGAATGATCCCAGTATCATCTTTGCACAGCCTGCTGCCAGGCCCATGGGAATCCCCAGCACTTCTCATGAGGGACACTGGCACAATCCTGTGACTCCAAACTCACTGGTGAACAATGGCACTGTGGGGAATTCAGGTAACTCTTCTCTGTTGTATCAGACCTCTCACACTTTGTGTACAAGTGTTAAGTGTTACAGGAACAGCTAACTCTTTCAACTTGTTTGATAAAAAATAGTATGATGCTTAAGAAACCAAATCATGACTTTCACCTGTCTTAATGTTTTCATAAGAAAAAAAAAAAATTAGAATCGATCACTCTAACTTTTAGGCATTAGTCCTGTCTGCCATTACTGGCTGTGCAACAATGAGAAATCCTGCATTCAACTGAGAAACCTCCTCATCACTGTTTGAATCACTCACATTTCTGTGAATCTCCTGACAAATAATGGATTCCTTATATCAGCCAATCAGAGAAACAATAAGGTTGGAAAAGACTTCCAAACCTCCAAGATCAGCACATGATTTATTAGACAAATGCTGAGGCTGCAACCACGAACTTAGAGACTGGCAGAATTACAGTTGAATATTGTCTCCTCACCTTTAGTACAATATAACATGATCTTATTCATTCTTTTTTTTCCTATGGCTTATCCTGTCACATTAAATTTCCATAATCTCGATGTTGGTTCCTGAAAATACATTTTCCTGGGACAAGTGGGCAACAGCCTCTTGCCTCATAGCAAAGCCAAGTACACTGGTATGTTTGAGGCTGAGAAAAAGCAGTATATAATGATTATAGCCCATTCAGTGTTCTCTGCAACGTGAACTGTGGTAGCCCCTAAATTCTAACTGTTAACCTTTACATAATTAATCATGGTGGTGGTCTTCTGATTTATCTAAGTATTTAAGTTCTTCCATGTTTAAAAAAATAAATCCATAATGCAGTATACTGGTGCAGTTGTTCATCATGGGATTAAAATTCTGCATCTCCTGCCCAGCCTTTCTCTGCACCAATAAGGTGATTATCAGTAACAGCAGATTTTCAGTTGTGTCAACAGCTTTGGATGGAATAATTCACCAGTGGGCTTCAAAGATACATTAAGGTGATGGATAATACATGATTTTCTATTTAAAGCTTTGTGGGGAATATATTTTAAAGGATACAGGGACTCCTACCATGTGTTTTCTGTGTCTCCAGTATGTTCTGTCTCTGCCTCTCCATTTCTGATCTTATCTGTCCCCTTCTCCAGCTTTGTCTTTCCCTCAAGCAGCTCCTTCCAATCCACATGTCCTTACTAAGGTAGCTGCCTTCTTTCAGACAAGCTCCATAAATTCTAATTCCTTCTCCATTCTCCCAGTTTTCTTGTGCTGTCAGTCACAGTATTTTTTCCCATCCCTCATCTTCCATCAATTTCCAACCTTCTCACACTCCTTTTCCTAGTTGCCAGTCATAGTAATTTTCCTCTTTGTATTTGAATCAGTTTTTTGAATCCTTTTTGAATTAGATGCCATTAAGGTGAATTCACAGTAGAGATGAGCTCTCTCCTCTGTGTTTGAAGCATGGTTTCTTATCTCCTCAGGACAAATTGAGAACAGTAAGTTTGAGGAAAATTTGTCCTGGTCACATACCCTTTACTTGGAAGGAGCTACTTTAATTACCTTTTGCTTAGACAACTGATCAGAAATAGGATCATTAGAAGTATCAAGACAGACAATTCTTTTTCATGCACACTCCAGAGCTGTGCCTCATGTTGTGGGTCCTGCCTCCTTGGATGCTTGATTTCTCATCCTTAATGTTGCAGTGGTATCAGAATTGTAAATGAATAGCTTACAATTTGTATTCTTATTTACAACAATCTGTCTAAAAACATTTCTTTCTCTGTCTAAAACCCATTTTTAAAGTCAGTCCTTTGATCTAGATAGCAAGTTTCTTAAGCATGGAAGTTTAAGTGGAATTCCAGTGTACATCTGAGAGTTATTTTTTGCAGTAGAATAATAGTTTTCATGTCACAGCTGTCAGTGATAGTAGATATTTGTGTGGGATCAGACAGTAGTAACATTGTTCAGACTTCCTATTTTTCATCATGAGAAAGTCATAAAACTAGTGAAATCATAACTCTTGATTTTAATATTGATTCATCCTCTCTCTTCCCAATAATTCTATTTTAATGAATAATGAAGTAATTTAGGTGGTAATTTTTACTGATGTATATTAAAAAAAAAAAGTAGCACATCAGACAAATCACATTAAGTCCCCTGCAAACTGTTATTTAAGATGTAAATTGTATTTGTGACTTACTGTTTAATTATTTCAACTTGCAATGTGCTTTTCCCTTTCAATTGAAAACTAGATCAGGGTTTCCAAGGACAGTTTGGTAAAATGAACCCTCCTTCTGTCCCTTGGGACCATGGGACCCCTACCCATTTTCCTCTCCTCCGAGGAGCGTGGCCTTACAATATGCCTCAGAACTACATGCAGCAGGGAAATGCCAGCTACCCACCGAACAAACCTTTCTACCCTCAAGGTACTAGAACCACTCTGTGAATCAACAGCTCATGCATCATGTTTCTGTACTGTCTCACAGGCTTTAAAAGCCAAGGAATCATTGTCACTGCTAGGCTCCCTGGAACCAGAAGGAATCCCAGAGTCAAATCAGTACTTCGGCTTCCTCTGTGGATCAATGAAAATCTTTGTGGGAGGGAAGGGTTAACAGAAAATTCTGGAATCTGATCCAGCTTGCAGCCTGTTGCACTTCCAGCCTTTCTCCTTGCTGCTGCTGGCTCTCTGTAAAGCTGCCTCTGCTTCAGCAGAGGTTAAAATGATTGGCCCATGAGCATGTTCAGAATATGAAATTTTCATCCTAATTCACTTCATTTGCCTTTTGTACCCTGCTTTGTGAAATGGCTTACATAGATAAGAACTTGCAAGACCATAGAATAATTGAGGTTGGAATGGGCCTCCAGAGGTTTAGTCCAGCCCATCCACAGTCAGAGCACTGACTGCAAAGTTAGGTCAGGTTCAGTTCATCAGGGAATGGGGAAAGACTGACTTGATTTCAGTTGATGTTTATGAAAGGTAAAGGTGTTCAGCTTCTGGCAGGATGGGGAAAGGTTGTAGGAAAGACCCCCATTACCAGAGAAACAATGGTCAAATTGATTTGGAGGATGTGCATTTTCCATGTTTCCGGGGTCACCTGGTGTAAAATGAGATATATGGATAGCAAATCCTTTTTCAAAATCTAATTTATTGGCTCTAGCAGGGTTTCCAAGTGAAAACTGAATTTACTTAAAATCCTGAAAATGTTTTCATTAAATAACTGAAGCAATGCAACAAAATGATGTGTTTGTGACTGTTAGGGAATTTTGGAGACAGGATTAAAGCAATTCTGCATTGTCCCAGTAAATGGGTTAGTTGTACAGGCAGCATTTGTGTCAGTCTAGTAAATAGCTTTATTTGTAAGTTAGATTAGTACACTGAATATAGCCTAGCACTGTTAAATATGTGATTTGCTGAAGTAATTGTAATCCATTTTCTTTTAGCTGGTCCACTGATGCAGAGTAACCAGCGGTTCTCGCTTCTGTCTCAAGGACATCCACACTTGAATCTGAATTACATTCAACAGAAAAAGTGCAATTGGAGGGGCCGGGGGGCCCCCCCCCCCCCCCCAGGAAGAAATTCAGGTTCTGATTTAAAATCTTAATGCAACATGTTTAGATACAAGATTATTTAAGACTGTTTTTAAACTGTATCATTTGTACATAGATATGAAGTATAGTTTTTACTAGTATCACAAAACTGAGTGATACAAATTTCATCTATTTTATTACCCTATTTTTAAGGGGAATTGTGTTTTGTTTTATCTTGATAAACTGTAAAGAGAGAGAATTTTTAAAACTAAGTTCTTTATTTTCTATTAGCTGTATTCATACTTTGGTTGCTTCAGACTTTATATATATTGTTCTAAAAAAAATAAAATTAGAAGGGGATTTCATGTGTTTAAAAATTTGTCACTTCTATTCTTTACAGAACTATGTAGTGCCAAAAACCTTTTTAAAAAGAAAAATAAAACTGCAAAAAAAAGGACATAAGACTTTTTCCTCTTCCCTATTTGTATGCATGCTCGCTTTAACTGGAATAATAAAAATGGCTTTAATGTGGAGATCTTGGAAAGATGAGCAGTTTTAACAAGTGGCACAAGCACTAGCCCTGTTTTTCCCCACATTGCTGCTGTTGGATGGGCTGTTCACAGCCAGTGTGTGTATTACACCTGAAGAGCACACTTGCTTTTCTTTTTTTCAGCTTTGCAAAATAATATGTAAATACCCTGGAAAATTCAGGCTGCACTGGGAAGCAATTTTAAAGACAGCTTGACAGTTTGACACAGCAATGCCCTGATTTGAGAATGAAGCCAGCTTCAACCAGGGGAAATCTCAGCAAAGTATTATGAAGGAAACAGCCAGGAGCCTTTAAAGACAAACCTTCCCTTTTTTATTGCTCTTCAGTAGTTTCTACAGGCTTGAAGAAAAGCAATTAAAAAACAAAATTCAAATTCTATCACAAGGATGAGTAACTAACTACATAAAAAGTATCCTTAGCTTACTTTTAATACAAAAATCCAGGACAACAAAATGAGAATGATTAAAGAAAGGGACTGCTAAAGCAGCCAGTACAGAGGCAACTGTCCTGTAGGGCAAATAGGACAGCATTAGACTGCAGTTCAAGGTCCTTAAACTGCAGGCTGGGTTTAGTCTGTTATTCATTCCCTCGCCGACTCTTTTTGTGACTTTTCTTAGATCTGAAACATAAGAAAACAAAAAGCCAATACTGTAAAACCTATCTGTAATTCCCAAACTGCCCTTAAGAAAGAGCCTTTACCTTTCAGGTGATTTGGAATGGCTTCTGTGTCTGTGACTTCGGTGATGCCCTGTGAGATAAAAAGGCAATAGTTACTTCCACTGCCACTGGAATTCTTCATTGTTGGAATCTGCTTCTAGTGACCAAGTGTGCTAGATAATGCCAGAACAACCCTGCCTTAACTGGGCACTCGAATTAACCTCCCAACAATTATCTAAATACTTGCTGAAGATAATTTTGCAGCCCTTAAAGGAGCTCTCCAGCTCTGCTTTCACTTAAGCAGCAGTTTTATCAGCCAGGTTTAGCACCTGTGCTACCACCTCGATACAGTGACACAGATTTCTCTTGCAGTGAATGTGCTGCCGATAAAGAGTTGCCAGAGATGATCTGGAAGTGACAGAAATACCTGGGGATTTAGATCTGGATCGGTGGCGCCTCTCCCGGGACCTGCTGCGGTGCCGCCTCGGGCTCTTGCTGCGGTGCCGTTCCCGGCGCGGGGACGGGCTGGGGGAAAGGCAGAGTGTCAGAGCTGTGCTACAAATGCACACTGCTCAGCTGGAACAACAGAACTAAACAGTACCTTCTTCTCTTCGGGGAGCGGCTGCGCCTGCAAGTGGGGGAGAAAAGCAAAAATTACTAAAAATCGCTAGCAGAATAGCTGTTTCATTTCCCACATCCTTCAGCAACAGCACCAGGGATTCTCCTATCCCCCAGCAGTGTTTTTGACCTGCATCAGGACTGTGAGCAACAGAGACTACTGCTGAGTTTTTCCTGTCTTCTTATCAGTAAGAAGCATTAACAGGATTTTCTCTGCAGCCTGTGGCTTACATGAAATAGCACTTGGTGCTCCTTAACATCTTCACTGTATTTTCAAATGTAGCTAAAGCTGGCCAACAAGTTCGAGAGTTAGAGAAGGACTGGAGAAACAGGCAGACAGGCTGACTGTGGCTGTGCACTACAACTCCTTGCTAAGGAGTGCTAAAGGAACTGGGAGGTGGGGGAGGTTCAAGGCTGAACCACCACGTTCAGTGCTGTGCTCCAGCCATCTGCAGCACAGCAGGAGAACACTGCTCAAGGAAAGAGTCCCCTCACCTCCGTGGGGACCTGCTGCGGCTGCGCCGGTACCGCACCACCGGGGACCTGCGGGGCTTGTCCAGGTCCCTGTAGCCCCTCCTGCGGTGGTCGGGAGAGGGGATCCGCTCCAGCTGCAAACAAGTGGGAGAGGGGTGTAAGTCTTGTTTCAGCAAGGCTTCAAGCTAGCAGTAAAGATTTCTGACAATTAATATAAATTGCAAAAGTCATTGGGCCAAGCTTCCACATCCTCAAGGATTTCATGTTGAGGAGCGAGTGGTACTGCCCAAAACTGCCAACTGGAAATTCAAACAGCCGCTTCTCACAGTGCTGTTCTCAAGAAGCACAGCAGCACTGACTGGGAACTTCCATCATCACCTTTAGTGCTCTGCATTACATATGTGAGTAAATCAATTGATCAAAATATGCTTAACACAGAACAGACACAAATTTGTGGAATTCAAGAGACACAGAGACTAGACAACCCGAGAGCTGCTTCAGGCTCTAAGTCCTCACAAGCTGCTTATATGAAAATACATATTATGGGGGGAGGTGCCAGCAGCCTCCTGTTGCCTCCCCTCACATATTTGTCATAAAGTGTTCTAAAGTGGTTCAGCTTTAACTATCCCTTTCTGAAACAGTTCACCACCAACCTTTTCATCTTCTTCTTCCTCCTCCTCACTAGATTCTACATCATCCATGTCCTCTTCCAGAGCACTAACACGAGGCTCAAGTTGCTCAGCTTCTTCCAGAACGTACCGTTTCTAGGAGAAATTGCAAATTTATTCAACCCAAGTAAGAACAAACACCTCATGAGGCAACCACAGCTTACACAACAAGCCAGCAGCCAGTACATCTACTGAACTGTGCAGTTAGGAATTCCATAACCATCTGCTTTTCCCAACCTGCAGTCGAGGCAGGATGATGTCACAAACACGTTCCTCGTGGAGTAGCTCATCAATAAATTCATCCACGTGCATCAGCTCGAATTCTGGGGATGAAAAACACAATTTAAAAGACAAAAGAAAATTAACACTGAGGTTAAAATAAAGCTGAAACACTTCAGATAACTTCTACCAACAAGGTTGGCTATATCACACTTCTTAAAATTTATACTGCTAAGTACAAGTAAGAATGTTTACCCCCGTTTCTGTTCTGACTTTTAATTTTCCGGTAGTCGTTGTACAGCGGTTCCAGGTACTTGTAGCAGTCAATGGCAGTGCCTGTCAGCCTCATGTACAGTGCTCCAAGCATTCGGACATACCTGGAAAGGAAACCTTTCCATGGATCTCAGCTTCCTGCACACTTAGCAGCTTGGATAAAAAAGAGGTTTCTCCCATAAATTTCTGAGGAAAATCAGCACACTAACCAGAATACACAATCATTTAGATTTGCTCCATCACTTCCTTAATAATGAAAAAAACATATATATACTTATATTATATACATATATAATGTCTGTGTGGGGGCATTTAACACGGACAGAGATGGAAGAAATAGTGAAGAAAAAGTAGATTAACGTGAACCCCTTAATGCAGCTCATTCCAAATACTTCAGGCAGAGGTTTATTATCACAGCCCATGCCACAAAGAAGAGCCCTTCCAACAGGCCAGGTGACAGGGAAAGCAGCCTTAAAAGCAAAAGGAAAGACTTGGTTTTGAGCAAGCCCTGATAGCTCACTGAGAGCAAACCCTGCACGGAGGTTTCCCTAGCTGTTTTGGGCACTTCCCCTCGGTACAACAGCCCCAAAACTACAAAAAAACCCACACTACAACTTACTTGAAGTCTTCGTTTTTTATGAACTCCACGATGATGTCCTTCTCGGGCTGGATCTGCAGCATCTTCAGCGTCAGGCACAAGAAGGGCGTGGGTTTGATGTTCCCTCCATAGACGCCCCCCACGTACTTCAGCTCCATGGCCTTGTCCACCACCAGCTCGGCTGCGAGAAGGACGGGCCGGGCCGTCACTGCGGGCTGCCCCG
>JAHLSL010000008.1:5526507-5541515 GCA_025920805.1 Petroica traversi
AGAGGGCCATAACTAACTGGAAAGTTGACAGGACATGGGGTTTAATACGTGTTAATTATGAAGAATTTGGAATTCTCTTAATCTTCCTGTGTCTGTCACTTTCTAGGGGAATCCTTATTACATCAGCAGGCAGCAAAACAGAAACCTGTATACAACTTGGTGATTTTATTTTAGTAGAAGGAGTGAATGCAGATCAGCCTTATGTGGCACAGCTCGTGGATTTATATGAAGATGGTGAGAGAAATAAAAACTTACTTTCTGTCTGAGAAATTCTGGAAATGTTTCAAAGTTACCTTTTTCATGGGGTATAGTTAGCATTAACACTGTCATCAGCCTAATTTATTAAGAAAGTCAAGTTTTGGTAATCATTGCATCTGTATTCACGTGCTCCCCCACATATTTGGGACTGATGGCTAATTTCAGCTAAATTTGATACATAAATGGAAATGTAAGCACATTGTAATTCTTACAGACTTTTTACATAATTGTCTAATTTAAAAGCAGTGATCCTTGAGGAAGAAGAGTGTGAGCTCGTACCATATTTAGAGATTGGAGAATCCAAATGGAGCAAGAGCACTTCAGGCCTGAAATGCTCAGGCAATTCAACAATAGACATCAGGCAATTCAACAATAAAGTACAAGGCTGAATAAATGGGGCTTGTTACTTTTGTCCCTTGTAGAACTACTTGTTTATACAGGGATAGATATGAAAAGATAAATCATGGGAGGTGGGTGATAGAAAAACTGTCTGAGTCTGAATTGGGAGCTACTCATTGGCTATATCTGGTTACTTTGTACAGCTTTTGTTCTTTTTGTGTCCTGTAATAATAACGCTTTGAGGGTTTTTAATTTTCTTTACCTTTTTAAAAACATGAATACATATCATCCCAGCTTATTTATTTACTAATGCACTTCTTTTTTGTAGCACAACTGAATATTCTTTTCATGCTTGAGTGAAACCCATGAAACTTCCTTTAAAACAAGATATTTCATCAGCCATATTCCCTGGTTTGCCAGCCAGTGAAAAAATTGTTTTTGCTTTCTGAAAATACAATGGCACTGCAAATAACATCCTGAAATTTCTCAGTTCTCCTTTTGTGTCACTGCTTTTAGTTGGCAGGGTTTGAGGAGGTCACATCTATGCAAATAAGGAACCTCTTTCTTTGTGATGGAGAACTGGTGGTCTGGAGCAGGTCTCAAGGTATTTTTGTGATTGAGACCCTGTGCAGGTGTTACCTTGGTCCTTAAAACTCTCAGTTCAGACATTTGAATTTAGCTTAGAAAATGGGAATTGCAGTCTCTTACCAGATGCATTCCCACCCGTGTCTAGGGAGGATTTCTACCTTTGCTGGCATTTCAGCTGATGTCTGGCACTGTTTGTGGCACAATAAAATTCCTGATGTTGCCTTACTTTCCCTCCTTGTTGCAGGTGCTCAGCACAAACGTGCAGTTGTGCAGTGGTTCTGCCGTTTGGAGGAGATACCTCAGAACAAACGGAAGCTGCTTAAAAAAGAGATTTCTGCCCAGGAGGTGTTTCTTGATCATGTTCTTGGCTATGACACTGATATAGCTGCAGAGACCATTATCAAGAGGATCAAGGTATGTACTGCAACCCTTCTGCACTGAGAGGAAAGAAAGAAACAGCAGCAGCCCTGTGGTGTAAATTAGTAACTAAGGATTGCGTGAGTTGCAGTAATAAGATCTGTGAATAGAAAATAGCTGAAATCTAAATTAACACTAAATATTAATGTATGTGTGTTCTGGTATGTTCTGGTTTTGCAGGTATTGCCACTACATCTGAGTGAGGAGCTGCCTATTATTACATTAAACAAGGAACCAACTTTCTATGTCAAACAGTCTTGGGATGGGAAGTGCTTTAAGACTTTATCCCCAGACACATTCTCTAAGCTAAAAGAAGCCAACAAGCAAAGAGATGTCATCACAAACTCTTCAAAAGCATTTATTCCTTCAGACATCTCTACACCTGTGAAAAAAGAGACGGAGAGTGTTGTTCGGAGTGCCACAAAATCCAAAACCACTGATATGGGAATAGAATCAAAACATTCTGTTTCCAAGTCCTCCCTGGCTAAGGAGAGGCATTCTCAAAGAGTGGCCAACAATGACACCAAAACCCCAACAGCAAGGAAGAAGCTGCAGTTAAACAGTATGTACATGGCAATAATCTGTCCATTCAGTAGTTCTGTATATGTTTTGTGCTTTTTCTCCCTTTTGGCTAGTTCAAGCAATTTTAACATTCAACATCAGTATTTTTAGTTTCCTTGTTCAGGCTTTGGGATAGGCCCAAGCCTTGTGGGCACATCACTTGTTAGTCTTATCTGTTGTTTCAAGCACTCTACTGCTTATATCTAACTGCTGTTTCAAATGCTTTATTTGTATCTGATAAATCTAAATTAAAGTGTTTGTTGACTGAAATGCTACCAATCAGCCTCACTTAACCTCAGAATGTCCCACTTTATTTAATCTTTTGACTAACTGTGCACTAAAATGTTGACATTGAGCTGATTGAGTAAGCACATTTGATCCTGTGCAACATGCAGGGTTTTCAAGATGGAACCTGAGTAAAGTTGTAAGTGATGGAGGTGGGTTAGAAAACTGAGCAAATCCATTTGTCTTCCTTCTATTTAGTAATTTTTTAGGAGAAGTGCCCTCTAGTGATCCAGTCCCTTGATCCTGGAGTGAAATGTTCATCTGCTTTCGTTAAAATAACAATCACCATGCCAGCTGTACCATGTCTTCTGAAAATTAACCAAACCAGCCATATTGAAGGCTGACAAAAGTTCATTTTGCTTTTCATTTCTAGGTCCCACAAGATCCAAAGGCAGGCTGCTGGGATGTGAAGTTTTGGGTCTTTTGGACGATGACTGTGATGCTGTAGCACCATTAGAACCATCAGCCACTAAAAGAAAAGTTAAATTCTCAAATGAAATTTTAGGCTCACCACCAAAGATCCCCTGCAGCAATGATAGGACCAAGTCAACATCTGAGACTGAAGAGCATCATCAGAGGTTTAGTGACATAAGATTGTCCCCCTACACTAAGGCCAAAGATTTCAATGAAAAAGACAAGAATCTTCACGAGAAAGACGATATTCTGTCGTAAGTGACAGCATTTTTATCATTATTTTTGTATGGGATTTCTACTTGTTTGAAGCTTTCTTAAAACACATTTATGGAGGACTTTTGGAGAGAAAAGTAGGTGAAGTCACTATATGTGCCATGTTTTGCCTGTTGAGAACAAGGACAGAAGGGGGGAGAGCCTCAGCAGTGACAAGTGCTCTGTAGTGAAGCTTTAGAAAATGTTACTTGCAGAGGAATGAATGATCAGGGAGATCCAAAGAGGAGCTGACTTTCCAGATGGAAAAGCAGTTAATGGTTCCAGGAACAGAGAGATGGTGTTGGAAATGGGAATGGTAGGATGATATGAGAGGAAATTGAAGCCATGTTGATCATTGTTCTCGTGATGATTGTACCCATCAACATGGATGAAGATCTGTTTCCCTGCACTCCATAAACAAGATGTGCCCTATTTGTAACAAGTGTAGAGGGATGCTGGACTGTTGAAAGTGGTTTGATTTGCCTCAGGAGAGTCCTCGTGAGAGTTGTATGTGTACTTACATGCTAATTTTTATGTAGAAAAGAAAACAAAATTCAAAAAGCACAACCATTCAAGTATGTCTTCACACAATCTATAAAAAAGGCATAAACTGGAGGAGGAGAAGAATGAAACAGACTTTCTTGTGCAAAATGTTGCAAGAAGCCAGAAACCAGTCCTTTTTCCCCTTTCCTAGAGTAAACAAGTGGATGCAGCAATGGAATTTCTACCTTTTTTTGTCACTAATTATAAATAGCTTGAAAGTGTTTACCTTTCACTGATAAGGTAATGGCATTACCATAGTATTTATAGATATAAAAATAGCTTTTAAGAACTGTCAACAAATAAAAGCATCTGTAATTCATCTCATTTTGTACTTTGAACCAGGAAAGGAAAGTTGTGTTTACTGTTGTACTAACAATAAAATGTTTCAGTGGCAGGGATGAAGAAGCATCTAAGAAGACAACCAAGGAATATCAAACCACAAAAGAGAACAATACATTCCAAAGAGTAGATCAGAGAGATGCCCAAAGGAAGGAATTTTTTTCTTTCTCTCAATAAAATAAAACTAGAGCTGTTTTGGGCCCCTGTGCCTTCAGTTTGGTGGTGCAAAATACAGCAAATATTTTGTTTTTCTTGGCAAAGATGTATTGAAGGCGCAGTGCAAGAAGGGGGAAATTGTGCTGCCAGCGTCCATGCCATGGCCAATCTGTAAATAACAAATAAGAATTCATGCTGGATGGACAGTGGTAACAATTGAGCCTGAAGTTTGAAAGGCCTTCTCTGTGTCTTTACAAGTGTGATGCAAAGAGAAGGGAATACAACCAGCTTTGTTTTCTTTCTTTCTTTCTTTCCAGTTTAGTTGGATATCAGAAAGTGAGCAGCCAGAGCCCTGTCCTGACCCCTCGTTCTCGCAGAACATGTGCACAGAAAACAAGTGCTCTCATTGCAGAGCAGATCAGGTAAACCCTGCAGCCATGGTCTCCTCTTCAGATTGCTGTTGATAGCTTGAGAGCCTTGGGAGCTTGTCTGGCTTAATACTGAAATGCAAATGGTTCTAGAAGCACGGCTTAATTGAAGCTTGAGTAAAAACCGGTTTATATTCAGAAACATAAGGCTGACTCATAGTGTTCTTCAGAAAACTGACTTCCTTTAAACCAGTTTTTTAAAAAGCCCTGAAAAATTAGCAGCTGAAGTGGAAAACACATTGGCTTGCTGATTACAAGAACTCCAGAGAAAGCTGGAAGTGTACAAATGTTGCTCTGTGATGTGTGGACTTGTGTGTTTATTTTTTTAAAGCTCAGGCAATTTCTGTTTCTTACAGCATGCTGGACCAGGAAGATTTTCTGTCTGATTCTGACAGTTCCTACTCTTCAAGTAGCGAGGAAGAGGAGGAGGATGATGATGATGATGATGATGATGTGGATGTGCCCTGTACGCCAGAAAAGAAAACTAAATCCAGCAGAACATTCAGCACCCCAAAATCTTCAAGGAAGTCTGCAGTTCACACTCCTGCAAAGACACCAAAGAAAACTGTAAGGTTCCATATAAAATATATATTTTTATTATTTCTGAGCCAGTTATTTGAATGCTTGATGCCTGTATACCAGAGTTAAGTATCTGAACCTCTTAGCTTTTAATTAAGCATTATCTGGATTAATTTTATCTTTGGTATGAGTAGGTTATGCAAATGTATAAGCCATTTGCATGTTGTGAATATTGTGACAATATTGAAGCCTAAACAGAAACTGTAGCCTAAACAGAAAAATTACTGGCTTGGATGCTGTTTCTTAAGAACCAGATCATTCAGTAATGCAGCACTTCAAAAGAGGACTAACAACTCAAAAATTCTTCAGACAGTTAAAAGGTGTAATTGTCACCACCCCCTTTCCAGTTCCCTTTTTCTCTTAGGAAGAAAACACCATAAGGCTTGTTTGGTAATTCCCTGTGTAAATACTGGTTCTCAGTTCATCTTGTACTTTGGCATAAGCAGTGTTTGGGAACTCCTATCAATGATCTGTTTCCAACAGAAATTGCTGTTTGTAGAAAATCTGCTTAAGGTTGTAATTTCTCTTGGCAGCCTTTACAAAGGACACCCAGAACACCCCGGAACGCAACTCCAGAAATTCCCAGGCGCATCCAGGCAGCCCAGGAACCTGCCAGTGTGCTGGAAGAAGCCAGATTAAGGTAACCTGTGCTCAGGAAAATCATCTTTTCTTGCACTAGGTATGCATAGCAGTAGGCTGTGCTGAAAAGGGAAAACGTCATCTTTACTATGTTGAATAAATAGATAAAAATGCATGGTGTTCTGATTCAAAAAGAGCATTTAATAATTTACATTACAATACTAGATCTATAAATATTGGTAGTATTTACTACACTACTGCCACAATTTCAAGTTATTTTAACTAGTCCATTCTAAATTCTTCAAAATTAGGTATCTTCATTCTGTGCAATATTAGGGAAACAAAGATCCCCTCAGATTAGCTGTGGATTGTAAAGGTACAATATTTGTTTTTTCTTGGTATATGAAAAATCTTTACAGGTATCATTGCAGATCTTCACAGTGGGAAAAAAAAGGCATTCAGGACTATCTTTCAAACTGGGTTTTAGTTCTGTTCCTATAAGCAGTCTCCTCTGTTTTATCTACCTCTTAGGACACTGACTCAGAAATAGTTTGTGAATTAAAACAGGTAACTCTTTATTGTTGGACAAATTAAGAGCACGTGGAGAGAGACTAGGCCATTTCTTTTGGAATAGTTGACATTGATGCTCAGACTTAAAAGTATGTAAGAGATTTGAAAAACTCCACACGTTGTGAAAGGTGGAGCATCTGGCTGTTTGTTTCAAATCTTCAGACAGAGCAGCAATTTAAATTTTCTTTTATTTTTTAATTCAAAGGCTGCACGTTTCTGCTATCCCAGAATCTCTGCCTTGTCGTGAGGAAGAATTCCAGGATATTTATAACTTTGTGGAAAGCAAACTCATTGATGGTACAGGAGGGTAAGTTTGTCAAGATTGTAACCAAGGTCACATCTGCTTGTGCCATATCAGCATCAGATGATAAACAATACTTGTATTTAAAAAGCTGTCATCGTTTAAAGTTCCTCCTTCAGTTTTCCTATTACTTTTCTTCCTTAAGTGGTGTGGTGCATAGAAGCAATTGTGGGCTTCTTTGTTATTGTACAGATTCAAATTAAAGACCAAATTACAGCTGGTCAGTTTTAGATGTCCGGAAAACTATTTACTTTTTTTTTTTTAAAAAAAAGTAAACTACCTTTATAAAATACTTTAGGTTGTTAATTGCCTTAGTATTACTAAAAATCCTCATGATCCCCCAATGTGTTAAGAGTCCCAGTTTGTAGACAAGGTAACTGAAATATGGGGAGTTCCCTGAAGTGGCAGAGGAATATTCAAGGCTGGTATCAGAGGTCAGAAATTGCAGCTCGTTAATCCCAAGAGTGTTAGCATTTTGCTCAGGCTGCTGAAGAGGTGCTCTCCTTTTGCAGGTGCATGTACATTTCTGGAGTGCCTGGAACAGGTAAAACTGCAACTGTTCATGAAGTGATTCGGTGTCTTCAGCAAGCTGCAGAAAATGATGAACTGCCCCCATTCCAGTCTGTGGAGATCAATGGCATGAAGCTGACAGACCCTCACCAAGCCTACGTGCAGATATTAGAGGTAAGGAAAGCCTTTTCAGTGGCTCCTGGGTTGGAAAGAAAAGATATTACACTTTACCATCAGATCCTTGATACGTTACAGTATTCAAGGCTCTTATCAGTACTTCCCAGTCCCTCCAAGAGACTCTGTGCTTTTATCTTAGAGCAGGTTAGAAAATAATTCACTTAGGCCTTAGCCAACTTCTCAAACTGTTTTGCTTTCTGCTGCATAAGGGTAGTGGTTGAGGAGTAGCCTGGTTTACTGCAACTACTCATCTAAAAAAAAATCTAAACCAGCTTTTTATATTTTCCTATGATGTAACTTTTTCTGCACATCTGCTTAAACAGCTACTAAGGTGACAACTCTGAAAGTCAGCGTAGCAGTAGAATAATTATTGGGGGCGTCTTAATGGTAATTGGTCAGTCATAATAGTAATTCAACTAAAGAGGGGCAATCTCTGTCAACAAAAGTGTATTTCTGATATCCATGACAAACCAGACTGCAGAATCCATCTGGTACTACTGCCTGTGTTTGTGCTGTAGGGGTGGGAATTAATCTTCTGAGGATTGGATTAAGATCACCCAGTAGGCATTAGACAGTAACTGCTCAGAAGCTTTCTCAGTCTAGGCTAACTTTAAACCAGTGACCTGGAAACTAAACAGTTTCCTGAAGCATCTGCTCCATTTTCATATAAACTTCTGCTCCATTTATTTAAGTTTGACATCATCTTTCTGAGCAGGGAGTGGCATACATTAGTGTTCTAATGTCCTCAGTTGGGAGTTAAATGTGTATATTTGCATCCTTTCCTCAAACCAGCTTAGAGAGTGTCTTGCTGAGGGATTTGCTGAGGCCAGGCCACTGTTTCTTTAGCATAGTAAGAAGTTTCCTGACAATTACCTTACTTTGTGGTAGTGTGAATATATTTTAACATCCTTTGTTCCTATCCCATTCAGCATAAAATCTCAAAATGAATAAAGAATAGGCCTTTGGAAGCACAATCTGTTGCCCCCATGGGTCCTGTACTCTAAGTCAGCTCAGTGAAATATCCTTTAGGAGACTACAAAGTCACATGAACCATGTACTTCTCCAGTTCCTTCTACCTCAGCTATCCAAGAACCCCAACTAAGAGTTAGGCTGCTGCTGATTGCTTCAGGTTGAGCTCCAGTTTGCTGATGTTTCTTTGCATGACTGAAGCAAATTCTGGAGCTTCCCTTCTGCAGTTGGGAAAGTCCCTCACTGCTGTAGCAAAAGCTTAGAGATGGAACAGGGACAGGAAGTCCTGGACAGATGGAAGAGATAAGGTTAAATACCTTGGTACAGTAAGGGTCCAGTTCCACCACAGCAAATGAACTCTGTGATATTTTGGATACTCAGCTCCAGAGTTGTAGAATTCGGGTTCTCTGGGATTCAGCTCCTTTCTGTGACTGCTTTGGACTATCGTGACTGAACTGGAAATATGAAACAAGTAGCGATTATACATCAATATTGTGCTCTGGCTTGTTTAGTAATTACGTAATCTAGTAAATCTTAGGTTTATAAGGGATTTTAGAAAAGAAATACAGTTTCCAAATGCAGACTCCAGTTTGCTTTATTGCTGGACTTTGCACTCTGATGAACAACTGATTCAGCATCTGCAGTGTAATTTTGAAATGTCATGCTTTGATTTCTGGATATCTTTGGACTTGCAAGGGAAGAGGTAATGTACAGTCAGCTCATCTGTTCTGCCACATAGTTGCAAAAGGTATTGCAGGTATTTTTTTAGCTCACAGTTGAATAAATTTAATTATAGATCCTGCTGATGATTCATTAGAATTTTAATAGCAGTCCAAGATTACTGAAGTCAGGCTATTCTTGTCAGCTGACTTAGGTTTTCAGTAGGTGTGTGCATTCAGAGATACCCTTGAGATATGCTGGGTTTAGAGCCCTCTAGACTGGATGGATTCAGGATTTCTTAATGATTCTAAGACAGATTGCAGAGAATTCAGTGGCCCCTTCTTTTTAGCCACACCTTGTGTTGTTTCTCTTCTCCTTCATGGACAGTTCTTGGTAAACCTGAGTGTCTTATGAGCTACTTTCTCCCTTTTTTTTACTCCCCCATGGAAAAACTAACCCAAGTGCTTGGTGAAGGCAAAACTGAATAGGAGTCAAACTTTGTATTTCCAGGGGTTTGGTGTGATTAACCTGCAATATTTGTTCACTCTTGTGCAGTTCCTGACAGGTCAGAAGGTGACAGCAACACATGCTGCAGTGCTGCTGGCAAAGCTGTTCAGTACACCTGGACCAAAGAGGAAGACCACAGTGCTGATAGTGGATGAGGTGAGACAAAGCATCCTTTGTTTTCTTGCCTCCAAGGATTTCAAGAAACGAGTTTTTGGAGGATGGAAAAAGACAAATTATGCATGCTTTGAGTGTATCATGCATAGGGATGCAGCAGGAATAAACTTAGAAGAGAGGAAACACAAATAATTCCTCTTACCTATTTAAAATCAGTTTCCTAAAGAGGCTGAGTATCCTGCTGCCATGTTGTTCTCTGCCTTGGATTTCATGTTGATTTTATGTTATGTTATTCCAACACATGGCAAAGTTTTGTTTGTCAATTCTAAATGCCAGAGGATTCAACAGTATTTTGTTAGGAGGTGCTGCTTTTCTAGTGGAAAAACACAGAGAAACAAGTCACATCCAGTTTTGAAAAACCTTGAATGTGCTATGTTCAGTATTAATCAAATGCACTCTTATTTTTGCTGTAAAATAATTCAAGTTCTCACTTGGTGGATCTTTGAATCTTGTTAGATGTAGTATTAGTGTCAGAGTAGTGTTTTAAACCTCCAGCTGTTTAACATTTACTGTGCAAGCATCAGTAGGACTGTGCTTTTCCAAAAGAGACTAGAGCCCTAATTCAGCAAATGCAGTCCTATTAGTAGGTGGATAAAGGAAAAGCAACAGAGACAGCTTATTCAGAATCACATGAGAAATCTTCTGTGGCAGGGCTGGTTCTCAAACCCCCACGAGGTATTGTAAACAAGAGGCTTTTCTTTTTTGCAGTGTGATTCTTCTCTTTTTCTCTCTGCAGCTTGACCTGCTGTGGACCCGGAAGCAGAACGTGATGTACAATTTATTTGACTGGCCAACCCAAAAGCATTCCAAGTTAATCATCCTGGCCATTGCCAACACCATGGACCTGCCAGAGAGAATCATGATGAACAGAGTAGCAAGCAGGCTGGTATGTCCCTGCAGTTCTGTTGCTATGCCATAAAAGGAGAACAGATTAAATACTGGATGCCATCAAAAGCAATCCAGGAGAAAAGTAGGATTGGTTATATCACAGGCTGAACAATGTTTTTATAATTCCCTCTCCAGAGGACTGATAATGAACACATAAATCTTAGCAATGTTCAGGAGCCTGTTTGCTAATCAGGTATTATGCTATGTATGTACACTATGTTCTTGTAAGAATGAAATAAGAATATGGATGACTTTTTAAATATATCTGGATAATCATATGCTGTGCTTTATGGTTAAGCTGCTTACTCTAGAGTTCAGAAGAATTCTCTTCTGGCTCTTTCCCCTTTCATTTCAAGCACCTACTTACTGCTGTTTGCCATCATTGATTGGTAGATTACAAAAAGGTATCCAACAAAGAAAATTGGATGCACTCTCCCCTTCTTTTGAATACTTTTTCCTAGATCATCTCATCATGGCTCTGAAAAGGGATTTGCAAAAACAGTGCTCTGTGCCTCTATCCTTCCATGACTCAAAAACAGCTCTACAGGGTGTGAATTGCCTTCCCCCACCCACTAAGCCCACTGCAGATCAGCTGAGTCCATATAGTCACAAGAGAAGTTTTGCATAAGAAATTCAAAACTCAGGTCTCCTGTGGGATGAAAGGCAGAGCACCATCTGTAACATGGATTGTCCTCATCCGAGGGCAGTTCTTATCAGCTTGAGCCAGAAGAGGGTTTTAATTCTTGGCTGATGGCTAACCTGAAGTCAGTACACCTATATACAGATTTGCTAAAGGAAGCATTAATATTTTTCCACAGCTGCTGCTGTTATTAAAAAATAATGTGTAGACACATGTACTCAAAATATTTTTGTATTGGGGAGCTCTGATTTGTTCAAAAGTTTTTTGTAAGAGAAATCTGAATTCTGATACCTTCACTTGCTCCTTGGGCCTTCCCAAGTGGGGAGATCCATCTCGTGGTGCTCACTGAGTCACAGTTTTGTGGATTTGTGCATTTATTTCACAAATATGATTGATTAAAGTGTGTCACTTGGAGGGAAAGGATGTGAAAGACTGATTGCTCCTGCCAGAGAAAGTAAAAGTAACTGCACAGGCCATGCATGATCAGTTGAGAGTTTTCCAGCACTACAAAGGCTTCTCACTGTGTTGTGTCATTTGTTGTAGGGACTCACCAGAATGTCCTTTCAGCCCTACACCTACAAACAGTTACAGCAAATTATTTTATCCAGACTGAAGGGAGTGAAGGCATTTGAAGAGGATGCAGTTCAACTGGTTTCCAGAAAGGTGAGCACAGAGCAAATAAATGTGTCCTTCATGTTGCACTGGGTAAAGAATGTGGGGGCAGCAGGGAGAGTTTTGTGGCAGCTGTTTTAGACCTTGTTCTGTGATTGTGTTCTGTGTTGGAGGCAAGTGGGGCACAATTAGATCATATATTTTTCAGGGTATTTTCTCAGAAGACATTGCTAGAGCAGTGTCCCTGCTTTTTCCACCTACTCTGAGCAGGCAGCAGCATATTCCAAGAGCTGAAGGCATGACAAGAGTCGTGATGATGAGATGTCAACTGTCTCCAGTGTTTAGCATAATGTGAGTCATTGGAGAATCCTGAAAAAGATAGCATGCCAGTGGCAGTGGAAATAGCCATATTAATTTTCTTTCTCAAGATGTTTAGTGCCTTGTCATAACAGATAGTACCTGTTCTGTTTGCAAGTCTTAATATTCAGTTGTACAAACCATAAGTAAAGCACTGGGGACCAGTAGCTTCTCAAATTGAGATACGTGCATTGCTAATGTGTTATATTAGCAACTCTATATTAAAGTAATCTATTAAAATTATGTCAAAACATCCTACATAATTTTAGGATTAAAAAAGAGTGCTCGTAAATATGTCAGATATGTGTTTTGTTGTGAAGAAACCACCTCTCTGTAAGAATAATAGTGATGATTTTGGAATGTTTTTCTAGTATGCCTTTTCTTCTGAAAATACAGAATTATACCTTGCAATAAGATTTTTACAGGGTTTCTCATTCTTGGTCCCAGCTGGACTCTGGGGCTTTTGTGTGTTACCAGCATCTACTGGAAAAACTAGGCCAATACTATTTGTAGTGAATGTTCATAGCTTTATTAAAACTGTAAAGTACAATTGGGGTCTTAACAAGCATTTAGTTTCAGAAATTTCAGAGAGCTGGAAATTTTCAGGCACTTGCAATTGTAAATGGACTATCCTGGATATTTCTTTGATACTTTGAAGAATTACTCTTAAAAATCAATATTTTAATGAGTATAGAAAAACCAAGGAGGTTTTTGGTGTCATAGCCATACCCCCTCCCCCCGTTTCTTTTTTTCCTTTTGCATGAACCTGAATTATGGTAAACATCTTCATTGATAATTTATCTGAAAGCTTTTGGTGTTGAAGTGAATTGCTCATCTTTGATTTTTATTTTTTTTAACCTCTGACTTCAGTGGTCACAGAAAAAAGTTCAGCCTATGATGACCAGATCAGGGTGGGGGTATGGGAGAGCTGCTTCTGTTGGTTTTGGTCAATAGGATTTGTTGTTCAGGCTCTGGGATTGTAGTGAGAGGTTCAGAGATGCATTGCTGTGCCTCTGGGTGTTCAGGGTGTTTGGGTTTTGTTTGTTGGTTGCTGCTGAACTCTTTCCCAGCCTGTAGGAATGTTACAGATGTGTCACTTGCAGGTGGCAGCGCTGTCGGGGGATGCCCGGCGGTGCCTGGATATCTGCAGAAGGGCCACGGAGATCTGTGAGTTTGCCAGGCAGAAGAGAACCCCGGAGATTGTCAGGATGGCCCACGTGACTGAAGCCATAGATGAAATGTTCTCATCACCATATGTCAATGCAATCAGGTAAAAACATTTCCTTTCCTCTTGTGTCTCTTTCACAGCACTATCTGTTCAAAAACAAAAATTGTGATGCCAGAGTTGCAGGCTGTGATACAAAGGCCAGTTGTGACATTAACTGCCCACCCTGTCTTCAAATATGTAGCTCCCAAGCAATTCCCCTCCCAGGCTTCCTCCTGATGGTTCACAGGTTCTGAACTTCTCAAATGGATTTTTGTCTCCTTTGTTCTTTGACTCAGGAATGCTTCATTGCATGAACAAATCTTCTTGAAAGCCATTTTGGCAGAGTTTCGCAGGGCAGGAGTTGAGGAGGCAACAGTTCAGCAGGTATGGGCTTTTTTGTTACTGACACCAGTGATCTGGGTCACAAGGTGGTTTTATTTTTCTTGACCTGCATCTTAAAACATCTCATGGTTCTACTCTAACATGCTTTATAACAGGAAAAATCATAGAGAAACTGAAGTTATCAGGAGGAAAACTGAAAGTTGACTCCAACTTAATGCATCACTGTTTTTCTCCTTAGAGCAGAATCTCACTGGTAGCTTTGGGTTTTTCAGTAGACCCATAAAATACTTGGTGCCAGCAGAGCTGTGAAGACTCTGGAGTAGTCATGAGTAGTGTGGAAGCTAAATGTTAATACTTAAGAGAAATATATAGTTCTAAACATTTTTATATAAAATTACAGCATCGGAACAGGCTGGAGCTATTTTATCTCCCCTCCCATGGATGTGGGGGGAAGGCAGCTTCTCTCTGTGTCACCTTGTCACACTCATTTGCAGCAGGCAGTAAACATAACCTGTGTCCTTTTCTCTTTTTCAACAGGTCTACCAGCACCACGTGGCCCTGTGCAGGATGGAAGGCGTGCAGAGCCCCACGGTGTCAGAAATTATGGCAATTTGTTCAAGACTTGGTGCCTGCAGGCTCTTGCTGGTAGAGGCCAGCAGTAAATACCTGCACATGCGGGTGCGACTGAACCTCAGCCAGGACGATGTCATGTATGCACTCAGGGAGGAATAAAGAAAAAGAGATTTTATTGCTTTTAGTATGTATAGATATTTTAAATACCGTCTATTTTTATGGTTTTTAAATTGTTGATAGAATGGAAATAGTGAGATGTATTTTTAAAATGCTTTTCTTATTTGTTTGATGTATTAAAGCACTCTTTTTAATAATAAAGAACGAATTTCAAAGTATTTTAAAAAATTTCAAACTATTTGTTTTTAGAAGTATTTTAAAGTGCTGGTAACTGATCCCCTTTCAAGTAAGGATTATGAAATGGGTTATTTGAAGTAGATTACTTGCATCACTATTTTTTGTTTAGACTCATGGAGTCGGGCATACTGTAGATTTTCCTCAGTAACTTTTACACTCAACGAAAGGCATCGTTAAAATGTGCTTAAACTTTCCTTACTCACACACTCAAAAGCCACATCCAGTTTGCAGTGCAGTTCAGTGCTGGATGGAGGAGACTGCAACAATAGCGCACGAATCGTGCCGTTCGAACGCCCAGCTCCTTTGTCTGATCGCTCCCTACCAGGGGGACAGGTGCCGGGGGTGTGTGCGGGGCCGGCCCGGACAGACAGACCCGGCCCGGACAGACAGACCCGGCCCGGACAGACCCGGGGCCGTGTTGCGGGCTGG
>JAHLSL010000008.1:5541915-5601886 GCA_025920805.1 Petroica traversi
CACGGTGCGGAGCCCTGTGAGGGGGTGCCGGGGGAGCTGCGGGGCCGGGCCGCCTCCGTCCGGCGGGCTTTGCCGTGGGACGGGCGGGGGGCTGACTTTAAGTTCCGTGTGCTCTCGGTCCCTTAGAGACACAGCCCTCTGAAATTCATGAACCAACATGCTTGGCAGAAGACCTAAAAAGAGCCCTCAGGCAAAGGGCCAGGGAGCTGCAGTTGCAAAGCAGGTAAGGAGGGCAGAGGGCCAGGGAGATGTGGTTGCAGAGCAGGCAGGGAAGCCTCCTACTCCCACTGCTCCTCAGGATAGTCTCGTTCGGACCTCTTGCTGCTGTTTCCCTGCAGAATCTCCCATGCCTTAATAGCTTTGCAGGATCATGGAAGAAATTAGATTGTGTGGTGCCTGTTTTCCTTCTCCTTTAATGCATTTTTCTTCAAGTAAGTATCTGATAGGCAGCTGTGGAGGTCTTGCAGGGAAGGCAGTGTTGTAATGCTGTAATCTTTGCATGAGACCTCATGACTCATGCTTACAGTATTTTCTTAGCCCAGCTACGTTGAGATTTAATAATAACTTCTGTGACTCCGTGGAGGTTTTCCTTACATCTCTAAGAAAACAGAAGTAAGAACAGCAGAATATCAAGTAACAAATTAAGGAACATATATGGGATGGTATTAGGGTGCTAAACAAGAGACAGTTAATTTTAATTTCCCTTTGTACAGTCATTTTTCCATTTAACATACAGGCTGATAAGCCTATATCCCTTCGATGTGTCTGTGTGTTGGGGTTTTTTCTGTACTTACTTACCTCTGGATGTAGTTTCAGAATTCTTGTGGAGAGAAACATGATTTAGTCATGGTTGGCAGGTGTAGGAAGTCAGGCGACTGTCAAAATTAGAAATACAGTTAAGGCAAAATTCTGGGTAGAAAAGTGACAGAAAAACAGAGCGTAGCTAGAGGTAAGGAATATGTTAAAACCAGAATGGAATTCCAGAAACCTTTGAAGGTAGCATAGAGGCAAGTAACAGGTGGAATAACTGGTAAGAACATAGAGAAATGTGGAAAGGGATTGGAACAGTGTATTAGAATAGAGAAAATAGCTAAGATGTTCTCTTTTGGTGATTTCTTGGACCAGTATTCTCGTACTGAAGGCAGAATGCTGTAGTTAGTGATCCATAATGGATCCATGTAAAAGTTTGCATTTCTCAGTGAGAGGGATAGTGTATAAGTTAGTTCATCTGAACTGGGGAGAAGATAAAAGGTGAAAATATCTTTACTCCTTCTGGGGAAAAAAAAAAGAAACCTCATTCTGAAAAGAGAGTAAATCAAGGATCTGATTAACATATTTTACTAATTTCTAAATTAATGCAGTTCATTATTCAGCCTGACTTACAGCATGGATGACTGTTTCTTGAAACAAATTGCTTGTTTGCTTTCAAATTAATTCAGTTAAAATGGTTTTGTATTGTGTAGTGTATCAACTGCAAGCTTTTTATAACTTACTTTTTCTGTTTTATTAAACATTTTTGTTTGTTTCATTGGAAATGTGCCTTATTGAGTGGCCTGGGACTTGGACCTAGAACTGTTCTTGACTTCATTGATTGCTGCAGGTGCTTCACTGTCCACACTTGCAGGGTGGTAATGACCAGATCCTGTGTGTTCTGGTCTGTTCTGCACTTTGATGAAAGGTCTGTGTGTGTCCCACAGACCTCGAGTCTTTAGATCACCATTATAAATATTTCCTATTCAAATCTTGTCCTCACCTTCCTTCTGTTCTAGCCAAGTCTGCAAATACTTCAGTTTTGCTTTACAGCTGGGAGATGGAGAAGACACAGGGTGGCTGACTGGTCTGCCCAGTGCCTTGTGGAATGTCAAGGGCAGGATCAGGGCTAGCAAACAAACAGCTGCTGATTTTGAATGCTGTTGCTGGTCCTTGGAACCAGAGTTTCTCAGCTCTGTTTCACATTCTCCTTTGGGATTATAAAACAGTCCAAAGAGAGGCACAGAATATTTCAGAGCAGCAGCCACCAGCACCTCGATTCCTACTGGGTTAAAAAATATTATTACATTAATTTATAAACTGACAGGCAGCTTCTTGCAGCACTTCAGATCCTCGAGACAGAAGGAGATTGCTAACCCTCTGAATAATGACAGCTGATGTTTTTTCCTGTGCTGGAGAGAAGCTGAAGTGCTGCCTCCTTGGCCATGTGAGGATCAGTGGGGGCTTGTGCTTTGGAAAAGTCTGAGGAAAGCTTCACCTGCCTCATAGGATGTATCTAATTCAATTAATAAAAAATCTTAGCATACTTAAGATAAAATATTGTTTTTCTGGGGCAGTTAGTATCTTAACCAGAAATACAAAAACTGTGCTAAAATGACATTTTAAAAGAATACCTTTTGGACTAAGACCCCAGAGATTCCTTTGGTGTATTTTGGAATGTTTTGCCACAAGAGAGTGATAACCCCCACTGTCATATCCTGATTGCTGTTATTAATTCCATTCCCTGAGATGTTATCTCTTAGCTGATGATCTGTGCCAGCCAGTTGGGTGGTTTTCTCCTGTGTAGTGTGGGCTTTGCTGGGTTTTAATGGCTGTGTTTGTGTGTGTGCTTTCTGCAGGATTTAGAGACAGATGTAAGAAGACAGAACAGTTCTGTGTTTATAAATGCAGCTTCCTCAGGAGATAAGGGAGAAGTCTCTGCAGTGTGCACATGTCAGACCTGTTGTGTGTGAACAGTGAGGGAATATTTTTTGGCTTAGCTGTTGCAGGCACTGCCCTGAACTTCTCTGATGCTATCTGCTCCACGAGGCTCAGTAAAGCCAACATTTTATTCTACCTTGTAGTGTCAGATTTTTAAATAGGATTGATTTTAAGAAACTGTTTGTGTAGAGTTTTAAAGGGAATATTTGTGGGATATTTGATTTATGTACCTTACACCAGTTATGAGTGCCTGGTATGCATTAATGTGGTGATAGAAGTGATATGATAGTGGGCTGTAAAAAAAAAAAATGAACAGAATTCAGAATGCATGGAAATGTCTAAATAATCCATGCAGTGTGATATTTTGGAGTGTCATCTTGTTCTAACTGTAGGGATTTTTATTGTTCTGTATTGTTGTTCTCCCTTGGCTCCAGCTGGGGCTGTTTGTGGATTTCAATCCTGAGGAGATGCTGCTGGGTGCAGAGGAAGGTGAGGATGATGGGGACCTTGAAGCAGAGCTGGCTGCCATCACAGGAGCAAAAGTAAAAGAAGGAAAACCAAAACCAAAGGTGAAAAGTAAGTTAAAGCATCTGGATTTTATTAACCTTTAAAAAATCGATCTAAATTTATTATTTATCTAAAAAATAATTTATCTAAAATGCTTTTCTTACCACTGGCAGAAACCGAATTTGCAACTGCTCTTTACTTTGAAAGGTTTCATTTGTTATTCACAAACAATGTATAAGTTTTTTTTGTTGATGCTCTTGTAGACATATGAAAAAGATCTCTGGGGGCTGGCCCACTTAATGACTAAATTAAGACATGCTTATTTAGCATATGAAGTCATAAAAAGGTGTAGTAGGCGCTGGATGATTTCAGAGGGGAAATTGTGTTTCTTGTGGAGGGTGGGCTGTTTGTCATGTGGTTGTTCTTCTGTTTTTGTTTGAAGAATGAATTTACATAATGAGCATTATATTTTTAGTAACTTGGAGTCTGTAACCAAAATTGAATCCCCTTTTCAGAGGCAAATACTGATGCAATTAATTGAAGAGTCCTATAGCTTGTGTTATGCAGGTTAGAACGTCTCTAGGAATGGATTATTACCATTCTTAATACTTTAGGTATCTGTTAATTTTGTCTGGTAGTGTTTGCATGCAGCTCTGCAGTGTTTTGCAGGATTGCTGTAATCTGCCATAAAACAAGGCTGCTGCTGAGAGGGCCACTCCAGTGAGCAAGCCCTGCCTCTGAGCAGGTCCCTGTTTGTGGAGCTGCAGGGAGAGCTGGTTCAGGAGTCCATCTGCAAAACCAAACCTGGGTTGTTGGGGTTTTCACTGAACCAGGTTTGCTCCCTGCCTGTCTGAGAGCTGCCCTGGCAGTGGTTGAGGTGGGAGGAGGAAAATGGGACCTACACTTGATGACAGGGGTGTGAGCAGCTGCAGGAAGGAAGGGTTAGTGCACTTGCAGCCTTATTTGCAGCTCTGCAGTAATTTGCCTGTAGGATTTGAAGGGGCTTCACACAGAGCAGCAGGGAAATTAAGAATTCTGAAATGTTTAGACAACACGACTCTATAATAAACACTGCAGCTGATAATAGAGGATGTGTTTGTGTCTGAAACCAAATTCTAAATAATTTCCACTCTCCAGATTTCAAAATTTTAGTGAACTCTTAAAGCTAATAAATGTAACTCTCCAAGTAGGCACAGCAACAGAACTTCTACCCTTGACATAGGTTACTGTGGCTGAAACATGCAGGATGATGTTTTGAGGGTGAATCTGTGTGTCAGGAGCTCTTGAGTTGTTGTCAGCTTTTCAAGAGCTGACTTCTCTCTTGCCCTCATCATGTCACTTACTGTGTTGTTTTGATCTTCTTGTTCATAAGAGGAAAATGAAACTTCAGACAGTGCAAAATTAACATTTACTATGCCTAGCATTTACTGTTCTTTCTAAATGTGTGGTTTTAAAAGGATTTTCCAAAGTAATGTGCAGCTATTCTGTTTTCCTGTTAAAATTGGAGGTGGGTGGGTTAGAAGCTCCTGGAGGATGAGCAGCTGGCATTGGGGACTCCTGAGACCTGGCCCAGTGCAGAGGTGGGGGCACTGCCTGGAAAGCTGGGGGTTCACTGGGGACAGGGGAGAAACTGATCCTGTCTGGAAAAGGACAGAAAAAAGGGATCCAGTACAACTCATGTGCTCGGTTCTTGGCTGAGCACAAGGTGCAGTAATTCCCCCCCTGGATTACATCCTAGAGCTCTGATTGGGTGTGGGGGAATGGCCTCCTCCTGCAGCAAAAGCTGCACTGTTGGAACATCTTAAGCACAGAGATCCCTGCTCTCTCTGATAAGTGCCAGCTGGGCAGCCACTCACGTGTTTGAAATGTAGCCTCATGTTGCTGCACTGGATTAGAGCTGAAAAACCATCTAAGGAGGCTTGATTAGATTTTTTGCCTCTGCTGGGGTTTTCTGCACAGCCAGTTGCCTTTGGATGTGGCCTGCAGTCCAAGCTGAAGTTTTATTAAGGGTCAAATCTATGAGCAAAGTGTTTGATACAAGTACTGAAGCATTAATAGGGTAAAATAGATTATTTGAACAGAAACACTTTGGTACCTGGGTTAATTTCAGCTGATTCAGCAGATGCAGGGAGTGCATGGCATCCATTTAAATTGACAGTAAAGCTCTGTCCTGAAGATCTGTATTTTTGCAGCTTTTGCTGCCACTGGTGAGTCACAGTCATGTGTCTGCATAAGGAAGTATCAGAGGAATTTACGTGGACAGTTGGGATTTGTGGGCAAACAGCCTCACCTTTGAGAGTGTGTGGAGGAAGTTGATAGTTTAGGAAGATGTGGTTGGCACAGGATGAAGCACAGATGAGAACTCTGCAGTGAGCAGTTAAGCAGAGTTTTCAGGATGAAGACCAGAAGCAAAATTGCAAAATGAAGGAGCCAAGAAAAATTTGGAAGAGGCTGAATCTCATCGTCACGAGATAGCAGTGCAGAAAATGTGCAAGTGTTTCACTGCCTGCCTTGAGTGTCACTCACAGCAACACCAGTGCTGCTTTCCTGGATGCTCAGTCCCAATCCCTGCCCTTCATCCATCAATATACTCTGTTGCCTGTGCAATAAAGGGGGAGGGCACTGCTCTCTTTCAGCTGCTGGCAGATCCTTTAGGATTAATACCCAGTGACTGCATAGCTGTTCCTAAGGGTTTATGGCTCCTTGGGATTTCCTTTTACAGCTCCTCTGCCCATGGATCATATTGAAAAGATGGCTGCAGAGTGCATGAAGGACCTCAATGAAGATGAGGAGGAAGATGCAGATGATGAAGACTTGGAGAAAGATACAGACCTGTTGGTATGCATAACTTAGCAAAGAGTTTTAGTATGGTTTTTGTGTATTTTAAACAGAACTACATTTAGCCAAAATACCTGTTAACTTTGTGGTGAGACACTAAAATATTGCAAAAGCACCATTAAATGCAAGTCTTTGCAGGATCCATCCCCCTGCACAGAGAGTAGGAGAGTTTCCTAACATTTGTTTGTGTGAGGGACTGAGAAGTGAGGGAGCAGCAGGAATCCCACTCCATGTCAGCTGCTGAAAGACAGCCAGGGACAGTCTCCTTAAAGTGATGTCTGCCACCGTTTTGCTACTGCTTCAAGTGGTGCTTGGCCTGAGAGAACACCTCAGGAATGTTTTTGTTGTTTCAGTGACTCATCTGGCTGGCAGGGTTTAGGGAAGGGGTGTTAAGCAGGTTTTGAGTGCCTTTGCTAGTAGAGGCTTTTTGGAAATTTCAAACTTAGGTTTGCATAATCTTTGTAAAGGTGTTGCTCTGAACTTCTCCAGCTTCAGATCTGCAACCACAAACTTGTGTGGTGATCCTGGGGCTGCAGTCTGGCTTTTCAGTGGTATCTGGAACCAGTTTAAATTAATAATAAAAAATAAAATTTAATTTTAAAAGGACTGGAATAGAAGATCTTCAGACTCTTTGCTTGGGTTCAGGATTCATCCAAAGCTTTTGAAATTTGAGACTTGATTTTATTTTTTTCTTTTGAGGACAGAGAAAATTCTGAGGAAAAGCCTTTTGTTGGCTTTTACTTTTACTTTAGGCAGAGTTGCAAGAAGTTCTGGGGGAGGAAGGTGAGACTGGAACCTGTGAGGATGAAATGACAGCAACAGAACCATCCCCAGATGAACCAGAAGATGAGCTGCTTGAACTGCAATCACAGGTAGGAATGAGCTTCATGTTTCTGACAGTTTTGCTGAACTGTTGTCTTGTGGCTTGTATGAGGATCATTATCAAGAATCTAGAGTGGTTTTGTCTCCCAAGGAAGAAAAAACTTCACTATTGCTGTTTACCCTGGGGAAATGCTGAATGGGTGCAGGTGATCCTTTTGCTTTGTTCCAAGAATGAATTTTGATGTTAGCATAGAATTGAAGAGGCAAACAGTTGGAGTCAAGCATTTCTTGTCCCTCATTATACATAGAACCATGCAGACTGCAGTTCAGGCTTCCAGAGTTCATCTCTTCCCCCTAAGAGTATTGAGCTGTGTGCTGAAATTGTGAGATGTGTTACAGCTCAGCATCTCTGACATGGTTTTGGGGTTTTTCTCGGTAGCATTATCTGTCTCAGCTTAATTTGTGAGTGCTCATGCAATCAGATGCTTTATTCAGTCACTGCATGTTTCTGTTGTGTGCCACAGATTCCAGTGCCCTCGTACGTTGGGCTCATTAGTAAATGGGATTGAGAGGGTTTCTATAGAGATAATGGCAATAATTACATCAGGAGCCATCTGTAGGGTCTCTGTGGCTGTGGAGAGTTTGTAAGTAGCTACTCATGACTTTGCTTAGGCTGCTCTTGCCACTGAACTAATGCAAGCCTGTAGGAGGAGGAAAAAGAGCTCTTGTTGTAAAACCAGGTTGAAGCCCAGAAGGGAGCAAACTAGCATGTTTCAAAAATAAGAAAAGAATAAGTCAAGATTTGTGCCAAAATACCTCTTCACACCCTCTGTTGTGTGGGGTTTGAGAGACTTCACTGTTCTCCTCACCTACTCGCCGACCACATGGCTCCAATTACCCTGTGAGTGAGAGTTTCCCAAGTCTCTCCACCCTTTCTTCTGTGTGAGGCTTTTGAGAGAGCCCCGAGGTGGATGCAGGGCCCGTTAGCACAGCACAAAACCTGCTCTGTTCCAGGGGCTGTTCCTTCCTGCGCTCAGCTCACGGCAGAGTGTGTGTGGAGAAGAGGAGTGTTTGTTTTTCAGTGCGGTGCTAAAAACTCGTCTAGCTGGATGAAATAAGTTTTCTTGATTTGTTTTATTGTTTTTTCTGAGACCTCCTCACTTCCTGCTGTTACCAGTGAGCTGCAGCAGACGCTGGAGGGGAGAGTTGCTGACTACAGGACGGCGATTTCCAACGCGAAGGAGCTGGGGGAGAGCGCCAAGATCCGGCGGTACCAGAGAGGCCTGAAGGTGAGCTGGGATCATCAGGGAGTCACTGAGGGGCAGGCAGAGCCAGCTCTCTGAAGTGTGGCCTTCCCAGGTGTGTGTTTCTTGATAGGGGAATGAAATCTTCATGTGCTGCCTGGTGTTACTTTACAAACATTTGTTGTTACTGCCCGCCCGCCTGGTGCAGCAAACACACAGATAAAGTGTGGCTTCAGCTGCTTTTTGTGCATCAGCTTTGTTTCCCGTGGATGTGGCAGGTGGGAGCTGCAGGCAGGGTTTGTGGTACATGCTAAAGTTAAACCCACCTGCCTGGATCTGAATTTGACCTGTGGTGACTGCTCAGTGGTATCTTAGAGCAAAGTTTAGGAGCTTTCCTAGCACAAACACCTTGCAGTTCTTCACTGCTGCCTTCCCTTAGGTGTTAACCTTCCACTCACTTCTGTCACACAAAGGGAGGTGGTGCCTTTCCCTGAGTGTGTTGGCTGTGCTTGAAAAGGAACAGAGCAGGATTTTTGATGAAGGCAATTAGAACTGCAGCAAAGAGCAGCCTCTCAGCCTCTCATGGTTCCAGGCAGGTGGCGTGCTTGCAGAGAGCTGCAGTGCTTGTTCACTGCTGCCCAGGGCCTTGATCTCCTTATTGCTTTCAGCAGCTCTCCTGCATCACCTCAGGCAGCCGCAGAGCTGTACAGGGCAGGGTGTAATGGCTCACATGGCTACCAGGTGTCTTGGGGTACAAAGGGAACAGCTGAGGCCAAATTTGGGGGAGGAAAAGCACAAGAATGATGTTTGAGTGTGTCCACTGCCTGCCAGCTCTGACAGGAATGTACACGAAACCACCTGACCTTTCTGAGAGCCACAGGGATGGGCAAACCAGCCATTCCATCCAGTAATGAGCTCAGTGCACTGTGCCACTTCCTTTATTTTTCAGGGCAGGGAGTTTCCCTGTTCCTAAGCAGTGTAGCTGAGGATAATGGACCAGATCTCACTTCACAGCTGCTTAATTAGCAAAATTACATGTCAAAAAACGGTGGAGAGTTCTCTCTTGTATGTAGTTCTTGGAACTGTGAACTTTAATTTCAGTGTTTAATTCCACTTGCAGTCAGTCTGTCCCCCCTATGTGGACAAGAGGGAGCTGCCTGTGGGTTGCTCAGTCTCAAATGCAGTCATTTCAAAGTGTCTCTGACACTGTCACTCAGTAGGTCAAACAATGCCCTGGCTAAAAATAACCCAGCAGTGATTCTGGCACTGATGAGATTTTGTTGTTGTCTTTCTGTGCTTCCATTTCAGTTTCTGTGGAAGATGAAAGAAGTAAAACTTTTGTTTTGGCTTGAAGTGCATGGTGGTCTTTTGTCTGAACCTCAAATTAAATTTAAAAAATAAAATTACTGAGGAAGGTAATATTTGGGGTGGAGGAGGGTTTTTTAAAAAATGAGCAGCAGTTAACCCAAGTTAGAAATGGTGAGAGCTTTGACCCCTTCCTTCCCTGGATCCCTGTGGGCAATGACATTTCTGAGTAGCATACTTTACTTTATTTTAAAGACACAAAAAATCCATCTACATTTGGTATAAATGGCTTCCTTGGTGACTTTATGTGACAAAGCTGAGTGGATCATACCAGCTCTCCAAGAATTTTAGATGCTGAGGTACTTGCAGTTATCTGGTTTGGTAGCAAGGCCTTTGCACTGTGTTGCTCTGGTAACTGGACACCTTCCACTGGCACTGAAGTTCTCCCTGCAGGAAAACAGGGAGCTGAAGGGCAGCAGTCTGTGGTGGTGTGTGTGACAGAGCCTGTCACGTGTGAGGGGATGAATTTGGCTTTTAATGATTTTATGCTAGTAACATGCTTGATGAAAATGCCTCTGTTGTTCCTTCTGTACCAGACACTGGAAACCATGCTGGCTGCAGTGAAGAAAGGCAAAAAAATCAATGAGGAAGAAATGCCACCTCCTGTTGCAATAGGAAAGAGTTCTTCTTTTGTACCTCAAGGCATGGGAGTGGAGCTGGAGAATTCAGGAGATTCACCAGAGAATAAAGCTGAGTCTGCTGCAGATGAGGAGCAGAAGGCCTCTCCTGAGGCAAGGGAGCATTTGGAGTCAGAGTCTCTGCAAGGTCGTGCTGCTGATCCTGCTGTGGAAGCAGGTACTGTGATCTGAGAGGAGAAGCTGTTTTAATGTTTGTGTTGTGTAGCAAAGCACTGCTTATGGTGGAACTTCCCTGCTGAATGTCTCAGTTTGCTGAGTTTCTGGCTCTGGAATCAGTTATTGTTTTAGAGTTCCTCTGTGCACTGGATGAGTATCCTTAACTTCACCTGTGCCTCAGTTTCTCCTTCATTATTTGACATGCGGAATTTCAACCTTTAAAAGAGTTTCAAGATACTGACTTAAAGGCCTAATGTTCATTTTTTATACTGGGAAAAGTGGAATTGTTATGTTAGGCAGGACTGCTGGAGACTGGAGGAGAAAGGATGTTTGTAAGGTGGCTATTGTGACTTAGAGCAAACTGGGTTTGCATGGATGGATGAGGCAAGGGATGCAAATCTTGCATGCTCTGTGTGAATCTCAGCTTTGTCTCATTTCCCAGATCCCCAGCACAGCAGCACACGAGCAATCCTACTCATGAGGCAGAAGGAGTACAAATTAGCAGCTCTGAAAGCCAAGCAGCAAGGGAACCTGGAGAAAGCAAAGGAATACATGAAGACAGGCAAGGTAGGCACTCAAGAAATCCTGAATGCTGAGCATACCCTGTGCTGAACCCACATGCATTAAATGTCAGCTACTTAGTGTGACAGCTGGCAAGTCTTGGACAGACCAGAATTAATATACTGTTTTATTTTTTCTGTATTAGAAATTTAATGTGGTGTTGGAAGCTTTAGACAGTGGGCAGCCCATAGACCTCGAGAATATGCCTCCATCTCCTCAGGGTAAGGCTTATCTTAAAACATTTTCAAAAGTCTCTCTGTGCTGTAGTGGAATGATTCTGCATTTGATTGCAAAGCTATTAAAAGAACTGGAGATCATTTAGGACTGGGGCTCACTGCATGTTCACAGTCTAATCAAGAACAAGGAAGAGAAGTGATGGATCATTACTTATATTGCAGTTACTCTCTGTGAATTACAAGTTCAAGCAAGTATTGATGTCTGATATTCCTGGTTTTATAAGTGTAGATAATAGCAGCCAGTATTTGAAGTGGAAGAGAAAGAAGGATAATTGCACATTCTTAAAATTTACTGTAATACTTGATGGTATTATGTGCTTCAACTAAACTTCATAACGTTCAGATTAACAGATTGCAGTGCACTAAAGGCTCATTTTTAAAGTAAGTTATCAATATTGACAATACCTCAGTCTTGATAAGAGAGTTTGGTGTTTTCTTAAGTACATGCAGTATTCCCACCAATAATTAATACTTCATTTTTGCAGCCCAATGTTTTAAATTATTTACTTTAGTAGATAATTTTATTCTAAGAAACAAAATGTCAGATTATTTCAGTAAACCATGAGATTTATGACTCAAGTTACTGATCACTAAAGGCATTGCAGAGAAACCTCACCTAGTACATAACCTTGCCTTAAAAAGTGCAAGAGTTTTGGAGCAAATAATCTTGTAGTTTTCTGAAATACCACTGTTACACCATACCAGAACTGGAGTTTTTGAATAGAAGATATGAGTTTCTTCTTCTTTCCCAGCACATCTTTTGTTACTAGAATATTTTAGTCAATTAGCAGACTTGTTCACTCTTTCCATCTGCCAAGATACCAAGTTGTATTTTGGGAAGAGATTTCTTAGAATACTCGAACTGCTTTCATTTTTTTCCCCCTCAAGCAGTCCTAACCTAAATTAAATCAGCATTTGAGATTTTCTCCTTAAAGCATGTTCTGTGGATAATGGGAAACTTAGACTTAGCTAGCCATGAAGATACTGTCTGGAAGCCAAAAAGCTTTCAGGAAGATGACGTGATCAACTCAATGGTTTTCTGAGTGACATGCAGCAGTAATTGCTGTGGATGGAACATGCTGTGAAACTTCCTGTGTTCCTTGCTTGGCAGATCTTGAAAGCTTAGGACATGTACCAGATGCATCCAAGCAAAAAGTACCACCTCGGGTGGGAAGTTCCCAGGATCTTGCAACACCTGAACCTCAGACCCAAGAAGCTTCAGGTAGGACTTCTGCATTTCTCTAGTAAATCATGAAAACAACTGGGAAGCATTTTAAGGTCTGAGCTCTCCTACTGAACTGCAGCAGGATTGAATAAACCTTGCTAATGCTCCTGAGTATTGTGTGCTGCTGATCCAGTCTGTACTTTTGTTCTGGATCAGTGCTGGAAACAAAAGTTAATTCACTTTCTTTAGAACAGCAGTGTTCACAGTGCAACTTTGCAGTGACGTTCTCTGAAGAAGGTGTTGGAGGGGAGGAAGAGGCAGCCTGTGTGTTGTGGAATGTTTGTGCTGTGGTTTCAGAGTCCCTGCAGCAGCCCAGGACGGTGCTGGAGGCGCTGCAGCAGCGGCTGGACAGGTACAGGGCAGCAGCAGCGCAGGCCAGAGGCAGCGGCGACGAGCGCAAGGGCAGGATGCACGACAGGATAGCCAAGGTAAAACTGGCCTGGGGCTCTCTGCAGCCAGCAAAGCCATTCCAGTTCCTTCTCTTGCTGAAGGCTTTTTCAAGGCTGAAATAATTTGTGTATTGTCTGGCTGTTTGAAAAGAGGTCCAGTGGGGAAGCTGGAAAGCATTCGGAGGAAGACGTAGAGACAATGCACATATTGTAGTAAAATACTGAGTCTTGTACAGTGTTTATGCTGCTTAAATACAGATGATTGCTAATTCATGGCCAGCTCTGTTTTATGTCTTACTGAGTGCCTTTGATTGCAGCAATACCAGGATGCCATAAGAGCCCATAAGGCAGGGAGAAAAGTGAATTTTTCTGAGCTACCTGTTCCTCCTGGTAAGTGTGAATGTTAAATGTCTTAATCCCCAAACTTCTGTACACCTGCCAGGCTCCAAAAGAGCTGTGCAGATATTGCCTCCTCATCCTGTGGAACAGCTTCTCCTTTTTCTCAGTGAGTAGCTGGTCTCAGTGTTTGATGGTATTGTGAGACTTCTTATTAATGTGCTCCCAAACACTGACACTAGTGAATGTTCCTGCATATTGACTGCCTGTTTGGGACAGTTCCTGGGTATGGGAACTTAAAATCGGCACTATTTGAAAAGTTAAATGACTTCACCATAAGCAGGTGCTAAAAATGTTACCTGTCTGTGCTCTGTTCCAGGCCTCCCAGAGGAAAGACTAAACTTGGGTTATATTGGCTTCTTAGCTTTGCTGGAAAGAGGTTTTTAAAAGTGAAGAAGTTTTCCTAATGTCCCCATTCTGTTGATTCCTATCAGGAGTCTCAGAACTTTATATCTAATGAATATTTTCTTGTGACACCTTGTAACATCAAATCAGCTCTCCTGTCTGGTAAAAGTGAGCAGAGATGAAGCAAATCATGCCCGTGGTCATGCTGAGACAGGGACAGAGGCAGCAGCTGAGCCTGTTTCTTGAGACACTGTGTCCTGTTTATCTCAGAGCACAGAGTGCTGTGTCTGGAAAAGTTTGGACAAGGTCATCTGTGAATGCTCTGCCTCTCATTTGCATGGTACCATTTCTCCCCTAGGACACATCTTGCCTTTTATCTTGGGCCTGATGTGTTCTGCTGAAGGATACACTCAGCACTGCAAAGCTGTGCCTGGGTTTTTTAAGTTGGATGGTAGAGGGGGACCTTGCAGCGTTTTTGTCATTCAGATGTGGCAGTGGCCAGTGCTGCAGTGGCAGTAAAGTAGGCACTGCCAGCTCTGTCAGGTCATGGGTGGTTTTGAAGTGGCCTCCTTTGAACTGTCCCTTAAAGGCAATTTAACACCTCTTTTTCCAGAACATGATCCCTTCCTTGGTAAATACCAGTTTCTGTAAAAATCTCCATATTTGTACCTCTGGAAATAGGGAGGGCTGCTCCAGGTCCTTGCACATCAGCTGTGTGTTTTTCAGCCACCTTTTAGAGGCCACATGATTTACATTGAAGACAATTCCCAGGCAGTCACTGAAACCAGCAGTGAATTATCCTGGGATGGCAGTGCCCTTCATGGCATCTGGGTGGTGATGAGTACCAGCCTTGGACTCCTTGGAAACAGAAATGCTGCTGAGCCAGGGATCAAATGTCACATGGGGCAGCAGCACAGGATTCTCTCTTCTGCCTGCCTGAGTATCTCGAATTTGTGCTGTAGCAGCCATCTCTAGGTTTAGAAGCAGTTTAGTCACTGTTTCTTAACACTTCTCATGAGACTGGCAGCAAGAATACTTGCTATATATTAAATTAGAGAAATCTTAACAGACGTTTTATAGTAGTGGCTCTGGGTGTCTGTTCTCTGAAGCTGACACTAAACTGGTCATGTGGCAGTGAGAGTTTATCTTCCATCATCAAGTCTTCCTCCCATCCTTAAAAGGATATCAAAACAATGGAGAGCATTATTCTTCATACACTTCTCATTTAACTCCTGTGATTCTGCCTAAGTTTGCTGCCTCTGCATTGCAGTGGCTTTAAGCAGAGGCTGAGTGTGTTACCCAGCTGTTGGCAGTGGGTTGTTCATTACTCTGGGGGGTAGCACTGATTTTCTGCTGCACTCTGTGCCTGCTAAGCTGAGGCAGCAGTGAGAAGGGAAAAAGTAAGACTGAATTCTTTGCTGGTTCTGGGGGTATCTCTGCTTCTGAAGTCTTGAGGTTGTGAGGTTCCTTGGCTGGCTGCCAGTTGCTCAGCTTGGAAAACTGCTCTGTTATTCCATCATTTTACTATGATCCCCCTAAGCTGGGCATCTGTGAGAGATCTGATCTTAAACCCACCACTCAGACTTGATGTAGCAAGGCTTTGTGGCCTTGGCCTCAGTCTAGTTAGACTGAATTCTAAAATATATTAGATAATAGGTATTTGGATAGAAATAGCTTCACACTAAACAAGAAGTAAAGAAGACACACCATGGGGCTTATGCAACTCTGTCTCCTGTGTTCTTTCCTTGGCAGGATTTCCCCCTCTCCCTGGTGTTGCAGCAGCAGAGGGTGGCAGCACAATCGCTGCTGTTCTGGAGAGTGCCAGCAGGCTGGCAAACATGCAGGAGGATGAGGAGGAGGAGGAGGTTAGTGTTGCCTGCTAAGATGTGTAAAAGTTCAATTGCTGTCTCTTGTGGCATGCAGAGATGAGGCCACTGGATTTCCAGGTAAGGGTACTGAGATGAAATACGTTTCTCAAAAGTCTGAGGAGTACAGGATTTCAGTAATTCCAGTTTGCTTTGTACTATAGAGGAGACAGAAAGATGAGTTCTCACAGTCAGTACCTGCAGAGTCTGTGAGTGCAGGGTTTGGCTCTTTCATAGCTGTCATGTATGTAGATTTTATTTTCAAAGCAAAAACTTCAGACCATCACCACTCATTTAAGTTGTTCGAAAGTACTTAAATCTGTACTTCTATCCTCCATCCCAGTAGCTTCATATGTTTGTTCTTTCCCAGGATGTTCAACACTTACTGCTTTTTGTCAGCCTGCACCAGCATTTAGACTTTGGTTTGATTTCTGTTTCTCTCTGGATTTGGTTGCTGATTTTCTTCTGCTTTCAACTGGAGTAGCCTTTAATGGAGAGAATTGCTGTATTATTTTTTTTTTCTGCATACCTTTGCTTTGTTAAAAATCACTGCCTTGTTGAACATCGTTTTTATTCCATCTTGCATAGGCCAGCTACATACTGGCCTGGCATGGCTCATAAACCTCCAGAAGTTAAAATTTGCTGTCTGGAATGCTATGCTCCCCTCAAAAGGGGTACCAGAAGGTTTTTGATGCTTGAGATGCTGTACTCAAGTCTGGAATAGATTTTGTGCATTTATTATGCAATTCCTTTTGTTTTGCTAGAATGAGCCTCTACCCCAGGCCCCAGTTGCCAAGAAGCCAACTCAGGTTGTCAAGCCAACTCCAGTTCCATCTGCTGTGGCTCAGGAGAGCTCTCCTGAGCACCTCAAACGAGCTGCTTCACCCTCCACCCTGGACAAGGCAGAGTCAATGGATCATCTCCCTCCAGCTGGTGAGTGAAGGGATCACCAGTCCCAGCGCTCCACTTGCAGGTTGTTTGCTCTGGTTTGGAGAAGATTTTATCATTATAGTTCAGGTGTGAGCCTGTGGATGTGTGTCACAGATTTCCTGTGACAGGAGCCTCAGTATGTGTGTGCTGGAGGGCAGACCCAGCCCAGCCAGGCAGCTTTATTTCAGAGAGACAGCATGTATCATTATAAGGCTGATTAGGTTTTTAATTAATTTTGATGTAACAAGTGTATCGATTCATAATGTTTAACTCTGCTCACAGCTGAACTCTCCATATTCTCTCATTAAAGGGGATGAGTTGCCAGTGTGAATTATTCATTGATCTCATGGAGCTCCCCCCATCAGACAGAGCTCTCTGCCTGGTGCTTCACCCAAAGATCTCAGGCTGGCAGTGCAGGGAGGGCTTCATCAATCTCTACTCTTCCCCTTGCTGAGGCCACTGAGCAGTTGTGTGTGCCTGATTAATTGTTCAGATAGTGAGGGACAGGCAGCACTCCCAGCGTGGTTTGGGCACACACAAGCAGGGCTCAGGCTCTCACTGGGGCCTGGGCTGGAATCCCATCCTCCTTCCCTTCTGCCATGGGTATTTCATCAGGGTGAAGCAGAGCTGCCTGATGCACTGACCTGCACAATGTAAAGCAATCTCATTGTCATGTTGTCCTTGCTGTTTGATGAGGAAAAAAGAGACTCAAGCATTAATAAGAAACTAAGAGAGCAAGGGATTACAAAGAAGCAGAGGTGATAGATCTGACTGGGCCTGCTCATTGGTTCATTGGGGGTTTTTTTCTGACAGATCAGAGGAGAGGAAAGAAATTGCTCCAGAGGATGTTCATAATATTTGCTGTTTTTTTAGAAGTTAGCATGGAGAGCTGAAGGTTTGGATTCAGCTTCTCCCTTGGACCAGTGATCTGTGCTGGCATCTGTCTCAGGCCTGCAAATTAGGGCCTGTAATAACTCTTGTTACACTTGTGAAGGACTGTGAGGTTTTTTTTTGATGAGGGATGCCATTCTGGAAGGAAGCTTGTTTCTTCTTTTAATGCTTAAAATTGAAAGTGCCCAGAAAACAGTTGAGTGCAGTAAGGAAATGTCCTGATTTGACATCTCTACTTTCACTGATCTTTTCCTGGCTGTGAACTGGACATGGAAAACCTGTTCAGGGGCACTGGCAGTGTCAGGTGAGTGAGTGTTTCTGCACAATTGTTTTTCAGTAAGGGAGCAGCTGGAATTTCTGGAGAACAGAAAGAAGCAGTACCTGAAGGCAGCCATCAAAGCAAAGAGGGAAAACAACCTCGAACAGGCAAAGACATATCTCAGAACAGCAAAGGGCCTTGACCTAAAGATTGAGCAAGCAAAATCTGGCAAAACCGTTGATATTTCCAAGGTTAGTAGGACTGTTAATATTCTGCTTTGTTTTGTGCTTACTTTTTCCTGTAAGGGCTCTGAAATGTGGTGTTCTTGTGTTGCAGCTGCCATCACCTCCTACAGATGATGAGGGTGATTTTATCTTTGTACACCATGAAGATGTCAGGCTCTCTCAGAAAGCAGATGAAGTTTATGCACAGCTTGTAAAATTGCTGAAGGACCAACATGAGGTGATGATTTTATATTTTCTAGAAATGCTTCGGGATTTCTTTTGTACATTTCTCTGGGGTTTATTAATATTATAATCCCATCGTTTTTTCAGTGGGGTCTTTTGTTTTTCTTTTAAAATACTTCTGATTTTGCATGTCCTAAAATAAAAAGAGTTGTATTCTATGGCTAGTTGAAGCCAGAGAGTGTGCTTGAAGGCTTGGGACTATCAAATTACCACTGTTGAATATGAGCACTCAAGTTTGAAAATAGTACCTGAATATTAAGACCAGGCCTTAGATGAACCTCATGTGTACAGATCAGGTGATTAAAAAGCAGTTGGGAGAACAGCTCAAACAAATGCTGTGCTTTGGGCTTGAGGAATGGGAGGTGAATGTTCTTGAGTGACTCAGGAAAATGCCTGGTTTTTCTTAAATTAGGTTGTCATGAAGCTCAGAACTGTGCCAGTCATGAATCTGTGTGTGAGGGTCACTGAGTGCTTGGTTTGGTTTTGTTTGTGTTGACAGAGGTGTTTGCAGTACTCCAAGCAATTCATGCACCTGGGAAACGTTGCAGAAACAACTCGGTAAGACCCAGTGCCTGCTTTCAGCTTTCAGTCTTCCCCCAAAGGGGTTCCTTCAGGCCTGAGTCTGCCTGGCCCCCTAAAGATGTTGGGGTTGGGCTGGGTAAGTTTGTCCTTGTGTGAAAGGGTGGGTAGCTGTGATTCCTGCATCTCCACGTTGCTCTGGCTCTGGCTGAGGGTTACTCTGTGCTCAGATTTCCAGCACGTGTGTGGGTTTTTACTGGGTTTTTTGCCTTTTTTCATAGGTTTGAGAAACTGGCTCAAGGTTGTAAAAAGGACATGGAGATCCTGCAGCTTGCACGAGCACAAGGGATGGATCCTCCAAGCCATCACTTTGAGGAAAGAACCTTTAAAATGATAAGGTGTGTATGAAAACAAAAGGATTTCTCAGGCAGGCTGGAATGTTTTCCCTTGTCTTTTGCCCTTGTTTAGGGAACTGTGGGCAACAGCAAACCTGGGTGGCATCCAGGATTAGGTCCAACATTCCTGAAAGGATACTCTAAACAACTTAAATACAAAGAAGTTGTTCTCTAACTTCTGTTACTAATTCTCTCTAGCTTCCCCTCTTACATTCTGTTACTTCAGCCATTCCTCCTTCCTCTGTGTTTCTCCTTCAATCCTGTTGCCTCCAGGGCTTTGTTCCTGGCCTCAGAGATATTTTTAGCTCTGTTTGTGCTCTTCCCTTGCTCTGCTGTATTTTGTGGAGATGGTCTCTGCAGGAGTGCACTATTGAAAAAGCTCTGACAAATACCTGTGGCATCCTGGTCTGGCAGGATCAGCTGATGGTGGGATGAATATGCTTTTTTGTCTTTCTCTTTCCACAGGATATTTTCTGATCTCAACAGCACAGAAATGCACCTCCTTATTGTCAGGGGGATAAACCTCCCAGCCCCACCAGGTGAGTACTCAAAAGGGCATGTGGGCTTTTTCCTCTGAGTAGGTAAGGAAAGGAATGGGGAGTGAGATTTCTCTACCTTGAAGGCCACTTTAGGAGCCAGCACTCATTAAAACAAAACTATCAGGTTTTGGCCTTGAGCCCCTCCCCCCCAAACCTTTAAACAGTATTTTTAAAAAAGACAGGAGAATAAAGAGAATCTGGACAGAGAGAAGAACTTAAATTTATTCTGAGTTCACTCATATCTGGGTCATAGTTAAGGTTTTGGTTTTACCTCCTATTTTGTTGCAAGTGCCTGCGTTAAGTTTGCACCACTTTGGTGCATTTTGACCCTTCAATGAGACTGGGGGTTTGCTCCTGCCAGTGTTACTGCTTTTAGCCCCTTGTTCCTGGGAGCTTGTAAACCATCTGTCCTAGACTGTCTTAGGACTAACAACATTAAAAACCCCGGGTGTTGCCCTTTGAATGCTGACTTTCCATGGATTTTGGTTTGATGGATGAGTTTTCCAGTTGCCAAGAGACAGGTTGTGAGTCCTGCTGTAAACAGCTGGGTGCTCTTGAGAATCCTGCCCAACATGACAGATGCAATGACAAAGTCTGTTCTGGCTGTTTGGATTGGTGGTTGTTGTCTCACCCAGGTGTGTCACCAAGGGATTTGGATGCATTTGTGAAGTTTGAATTTCAGTACCCGAGTGCGGTGAGTGTGTCTGTCCCCCTCAGCCTGTCCCCCTCAGCCTGTCCCCCTCAGCCTGTCCCCTCTGCCACTGCATGAGCTTGTGAGGGCTCCAAGGAAAGGGAGAGCACTTCTAGACCTCCTGCCTGCATCTGTGTTTAAAGCAGATTTATTTTTCTGAGAAACAGAACGTGTTGGCCGCAGGTTTGAGCTTTGCACCTTTCTCTCGATGCTCTTCCCCTTGTTCAGGGTGGTGCCTGCAGTTTCTGAAGGCACAATCAGGCTCTTTCCAATGTTGGCAAAATGTATCCAAGTTAATTTCTTTCAGGTGCAAACACACCAAACACCAGGGCACACAAAGTTATTACCAAAGGCTGCCTTAGATGTGATGTCCCTAAATCTTCTTCTGTTCAAAAACCCAAGCTTTTACAGACATTGCTTTTGAGCCTCTCTTATAATTTTAGGAATAGATTGAAAGGGTTAATCTTTGTCATCACATAAATGCTCCTGGTGATTTAATTAGCAAATACAGATGTATCTGGAGAAAGGACTCAGGCCATGCAAGTTTCTCAGCCTTGCTGGTTAACACTGGTGTGTGTGTGTGCATGTATGTATGTGTATGTATATAAAAATATGTATACACATATATCTTACTTCTTTCCTTGGAATTCCCCAGTATCATCCTGGTCCTTTCACCTTTAAAAGCAGTCTCTGGTCTGAAAAATACTCAAAGCTTAGAGCTAGGAGGGCTTCTGAGGAGGGGCTGACTGGTCTCCTGCTGTCAGTGGAAGTCCTGGGGCTTTGCTGCTCTCTGTGTAGGGCAAAACCAGCCCTTGCTCTTGCAGGACTAATGCTTATCCCTGGGAGAGTGCAGAGTCTAGATTTCTGCCTCCCAATAAATTTTGAAGTAATTCCACTAAAATTAATTTAATTACCTGTGGGAAATTGTTGATGGTCAGACCAGGTTTGTGTTTAGGTTTGAGTGACACGAGGCCTTAATGAAGGAGTAACTCAATTAGGGTGGCTTAAACCAGAACTGGTCTGTATGAATAATTTTCTGGGGAATGAGTAAGAATCAGCATAGTTCCTTTTAATCTATTTTCCTTTGTTTAAAGAAAAAACAGATCTCTACTGCTTAGCCAACAGTCAAATAAATATAACACCTTTCTCCTTCATAGCTGAAATGGGTTTTGCAAAGTAGCTGCAATAATTAGGTCACATTGTCCTTGCTCATTCCCCAGAGATTTAGTTTGTACTCTACTTCAGGTTAAAAGTTAATTCATTTTGGTGGCAGATTGATTGTCAGGGAAAATAATAGTAGGGCAATTCCCTGAATGATTTGTGATGAATTCCTTGTGTAGCTTATTATTCCAGCTAATGCAGGAGAACAGAATTACTGTGTCGTGGAGGGTGCACAGTTTGTCATGGAGTTTAACAGCCCCAGTCAGGAACTTTATGATGATTGGATTGAATTGACTGTGACTGTGTAGCTTATCTATGGCTCTCATATTTAATGTAATGTTTTGGCTTATTCTTTCTCCAGTGTTATCCTTGTTATCACAGTGAAATCCAAGTATTTTAGTCTTGACTATACCATGACTCTTCTTATTTAGATAACCCCTAAAACCTCACGTTTCTGGTGTAGGCATAAAATAGAGGTGACAATAAAAATGGTCACTACTCTGTGTTATCAAACAATATCTGACAGTTTTATGTAATGTCTGTCTCTTTTTTTAATAGGAACAACCTCAAAAGAGTAAAACACCTGTAATTAACAATAACAATTGTCCAGGTGAGTCCTTTTTTTCTGGAACAAGAGGAAACATGTTGCACCTTTGGGACCCTGGAGATTACAGGCTGGTGTCAGACTGTGAGCCAGACCAGAGATCCTCCCACCACCTTTTTTCTGCTTTCTTATGAAAGGATTTCTTTGTGGGGTGAAGTCCAGCTGCATTGGCAATTTTTCCCCCTCATCCCAATATTGGTGGTAGCTATTATGCCATTAATTAAACCAGTATTAATTACATTATCCAAAACACCCCTTCCCAGTCATTCCAGCCTTACTCTGCTTTTTCTTTAGTATTTTGTACCTTTTTTCTTAGCCACAAACACTTTTTACTTGCTGAAAGACTTAAACTCTAGGTTTAGCTCTCCAGTACCTTGCTGTCACCTCACTATGACTTATTTTCCTGCAGTTTGGTTTCTGTCCCTGTGAGGGTGACTCGAGCTGTGCCACGGGGAATGACTGAAAGACCCTCCTGAGAGGAGCTCTGTGGCTGTGAAGTCTCACAGCCAAACTGAGAGCAGAGAGCTCAGAGTGGGTGCATGGAACAGAGCCCTGCAGCCCCTTTCCTCACAGCTTCTTCCCTTTGCTGTGTTTCCCCTGCAGAGTACAACCAGCTCTTCAAGCTGAACATCAACCGCAACCACCGCGGCTTCCGGCGCGCCATTCGCTCCAAGGGCATCAAGTTTGAAGTGTTTCACAAAGGGTGAGTCCACACTTGGCCTCTAAAGAGTGAGGGAGCTGAAGGTTGTGAAGCACAATCTCTTAGCCAGCACTAAGGAATTGTTTGGTTCTCAGGTCTGAGAACTTTCAAAAAGTGCCTGAGCTCTGTAGCTTCCCCTGTGGGGGTGAAGAGAGGCACAAATTCAGTGAAGTTGATTCAGGTCAGTGGAGGATTTGTGTGTTGAAAGGGGTTGGTGAGACTGAGAAGGCAGTGATTTACTTCAAATTGTTTTGATTCTTACCCAGTTTGGTTTCAGTCAGCAGGACTAGCAGATGTAAATATTCTATGGAATAACTCAGTAGAATAATGAAGTGAAGTGGCAGCAAAATGTGAACAGCAGTAAAGCAGGTGACAGGTGATGGCAGAACTAGAGTTTCATTCATTCATTCATTGGGTCTTGCAATATTCCTGAGCACTGCTGGCAGCTGCTTTGGGAGAGACAGGTTCCCCTCATCTCAGAGAGCAGGATCCCAGGATGAATATTAACAAGTGACAGTTCAGGGAAACATCCTCAGTGCAGGCTCATCACTGAGTAACTCAGAACAGGGGTGGCCTGTGTTCCCTCAGCCCTGGGCTGGTGGTGGTCCATGCCTGTGATGGATGCCAGATAACCTGGTTTCTGTCTGGTGGCTTTTTGTGCTATCTTTGTTTCTGTTACTGGGCCATGCAGAAATCATCCATAGATGGTGTTCAAGTTGAAGATGCTTCAGTTTGTGACTGAATCCCACTGTTCTACTCCAGATCATCCACTGGCATCTTGTTGAAGCAAAACTTGATTTTCTTACTCTTTTTCTGTCAATCCTGACTGCTCCACTGCTCTGTGTTCAAGATCCCCCCTCTTTTGTGAAGTGTTTACAGTTGTTGAAAAGGGGAGTTTTATCACCTTTTCCCAGCCATCTCCTCAGGAGGAAGGAGAGGATGAAGTGATCCAGGCTCTTTTCTAACAGCTGTCTGCTCCCTATCTTTTCTAAGACTACAAATGAATAATACTTTCAGAAATGCTTTTGTGGATGTTGTAGCTTTGGGGTCTCTGATAGCTCTTTGACCATCTCCCAAGAATTCTTTTTGCTCAGTGAGCAAGAGAGACTTGTTTCAGGTCATATATATTAAACTTCAGTTGAACAACACTTTCAAGTAAAAACCCAGCAATGTGTTTTTTCAAAGGAAAAGTCTCTTCTTGAGCCTCTCCTAAAGGCTTCTGAAGATGAAAGGGGATTTCCCCAGAGCTGTTTCTGAAGCCATAGCCTAGAGCAAGTTCTCAGTCTTCACAGCAAGCCCCTGGAACTAAGCAGGAGTGAACCAGTCTTTATTGTTTCTTGAGTTATAAAACCGAAAACTGCTTTAAAAATTCAGCAAGAACTGCTGATTCTCTGAAGTTTATGAGCAAAGTGTCCCACATGCTGCAGTACAGTTACATAATTCTTCACTTCAAGTGCCTGTGAAGTGAAGGAAGGAATCCAACACATGAGCTAAGAAATTCTGAACTTTCCTAAACGATTCTGTGAGTCTGCTGTGGCCTCACTGATGGAGAATCTCAGGCTCCTGTTGCCACCAGTGATGGGATCATGAGGCTCCATTCACAATCTCTGGAGTTTCCATTGTGTGTGTCAGGTCTTCCTTGATAATATCCTGGTATCTCTTAATGGTAATGGGAAGAAGGGTGGATGTTTTGGGGTTGTGGGGGATGGTTTTTTGTATGTTTGTTGGTTTGGTTGCTTGTTTTTTGTGAAATGAAGTGAGTAAAAAAAGAAACTTCTGAAATCTGGTAAATTTGCAAGAAAGCACAGCAACTGTGGCTGAATTATCTTTTTAAACTCCAGACTCTGTAGAGTTTGGTCATTTATCAAACCTTTTGGAGACTGGTTTAGGAGATGCTTGGATGCAGGCAGAGAAACCCTGTGCTTTTAGCTGAACAGTTCTGTGGAATTTGGGTGTTTTAGTCTTGGCTGTTGCCTTTTGGAGGAGTTTGTCTGGATAAGGGTTGTAACACCTGTCTCTGTTCAGGTAAAGATTGATTTACTGCTGATTTAACTGTTCAACAGAAGTGACTGCAGCAAGGAGAAGTTGTTTTTCCTCACAGGATAAAAATGCTTCTGTGTTTAATTCCAGCAGACTGGAAATCCTAAAATTACAGTTTTTGACTGTTAAAACTACCAGTACGTAGGTGAATCAAAACAATGCTGAAATGTTCTTTTTTACTGAAATTGTTTTGATTTATCAAGAGGAAACAGAATGATTCATGTGGCTTTTTCCTAAAAGCAGTTTGCCAAAAGCAGCAGGTGCCTGTGAAATGTTTGTTTTGCTGGGAGATGCAACTTCTTTGGGAATTCCTTCAGCCTGTTGCATTCATCAGCCCCAGCAGAGGATGGCCCTGTCCTGGCCACTGGGCCCTTCTTCCCTGTCACCCTGGGCAGGGACAGAAGCTGCTGCCATCCTGATTTAGTTGACTGTTTTTCTTCACTGCTGTCCTCATCTTTACCTTGGTTGCAAAATAATAATTAACAAACAAGTACTTTCTTAATGTTGTTACTTGCAGTGTGATTTTTAAGGGTTTGCCTCTGGCACTGTGGTGTCAGGGTTCCAGGAGCGTGTCCTGACCAGCCCTCTCTGGATGTGGGGATGGAGCAAACTGTGCTGACCTCTGGGCTTGTTTTCTCTTTCATGTTCTGACAATCCTTATCCCTTCACTTCTTTGGCACAGGTCCTTTTTCAGAAGTGACAAACACGTGGGGACAGCACACTTGAAGCTGGAGAAGCTGGAATCAGAATGTGAAGTTAGAGAGATCATTGAGGTACATTTTTTGGAATGAAGTGTGTTCTTCTACTTAGTATTGAAACCCAGAGGGGAAATGAGTATTTGGATTACAGAAACGAGTGGGTACAGTGAAGCTTTGTATCTGACAACCTGCCTGGGTTGTGGGGAATTTGCTGAGTTCCAGCCCAAGGAAATGCTTGGCTGTGACACTGAGCACAGCAGTCACCTGCAGGGATCTCTGTCACCCTTGGGCCATGGGCAGATACACTCACAGTTGCCTGAGGCTCTATAATTTAACATTATAGTCCATATTTTTCCTAACTGCTCTTCTTTTTGTGGTTATTTCAGATTTTTGATGGCAGAAAGCCCACTGGAGGGAAACTGGAAGTAAAAGTGAGACTCAGGGAGCCCCTCAGTGGTCAAGATCTTCAAACAGTTACAGAAAATTGGCTGGTCCTTGAACGTTAGTTCTGTCTGAGGTACAAACGCTGTGTCCAGAGGGGTCTGGGCAGGACCTGACAGGGCTGCAGATAAACTCTGCTTGAATCATGTCTTTTGATGGCATTGACCTAATTACACAGCTCTGCCTTCAGTAATATTCCTCTTTATATTTGTGGTGGAGAGTTGACATCGTTTCATAAATGAGGTTACAGAATCTCTGATCAGTTTGTATCTCAGAGATGCTGTTTCACAATCACTTGAAATACAAGGACAGCTCCTGGTGCCACCTTTATTAAGAGTATTATTTAGAAAATAAGTGATAAATAATCCGTCTTCCTTTGTTTGATCTCCTGAAGCCCCTGTGCTCCCTCTTCCTTAGCAGAGTTTCACTTGACATTTATGAATGGCAGTTAAGCAAATATTCATCAGCTTCAGAGAGACATCACCTGTTTGGAAAGGTGTGGCAAATGGTGTCAGATTGTAGAGACTGAGGTCTCATTTCAGTCCAGGAGTCACCATTTGGGCATCAAAGGGCCTGTTTTAGTGGTTTCCTCCCAGCCAAGGAGGTCAGGAGGCCCCATGAGCTTCAGTCAGGCTGAGGGACAAGTTTGATGGCCATACCTGAAATAACAACTTGGCCTCGTGCCCAAGCACTTTCCATCACTGGAGCTTAATAATTTTGCTCTGTTGATTTTTCTGGCTGACCATCCAGAACCTTCATGTCAGCATTTTCCATGTAATGTCACCTTGAGCTGTGAACATCTGTTCCACACTGCAGCAAGGAATTCTGATGGTTTGTTTGTGTTTTCCCCAGATCCATGGGAATGCTGGAAGTTGTGGGCTGAGCGAAGGCAGGAAGATGCTGCTAAGCTGCAAGCACCAAAGATGTTAAATGAATGCACTACTGAACCTGATGTCTATTTTGATAACAGCCACAGTGCTTATTAACAACTCCAAGGCAAACGGGAGGCTCTGGGAATGCGCTGCTGCAGGGCTTGGGACCGCTCTCCCCAAAATAGACAGAATTGCCTTAACGTGGGACTACTGATGTAGCACCAGGACATGTTCTAGAATGTTACATTAACTATGCAGAGTGCAGTGGGAAAGATTTTAGCCCCTTAAAAATTCCCTGAGGTAGTGCCAGAGCTGTTTGGTTAAGTCACAGGTACCTTCACCAGAATTCCTTTCCCCAGTGTCTGAGCAGCTGGCGTGGTTCAGTGCACAGTCTGCTACTGCTTTTTCTGTCCTCTCCTATCCAGGCCTATTTGGGTTGGGGTCTTTTTTTGTTTGCTAAACCAGAGGAGCTCTCAGGCAGCAATTCAGGGGTGCCAGTCCCTCCTCTGTGCAGGCCCTTGGTACATGAGGGTCCATGGGCTGTCCCTTGCTGAAGGAAAGGCCCCAGGGCTCTTTAGCAGGTTGGTGTTTACAGATCTCCATTTTTGTTCTGGCTCCCAGTTGTGTGCTGTGCTTGCTGCACTGCTTGTCCAGCACAGAAGGGTACTGTGCCTTCATCCTTTTTGGTGTTGGGGTTTTAATATAAAAAAAAAGAAAGAAAAAAGTACACTAGACTCAGCTGCTTCCCAAATGTTCCTTGTATTTTTACAAAAATAGGCTTTTACAATTCTTCCAGGTGATGGGGAAAATAGTTACACTTAGTCCTTTAAGAAAATTGGATCATGACTTATTTTCAGGAATGCTTTTTGATCAGCAGCATACAAGAAAGGGTACTAAATCTGTTTGTGTTTTTAAATTTCTGTGAGCTAACAGAAACCAAGGATCTCCAAGGGGAGGATGTGCCTGTGCCAGGGATGGGCAGGTTGGGAGACAGAACAGAGTCCAGACAGGTCAGGCAGCTCTGCCTCTGTCTTCCTGAGCAGATGAAGACAATACAGTGTTTAGTTTTTAATTTCAATAAATTTAATATACAAAACTACATGTTGAAAATAAAAATATAATATGCAGTTTTTTGCAGTGTTAACTAACTGAATTTTAAAAGTACAATTTTTTTCTAAACAAGTACTCATTTCTTAACAACATGGTAATTAAGGTCATTTCAAAGGCTATGGTTGAAGCAAACATGTCAGTCACCAGTTTGATAGTGTTTTGCACAAACAGAATCCAAACCTAAAAGACTTCTGGGGCAAAGGAAGAGAAGATAAACATTTTTCACCTCTTTTACTGCATTATTAAGCGTAACAATGCAACTGAAGTAACTGGAAAGCTGCTGCTGTGGCAAAGCTGGAGTGCAGGCTCTAGGAGAAGGATTATTACAGAGTTTCTGGAATGCTCTTCCAGCTGTGGCACTGTGCCTACACTGACGTGCTGAGCTGTGTCCCAGAGTGAGCAGAACCAGGGAGCAGAGGGGATCAAGTGGCCTCAGTCCAGCTGGGCTGCACAGGCACCTTGGCAGGAGCAGGGGCTGGGTCACAGCTCCTGCTCTGGCCAGCAGGAACCACAAAATGAGCTGCATTAAGTCACCCTCCCTCTCCCAAATGCCAGAGGTAAGGCTTCATTGGATCCAACACCCTTTGAAGTGTGGTAGGGAGCTCCCTCTTGCTGGCCAGCTTTTGTTTGTGGAGTTGGCCCCAGTTCTTGGCCTGTCTTCTCCAAGGGCTGGGTGGTGCCAGCTGTAATTTGGAACATTGGAATTGTCATACTTTGTTTTTTGAAAAGCAGCAGCAGCCATTTATTCACTGTGCAGTTACTTTTCCCCTGCCTGGCCAATGGGGTTGATTTGTTTAAAGTGGCTGACACTTCTTTTCTCTTTGCAAGGCCACTGCTGTCACTCCCTCACAGCACAGCCCAGCCAGGCCCCACTGCATCCCCAGAATGGACGGCAACAGGAAATGTCTGACAGCACAAATGCTCACCATAAATTAGCACCTCTGCACAAATTAATCAGTTCCAGACAGGAGGAGAAACCTTCACCCTTCTTCCTGGGAGGGGCTCAAAAGAGCTGCTTTGCGTAACTGGCTAAACAAATCAGACCCCTCTCCTGCTTACAGCTCTTGCCACTGGTTAGCAGCTTTCCATGGAGACAGTAAGAACATGGAACCACATTTCCTCTGGCTGATGCTCAATTCCAGCTTCTTAATGCCCTGGCAGACACGAGAGCTGCTTTCCTTACCAAAGGCCTCTCAGGTGAGACCGAGAGCACTGGGCTGAGTGCACGTGTTCAGAACTGACCACAAAGCCTTTTCAGCAGAACATGCAGGAACAGCCACTCTATACTGGTATCACAGGTAAGCTTGGACGTGGGGCTGCAATATGAAGTGCAAGCTGGCTTGGGTTACATGACACTGGCATTACACTACAGCAAACAGCAGGGAGGGGACAGAGCTGCCCTGCCTGGGACTTGCCTCTAAAAAGCAGGACCTACTGGGGACGAGGAACAAGATGGAACTGCACTTTGGGATGTTCTTTCCTCTGCTTCAGACAGATTTGTAAACAAAGCACAGAATAGCAGAGTTGTTGTAGGAGATCACAGAAACCTGCCCAAGTGACGGACTTTTGTGGTAAATAGAAGAGAAAAGGAAACTTCTAGCCTATTACACACACACAACTGCAGTTCAGAAACTTTCAGAGAGATGCCTGTCCTCCTCTGGACACACAGACAAACAGAGTTATGGCTAGGGAATCTTTCCCTATCTCTCAAGGGCTTCTCCAAATGTATTTCAACCAATAATCTGGTCAAAATAATGTAAACGTTACTTTTTAATGTCTACAGAATAACCACAAATGGCATTAGGATGAGGTCAGAATGGAGGTCTTGATTGTTGTTTCTTACATGTCCATCTACAGACAGTACAAGGTTGGAATTTCACTTTTTATTTATGCCCCAGTGTTCTTTGCACCCTTTGAGCATTGAGAGTACACGACTGTAAGTCTTTAAACATGAGCATTTTTCTAAACAGTAACAGAAGTGGATTAGCTGCAAGGATAGCATAGCCATGTTGTAGTATAGAAGCTGCCCTGATCCTCTGGTTGTTGACAATGCATAGAAGATTTAGAATTATGGAACAACTGTCCCACCCCCCTCCCCCCTTTCCCCAATAGTGTTAACAAAAGCTTAATTTTCCAGTTTTAAAGTGCAAATGATTCAGATACAACTGCTGCTGGAACAGGTCTGAACAGAAAATGAAGTCCTCTTATGAGATGTTTTCCAGAATATAAAAGATGAGCTCCATAATGACTGGCCCCTCACTCAACTGACAGGCCCCTCCATGAATCACTGGCACTAAGGCACTGTCCAGGTCATTCATGTATTGAGAGGGCAGTGGCTGTCCATTGCTCCCAGCTTGATAACCAACCTAAAAAATACAAAGAGTGGGGTTTAAGAACAGGACACCAGGCTGTGAGTCAGGGGCAGGAAGGGGGGAGGAGCTGTGGCCTCTCCCAGGGAAGTCAGGCACTTGAACTGGATGGAGCAGGCACTAAAGCAGCTTTTCCACTTGCCTTTGTGCTTCTTTGTGTTCCCAGTGGCTGCCTGGGCAAAAGGAGCCTCTTTTTTCTCCTGTTTTGTCAAAGCAGCTCCTTGGGATGAGCAGGACCCTCACACAGCATTAATTACTGGCAAAAAGACCAATTTAGAGTTTCCTCTGAGCATGGAGCAGGTGCTGCTCGTGCCATATGGGGGTCAAGCCTGAGCTGATTCAGGTTGGGCATTGGCTCTAACAGATGTCCCAAAACATCAAACAGCCAGCACCACGTGATCAGCATCTGATACTGGAACTTCTTCAGCATTCTCCTGGTTTAAGTGATCTATTCCCCTTCTGGGAAATGAACAACAGAACAACCCTCAATTAAACCCAAACTATTGAAGGCTTACTTGATCCGAGTCCAGTGTAACACGCAGACCCAGCTTAGTCATTCCATCCTCTTTCAGCAGTTTCAGGTGAGGACACAGAGCCAGACAGAAAGCCTTTGCCACGTTTTCAGTCAGTCTGCTGTGATCAGCTGGGTCACTCAGACCATTGTGTTGCTCATCGTTTTCCAGAAAAAACACCTGAAGGGAAGAGACACAAGACATAATACTTGGCTTTTCTAGAAGATTTAAACTGTATGTCTTTTAAACTGTAACAAATGAAGACTTAAGAAAGAACTGTTCAGGGAAGCCCAGCAAAGGCCCCTGAAGACAAGTTGCCTTAGGGAGGAAAAAATAAAAAAAAAAACTTCAGAAGATTTAAATTTAAATAGTCCCTTAAAACCTCTTAGATCAGGTAAAAGCCTTGCTGTGGAAATTCACTAGGTATGGTTTTAATAAAAACCTGCTTTTAAACAGATGTTAAGTTCAGAAAATTAATCTTAATGCAAGCCTGAAGATCTCTGCTGTTGTCACTGAACTTGTCTCTGTTGAGCCCAAGTGACCTGGGAAAAAAGGGCACATGGGTGTTGAGCTGCAGAGTAAGGAACTTGGCTCCTCCTCAGCAGGCAGAGTGAAACACTTAAAGAAATATTTTGACATCAGCATTTGTGTGCTGGCAGAGTCACAGGCAACATCAGCCATGCAAGCATTTTCTGAGTGATTTATGCCACAGCACTTTAACATGCAACATTTTAGAGAAAGTGGCTTGAAATAACATTTCTGAAAAACAATTTATATTAAGATTTGTCTCCATGTAGAAAGGCAGCTTTTAACACAAAGGCAGATGAAACCAACTGCTCCTGTGTGCAACAGTAAATGTTGCTGTGGTCCCCCCATGCTGAACACCCTGATGTGAGCAGCAGTGGCTGGTGCAGCGTGGGCTGTGGCTGCATCAGTGGGAGGATGTTTTATCCTGCAGGATGCAACCCTGCAGCTCCTGTGCAGGCAGGAAAGGCACCACAGGCTCGTGGGGAAGCAGGTGCTGCTTTCCTGGGGTGGGCAGGGAGCAGCTGGCCCCAGCTCTGGCCCCACACTCATGGACCCACCTCTGTCCACCGGATGACCTTCCCGTTGGCCTTGTACTCAGAGCCCTGGAATATCTTCACGCTGGTTATGGATTCCATGGATTTGCCATCAATGGGGCTCACCACGCTGCAAAAGGCAGGGAGAAGGGTGAGCTCTGACTCAGCACCAGACCTGAGCTGGACAGAGCCTTCTGCAGAAGGGAATGACCTTGGAATTGGAGTTCCTGAAAGGGGCCACATGCAGAAAGCAGGGCCGGGAAGGACCTTGCTGAAGGTTTTCACCAAAGCTTTGCTGCAGAGCTGAGATCCTGTAAGGTTCTGGCAGAGTAACAAGGCGTTTCAAACAGGTTGGATTTTTGCTCATTTGTAAACTCAGTCTAGGCCAGCAATACCTTAAACACAACTTACACTGCCCAGGACTTGATTGCAGAACCTAAGATTGATCTGGAGAACCTGAAACTACAGAAATATCCTTTTTTGTAGCTGCTGAGTCCTGAAATACGGAATCCATCACAGCAGCACTTTACTGCCATAAATACTTAAGCTGCCAAATCCACCTTTCTTTTGGCTTAACTATCAAGTGTCCAAAGATACTGTTGATGTTCAGCAATTTTGTTTCCAGCTCTGCTTAATGCAAACTAAGCACCAACAGAGCAAAGTGACCACAGTGTGCAGCATTCAGCACTGAGAGCTGGAGACAGATTAGTGGTTTCCAATAACTGGATATTGGCAATGCTGAAAAAATCCATACCATTGCCAGTTTTCTAAATTGATGCCCCAAAGCTCTGGTATCTCAATTCCATTTTCATTACAATTAATTACATCTTATCACTCAAAATAGAGGCACAGACTTTTAATTCCTATTGATTTGAAGACTCATGTGCCTTACAAGTTCAATTAAAAATTTTAACAGGCACCAATGTCAAGTGACTGCTCCTCTACTTACCCCTTATTAAAGTTTTTATCATCTTCTACCCACTGAATATGAACGTGTTCCTGAGGGTCTTCAGCATCTACTTTGCCACAGGTGATGGTGAAGTCTTTCATTTCTCTCAAGGCCTGTCTCAAAGAGTCCATGTTCTCAGCAGTTATCTGGACCATCACTCCATCTGGGAACCAAGAAATCCTCATAAGCCAAGATAAGTCACACCAAACAGAATAAACACCCCTCCTCTGTTGCCAACAGAGGTTAAATGTCCATTTTAAGCATCATGGGCAGCAGTGCTCCATAAGACCATTTCTGAACACTCACATTCCTAAAATGCAGACTTGCTGAGTGCTGATGAGGGAAGGGCAGCTCCCAGGTGAAGTCAGCTGTAGCAAAGTCCCCCTGAGTTTGCCTCACAACCTGACACCTGCTCCAGGCCACCCTCAGAAACCCCACGTGACCCCACTCCATTCAGCCACCTCCTCTGCTGGCTCTGGAAGCAGCACTCCAGCAGTGACAGTGTTTGAGAATTCAGTGCTTGCCTGACAGTGGCAAAAGATACAGAATTTGGATTCACAGAATTAAGGTTGAAAAGACCTCCAAGATCATCCAGACCAGCCATTAACCCAGCATCACTTTGGGTCAGTCTCAGTTACGACAAAAAAAAAAACAAAACCAAACAAAACCAGGAGTGAAACACTTCCCCATGTGAGACTGAGTCCCCCTATGCCTCTGTCTTACCCTAACCACCAATTTAGACACAGAAATGGCACAAGGAGCTGTGAGCTGGAGCTGGTGCAGCACGAGGAGCCCCTGCTCGCCCTTGGGGCTCTGCCAACTGACTGCTCACATGAGCACCTGGCATCCCTCACCACCGAGGGCAGGAGCACCCTGCACCTCTCCTGCCTGCACTGTCACAGCTGCAGGGACCTGAGGTCACAGTTGTGCAGCTCAGCCAGCAGGCAGTAACAGCTTGCAGCCAGAGTGCCCCAGCAGCAGCGATTTCTGTGATAAACAAACCAAATCTGAGAGGGACCGGCTCAGTGCTCTCAACCTGTCGTGTTCTCATCTGCCCACATACAAGCACATAAACAATGCACATTCACACCCTTGCACAGGTATTTGGTAGCAGAGGAACTTCAGCAGGGCTTCCTCTGCTGGTTGGTAATCACACATTCTGTGTTTCTTTTGCTCACGATTTCCTCCTTCAACCCAAATCAGTGAATCGATCTCAGGCTCCCACACCAAGTATTTAATATCTTACCCTCATTTTCTTGTGACCCTGTTTTGCAGCATCTGCACAAATTCCTTCTTGTTAAAGGGAACAGTGTGGTTTTTGCTAAGGAGGAGGATAAAGCTGAAGCAGCAGCAGCACTCCAAGGCCCAAGGCATGTGAGCAGAGAGAGCCCTGCCAGCTGCACAGCTGAGCTGGGCAAAGACAGAAGTGTGTTTTAAGCAAGCAGTTCAGTTCTTACCTTCCACTATACTGGATTTGGCAAGGTAGCCTGAAGAGGATTTTAAAGCTCCACTGAACACAAAGAAGCTGGCACCAGTCACTGCAACAACAACAGGAGAGATTTAGTGAGGCTTTCATCAAAGCAATGCCTTACCCAAGAATCAGGTATCAGCTCTATCAGCAGAGAGGTGATTACCCTGAATCAGGACAAATGCTGCTTGGAGTTATGGTGCCTGTACTGCACATCATAACCTTGGATATGCAAAGGCAAATCACCCAGTTATTTTCTAAACTAGACAACAGTTTTTGTGTAAGTTAATGAATGCTTGTACTTTATCACTCTCCCTTTCTGTGCCCTACGCACCTCTGAGTTTCAGAATTACTAATTTTGGGTAACCAAGTACACAATTAACTTCTGAATGTTCCCACACAGCTGGCAGATTGTGAGAGAGCTGTTTATGGGTCACTCTGTAACACCAACCCACTCACAAAGCCAGAACTCAAAGCCACCTGACTTAAAGTGAAATTATCTTCAATGACTACTAAGCATCATGAAATTCCTGCTGGAAACCCTCTTCTTGTCCCATAGGTGAAGTTAACAGAAGTCAGACAAGACCATCAGTCCCAAGTGACATTCCATGCCAGTACACTTGCTGGAGTGACCAGTGAATATTGCAAAACATCCAAATCAGCCTCTGTCTTGTTCTCATTTGGAGATTGTATAAATGTCTTTGCCAAGAATGTCCCCAAACCCACAACATTTACATTCTCAGCACACAGCTGCTGCAGTCTTTCAGTCTACTGTAACAAAAATATACCCTAGAAATTAGATGGTCTAATTAAGGTGAACATGAGAAGTTTCTTGAAGATGCATTATTAAAATGCTGCTGTGGCTGGTTATTCCTATTTAACTTTCTGTTCTACTGAATCTAATCTTTCTTTCACATAGTGTAGGTCAAGCACAGGCAACCACAACCTCACCTGCACATCCAATAATGCAGCCACCTCTCATTTCTAACAGAGAGGTGTTGTACAAGCCAGTTCCAGCACAAAGCTGCCCAGTCAGGCCAGTGGTCACACTGATTTTCTCTATCAAAAACAGGGGGAAACCCAGCCAAACCCAGCTGGGGCCAATTCCCAAAGCTGGGACACCAAGCAGGGGCCAAGCAGCCGTGCAGGGCAGCAGGGCAGGGCTCCCCTCACCTTTCCTGGGCTGGTTGTGGATGCTGATGGCCTGGGTCTGGTAGTTGCCATCGTCGTTCTGCACACACACCAGGTGAGAATCTGCCTTCTCATTGAAACAAGCTCCCCCTGCCAGCACGTGCTCGTTGGATTTGTTCATGGCTTTCATCATCTGCAAACACAAAACTTCAGCATTTCCACCCAGTTCATCAAGCATTTCTATAAATAAGTGCTTCTTGGAGCAGTTTAATAAAAGCTTCTCAAGTTCTCATATTCCACATCAGGTTTTAGCCTCAGAACCATAAACTGCTTTTGAGAAGAGGGTTCAGCTCTTTTACTGCCTGGTTGCTTTAAGGTGCCATCTTAAGATAAATGGTATAAGGGATAGTTGAGCTACAGAAGTTGCAAAAGCTGTTATCTCTACCTGGTTTTAAAAATACACAGGCAAATAAACATGAGAGAAACCCTGGGAGGAAATCCTTGGCTTGTTTACAACTAGAGTTGTTTATGGCATAAATCATAAATGTCCCTCCATGGTTCAGTGCACATGGGCACTCAAATTGAGGCCATTTCATCCTGTTCTGCCATCACCAACACCAAAGCTTCAGAGCCTCTGTGCTTCACCTGCCTGAACTGGTGAAACTGGGATCAATGTTCCCAGCTTAAGGCTTTTTAAAAAGATCTGAATCATGGGTGCCCAAAAGAATTTTTTTTTTTTGTCTGCAAAGGAGGCATCCAGAAAGCATGAAAAAAAAGTTTGTGACACATCTGTCCTTCAGTTCTGCTTACTATCATCTAACATGCACCGAGTTACATGCCTTGACAAAATACTCTGGTAGATTATACAGTTTCATTTTTCCATTATTCCTCTTTGTGGAGGCTCAGACTCAGTGATTTTTGATCCAAAAGAAATCTGAGCGAGTCACCCAACTCTGGAATTTGTTTCAAACACGAAAACGACACGTTTACTTAAAATAAAAGAAATCAAATTAAATGACACAAATCCCCCTGGCGTGAAAACCCAGAAAAATGTGGAATTATCTGACATCTCCTAACAGCAATCACACTCCCACCTCTGCTTCCTGGAGCTGATAAGCATGCAGGCTACACACAACACATTTGTCTCTCTCAGTCCAATGTAAAACCTTAATTACAGTGTCAGGAACATTAACTGATGCTCGCTATTGACAAATGAGAAAAGGTGAAATGTTTGGGGAGGAAACTTAATTAAGATTTTGCATCAGACCACAGTGTCTTTCATTATCCAGTTGATCAAGTCATGCTCCAGAAACTGGATTTTAGCTCCAGAACAGCCACCTTAGTGGAACCTGCAGTTGCCTTCAGCACAAGAAGAAACAACTGGATGTTGCAACTGCTTTGTTAGAAAGCAAATGATTAAGAAATGACAGTCACCTTTGCTGAGGGACTAACAGGCACCTAAGGACCTCTAAGTTGTTGAAAATGTAAATAATTTTGAAGACAAAAGTATGTATTTAATAGAAAAACTATATATTAATGTTAATCACAGGCTGAATTCTCCCTATTTAATACATGCATGAGATTTAAAATGAGTTTAAAATGAGTTTTTCTCCGTAGTTTGAATAACAGTCTTTTCTAATTAAATAGTGATTAAATGGAGAAAAAAGTAAAGGTCTTGTGGTTTAATCCATCTTGAGACTAGTTTAGTTGGCTAGAGGAAGGTGCTGACAACACCAGCCATGGGTTTGATCCCAGTATGGGCCATTAAGAGTTGACTCGATGATCCATGTGGGTCCCTTCCAACTCAGCATATCCTGTCAATCTGTGGATCTTAATTCAAAGTAAACTTATTAAAAATTTCTATTAATTCAACTTCTCAAATGAATCACAAGCTATAATGTTAAATAAGTAACACTTTGACCATTTAAAAAGTTGAATCCCTGCATCACCCTGGGAAGAGAACCCAAGCACAGCAGAGGTTTTGCTACATCCCTGGCAGGAATTCCCTCTCAGTCCTGCTCAGGCCATGTCAGGCACAAGTGGAGCTGACACCTTGCAAACACCAGGCACAGCTGACACTGAACTGCAAGGTCTGTGCCATTCCACACTGAATTCATTCAAACCTCACTGACCTCTTCCATTCTGGCACAACTGCATCAAAAATTAAAACACCTTTTAACAGACCCTTTATCTTCTGGCTTCATCCATTTCATCTTTTTCAAACTTCATAAGATAACACTCTATTTTTCCAATTAATTTCTTTTTTCTCACTTATTTTACTCAAATGCTTCTTGCAGGGAAATTCCCTCTCGAGATAAAGCTGCATTCTGCTCTGATCTTAGAAGATCTTTTACAAACACTATTCTCAGGAGCTTTGCTGTCACCCCAACTCTGACAGGTTTCAAACTTCCAAGTTCCCCCCTCTCTTCAGACAGATCACGAAATCAATTCCCTTCTCCACAGCTCTCTTTCATTACTGTTCAAATACCTCCTCCCCCAGCTTTCTCTAGTTAGCAGCACTAACTCCTACAGATGCTGACTGATCTTCTCACATCAGAAATCAAGTATAAAATTTCAGTGTTGAGGGAACTTTTACATAAAATAATCAGCAATCCAACAAATACTACGAAATGCTTTGAGTAGGAACACATAACACAGATGAGAAAAGTTAATGCATGTTTTCTTCCTAGTTTACCTCAAGTGTAATGTTTGTCAACTTGCTTAAATCAAACATATGGCACTTTATGTAAACAGCTAAAAAACCTGAAGAAAAAGAGTTTAAGAGTTTAATTAATTCTAAAAGGAACTGCATTCTTCCTGTGCAGTCAGGCTCATTCACTTCCAAAAGCTGTGTGCATCACGCAGTTACTATTTGCTTTTGAGGCATTTTTCCATAGTGGAAGTGAAAAAAATAGAAGTTCCTTTAGGTCCCAGATACCCCAATCACAAAGAAACTGTACACAAATTATGTATTAGAAGCATTACCTCATTATATCTGTTGCTAGGTATTTTGATGCTGGTTTTTCTGACTTCCATATCAACCACTAAACCTTGGACCACAGGCAGTGTGTACTGGTAGTTTCTGAAGTCCTGATAATTAAAACAAGATTTGAAGTTAGGCATGATGATCATCATTAACAACCTAGGTTTCATAACTATCCTGGTGACTACTCTTAGCCCATTCAAATAATTGTAATCAGTGACTGGAAGGCAGGGAGGGACAGAGACACCACAGTGTGTAGCTCATGTAATTGCAGTACCCAAATGAAAAAAAAAAATCATTGTGACTGTTATTCATTCCACACATTTTCTTATATCAAAACCAATGCTCTCCAGCCTTGAATATCATCACTGTATGTAAGAATATTTGCTCTCTGTGTTCTGTTACATTACCAGATGGAGTTATTAGTTTTTCTAGTAGTGAGATTAAGCCATGCATCAAAGAGAACTTCCTATATGGAAAATATTTGCTAAGTAGGAGGAGATAATAACGTCCCTTCAGTTGGAGCACAGTGTAATCAGAGAGCTGTGGCTGCACACTGTGATGACCCAGCACTCCTGAGGAAGCAATCTGAGCAAACAATGCACTTATTTCAAGATCCAAACATCCTCCAGCAGCCAGGTTTGCAATGTTGATTTGGGTACCTGTGTTGTTGAAAGCTGATACCCACTCTCAGTAACAGCAGGGAAATTCACCCAAATCCCCACTATTTCCTCTTGCTCCTCCAGGACCTTCCAGCTACTCTGGGCACCTGGAGTCCCCATTTCCCCACGTGGATCCCCTCACACTGATGGAATGCACAAATTCCATCCCAGACTTACTGCAAGGAGGTTCATGATCGTGTGTCCAGTCTCTCCAAACAAAGGCTTACGGAACCTGACACTAAAAAGTGGGCAGGGATAAACTGGAATAGAACAGAACAGAACAGGTCAGATGGACATTTACAGACTCAGATTCTGCAAAACCAGACCTAAATACCATCTCCTCAGTTGAATGTGGTAAGCAGCAGCTAAAGAAGAGACTGAGAAGACTGGAATTAAAAAAGCAAAAGGGCAGAAGAATTTAACATTATAATGTACCTTACACGGGTCATGGCTGCTCACCCACCAAGCTAGAATCAAGAATAATTATGTGGAAAGCTTACAGGTGCCACACTGTGGGACTGAACTCAGTGGCCTGGGTCCTGATGGCAAAGATGACTTTTCTAAGCGCTTTTTTTCAGGCTTCTTCTTGGAAATGGCTTCAATTTCTGTACAATCATCCTGCTGCTTTCCACTACACCATCATCAGTCCTTCAGTTCTGTGGCTGACATGTGACATTTAAGTGATAACCCAGATTATTTGATTTCTGTTTTCATTATTTCATGAGTGTGGCAAACTCTACAGGCGTATGTCAAAAACAATTTAAAGGGCATTTATGGTATGTCAGTGATGTAAAACATCTGCATTCCTTGGCTCACATCCATACCTGTAAAACACCTGTGATGCAATTCCTAGTGCAGGGCATGGATCTGGCTGCATTATGTGATGTTGCAGCAGAAGCCATCACAATGCTTGAAACATGACTCATGCACTGGTACATAATGCCAAGGTTTCACAAACACATGTTTGAAGGAGGATTCCCAAACTACCCTCAGGCAAACACTCAGCCTGATTTCCCCAAATGCCACACTCCCAGTTCCCAGTGTGGTCAGAAGGGGCTGCAGAGCTCTCAGCATCATGTGAATAACATGAGGATTTCCTGATGGAAATCAGCTCCAGCCTCTGCACACTGATTTGATACCTGAAAATGCCACACACCACTCAGTGACTGACCCCAGCACAGGGCCCTGAGGCACCAGCAAAGGCTCAGTTTTCTGTGTCTGCCACCCTGGTTTCAAGCAGCAGCTCAGCTCCATCCCAGATGCATTGAATTCCCCAAGCCTGAGCTGCTGGGCTGCTCTGTGGATGGTCAGCAGATGTTTTCTGCACACCCAGCAACCCAAGGGCCTCCTGATCTGATCTGCACAGCCCTGCACAAATGGCTGGGTTCTGACAGCTCCACCTGCAAGGAGGATGGAAGGAAACCCAGGAAACCTGGAACACAAAAGCAGCACCTTCCAGGCAAAACTGAGGCAGTGCCCTGCAGGGACAACTGGCACAGCTCAAGGAAATCTGCCTAAATCCAAACCCAGCTGTAGGAATGATGCCAAGCCCAGCTTCCCAATATATCAGAGCAGGTACTTTTGTTTGACACTATCAAAACACTTCCTTCTGTGCTCAAAAGCAGATGTCACATCCAAAATATGAGCAGTTTTGTTTGTTTTCCTAAATACTGCTGGGAATAAACTCACTACTTAAAAAATCCCCATAGACACACACAAAACCCTACACATCTTTAACACAAATGTTTCTTTGGAAAAGTTTAACCTTCACTCCTTATCCTCAGAGGGCAAATTTTGAGAATTTACGTTTCTTCTCCAGCAACACACATATTTTGTGGAAAATTCCCAATGTTCTCAAAACTTTAAAAGTTAAAGTGACAAATCTCTGTACAGCATAATACAAAACTTATTTTGTTAAGATGTTCTGAAAAAGTCCTGGAAAAAATTAACAACAGACCATTTTCATAGTAATTTGGATTAATGAGATGTGCCAATTAAAACTGCAGATGAGTAAGACATACAAGTTTTGGTCTGTCATCATGGACAAACTGCCAGTAATGTCTTTGCTCCAACAATGGTAAATGTCTTTTGAAAATTATTTTAACTTTATGCTAACTTCATGCTAACTGCTAAGATTTTGTTCAGATGAAACATTCTCTCCAACCTACTTATTATTAGCTGCAACAGAATTTTTGCAGCAAACTGCCACATATTGTTACTCTCTGGAAAATGAACATAGTTTTAAAAACATAAAAGCAAATTTCATTTCAGCATGGAAAGAGCTCAACATCTCAGAGGCTCTCCCTTATGCTAACCACACCAGCTAATTAGACTTTTTCTGCACACAACTCTCAGGTCACTAAATGGATACAAACAGCTGCTCAGAACTGGATTTGTCTCCACAAAAACCTCTCTGATGACCCAGCAGAGCTGGAAGAAGGCTGTGGTCCCATCACCACCTCAGTGCTGCACTGTGGGTCTGGCACACAGCTCTTCCTTGCCTGTTTGAGCCTGGGTGGCTCTGACAGGTAACAATCATGGCTGAGGGTGTGCTCTAAAGCAGAATTCTCCATCCCCCTGCAGAAGTCACTCAGTGCCTGCTACTCACGCCTGTATTCAGCTCCCAGCCTCAGCATCAGCCGGATGGGGAACACTTTGGCCCAGGGAGTCTCCCACTTCTGGATGAGGATGCCAAACAGGTATGGTGGGGTCGGGAGCACCAGGTCCTGCAGGGACTGATACGTCGCTGCAACATACAGGAACCCTCCGTGTTCTTTGCTTCCAAGGAAGCTCTGGCTGAAAAAGGAGTGTCCCAGATTGCCAACAATGTTGCCTGCAGGAAAAAAAAAGAAAAATTACTTCCCTGGATTGAGAGCTGTATCAAGATTGTCAGGAGTTTTTCAGATGGGAAAAAAAAAAACCGTGTTAAATTCACTTTGCTTCCTAGAGCATTAATGTGTATTAACCACACCTGAAACGATGGTTTGCTGCACACAGGGGCTCAGGTTACCTCCTGTGCTGAAGTGCCCCAACCTGGCATTGAATACTTACAGGGATGGGGCAACCACAGCTGCCCTGGGCAACCTGTGCCAGGGCCTCAGTGCCCTCTCAGGATATCACAGGAGAGCTCAGGCCAGTAATGCTGCTAAGGTGGTACCTGAAACCCCCCTGGCACTACAGGCACACCCACACAAAGCCCATTTTCAGTGCCTTACAGATGTTCAAGGGGCTTCCCTTGCAGAAGCTGCTGCTGTGATTGAACTAAACTTTTGGATTCAGCTGCAATTTAAGGAGGGATGTGCACCTGGTCAAAAAAATTAATGTCCACTGGCTGTCCTTCCATTTAGGCAAACCACTGGGGTGCCTGCTCAGATATGTATTGAAGATCTGGGTCATTTCAAGAATTACACAAAAGACTGTTTATTTCATTAGTACACTTAATGTAAAACGCAACTGAGAGACACAGGGGAGAATCATCACTAATTTTTATTCACATTTTTACTCTTTGATGCTTCTAATTTCTAAAAATGTTTACACTCAAATGGCTGAATGAATCTGAATGTTGATTAGGTTATTATAGCATCCAACACAGCATTTAACATCGAAGCAAAGAACCATGGTGTGATTCCTTTTATCAAATGACAACAACAGCATGCAAATAATGTACAGAATAGCTGATCACAATTCTCCATAGGAAGATGTGAATATTAATAGTGTCGATTTGCTCTCAAAGAAAAAGGCAATTTCAGAGAGCGTGGTGTGCTTGATCACATCACTCATGAGAAATTGCATGGGATTGAGGCACTCATGCAGACCTCCTGGGGTTCTGGAGCAATCCCAGGCTTTCCCACCTGCAGACAGAGAGTGCTAAGTAGGAGCTCCTGCTCTTTCTCCACCACCTCATAGAGTGTTTGTATCTGAACCCAAGGCAGTGATGTGCATGCCTCCACCTGCACATCCACTGGACACTGCCTGCAGAGTTGCTTCCTTTTACACACACAAGACACACAGACAAATGCCAGGTTTTAAGTCAGTAAAAATAAAGAGTCACAGAAGTGATACTTTGACATCCTCAGTAATGCAAGTTATGAGAATAATACAGTAATTCCAGCCCTTCCTCTGGAGATGTAGCCATGCTGCTTTGCATCTCTTCAAACTACCTTGGCACAACTGTCACTGAATATTGTCCTTCACATAACCTTGGGTCCTCCAGCTTTAAATACAGTGACTGGCAGGTCTGTAAGCAAAAGGCTCCCTTTATACTCCAGCTAACAAATAAGCTCAGGGATTTCCTTTCTTTTCAAATTTCAGGGCCCCTTAGTGGATTTTTTTTTTCTATACCCACAAAGTGCTGCACAAAGATCTCCAGCTCCCTGTTAGAAGGTGACAGCTTTGGCAGCCCAGCATCCCACAGCAGGGTGGGGCTCATTCAGAGCTTGCCACTGTCCTGCAAAGCCAACCTGTAATTTTACAGATACACACAAGCCAAAGCTGACATGATCATCCAGATCAAACTCCACAGCTCTTAGAGTGGCCTCAACTTCTCAGCTGGGCATAGCTGATGAAATGCAGCTACTGGTCAAACCCCCACGAGTAACAGAGCCACATCAAATGTCAGCTGCTAAGAATCCCCATGTAGCAAATGCAGCTCTCTCAGCTGGGCTGTGACACTACTGCCTGCTCAGTGAATGCACCAACTTGGGCATCCTGCTAGTGAGTGCAAACGAGTGTATCCACTGGTGCTCATGAGAAAGATTTTCACTTATCTAAAATAGCTGCTGGCACTCGTTTGCTTTTGCAGTTCCCACCTACCCTCACTAATCGCCTCTTCTTCATTTATACTTCCTTTTCCCCTTCCCATCTGTTCTTACCCAAATAGAGCTCCAGGCCTGATAATAAAATTACTTGGTGAGGTTCTCAGTTCCAACAACATGACCACAGTAATCCTTTTTACCTTTCAAGTGTGTGACGTGTATGAACTGCCAAACTGCACTGAATTCTGCCCCCTTTTCTGTGTATTTCCTGTGTGCAAGAGGCCAGGCAAAGTGCAGCTGCACAATCCTGTATGGATCTGAGACGTGTGGCACTGCCCACTGGAATGACAAAGCAACCAGACATTTCCACTTGAGACTGGTGCCAAGTGCTGCAGCAGAAGGGGATGACTACTTATTTTTTCCGTTTCAAGCGATGGAGCTTCAAGGCTCACACGCCTGGGATGCCTTAATAAGAATTTTTCAGCCAATGGAAACATGGAAAAAACCCTTAGAGTGGAATCTGCAACTCAGCTGTTCAGCCCTTTCCTTCCATAAGCCACAGCATTATAAATTACTCCTTCTGACACAAGCAGCTTGCACAGTGCGAGCTCCAAGAGGTTTCCACCACTTTAAGAGGACAAATTACTGGGATTAGGTAGCTGTGCTGCAATTCATTATTTATAACAGCTTAAGAGCCTGAATGTGGACAGCATGGGAAGAATCAAGTGTTTTCCTACACACTTCTTTAGTGCCCTTTTCAGGCAGCTCAACCAAGTCAAAAAGTCTCTTTGGGCTTGTCCCACAAACATTTCTGCCCTGACCAGGGGTTGTCAGCCTTTCCTGCCCTGTCTCTGAGGGTGGTTCCAAGCCAAGGCCCCACAGAGAAGTTGCTATTCCCAGCCTGACATTGTCAAACCCAACCCACTGCACCATTACACATTTTAAGCACAGAACTGTTTCAGAGGCTTGCAGAGAAAGTGTAGGCGTCAGAAAAACCTTCAAAAATAACTATCCTTTGCAAAAGCATGTAATTTAATTTAAAACATATCACAACTTCCTTTCTAATGAGGCAATCTCAGAGTGAGCAGAAAGGTGCCTTTCCATATATTAAGTTCCAGTACCTGACATCAGACAACTGACAATATTTAGGAAGTGCTTTAAGTGTGCATGATGCATCTAAAGCAGTTCTGCAGGAGGTCAGTACTTATTCTCTTCTCAGCTTTACTGGGGTACCCTTGACTTTAAATCTTAAGCATCTCTACAAAGTTCTCTAGGAAAAAAAAATGGTGCTTTTATCCATGGTGTTCTGAATTCTTCACTTAGATATCTTTCTGTGATGAACAATGTCCTTTGTATAGCAGTTTGGCAATCCTTTCTGGCCTCAAAATAGTCTATACCAGGAAAGGTAGATGGGAAATAAAAATATGATTCCTGCATTTGTTTATTGCCCTCAATGTGTGGTGAAGCCAGTTAGGTACTTTAACCAAAAAAACAGGGAGGTTAAATTCTTAATGTATACTTCCTATCTTTTGGTTAACACCAGGTAAAAAAAAAAGTAATGGCATCCAGACTCAGGGAAGGCATTCCTATGTGGCTTGGGGACATCCACCCAGCCTCGTTCCACTGCCACCCAGAATAGCCAGGAACTGCCATGTACCAAACACTGCTGGCATCCTGAAAACCTCAGCATCCCAGTCCTGCAGCAGGGCATGCACAGCAATATTCACCTGTGAGCAATCCTGCCAGATGGATTTTCTTCAAGAGCAAATGAGCCCATTTCCTTTGGAAAAGGAACACAAACCAAATCACTCCAAGAGCCACAAAAAGCCCACAGAAGAGCCAAGACCATGAATGTACCTCCATGGCACAACACATCTGTAGCAGATGCCAACACTGAGAAAAACCATATGAACTCCACATTGAAAGTTCTGGCCATGATCAGCATCTCTTTATTGAAACACATCAGAAAGTAATTTGGAAAGAACTTATTTCTGTTGCCAAAGGCCATAATGCTTCACTTACTATCAGTGAGAGCAGCAGTGCCAGCATCCAAAACTTTCTCAGGCTACTCTGTGGCAGTCTTCCTAACGTCACTCACACATCTCATATGAAGTTTGATTTTGTCTCCACCTTTCTACAGACCATTTGCAGGGGTGTATAACTCAGTTAACCTGTTCTCTGTTCAGAACACCTATGTGGGCTTCTTTACAGATCTACCATTAACTACCACCATATTTAATTAAAACCAGGCTGGGTAAAAAATGCACAAACCGTGTCTGGGATAGATCCACCCTCACAAGGAATATCCCCAAAAAAGCAGGGTGACCACAAAGCCATTTCAGGCAGTTGCCAGATTTAGATTTCTACTACAAAAGTAACAGTAGCTTTTATTGTCTTCAGCACAGAGCTGATGCATTGGGCATCTCTGGCAGCACTACATTAACACATCCAACTGCCTCAAAGTACCCATTCAGACAGACAGAAGTCCTCATTTTCCCATTCACTGCCAGGCTTATAGCCAACAGACAAGGATAATCATGGGATTACCACTACAGCAGCACAACTACTACAACCACAACAGAAATCATTAGCTTCCAATTTCCAAACAAGGAAAGCAGCACAGCGGGGAGCTTGATGACAGAGGAGCCAGAGGAAAAGTAAAGTGATGAAAAGTGAGCAGCAACAAATACTTGCCTTAACTGATTTTATTTTTTTAAAACTTGCATGCATTCAGCCTATAGTGAAAAATGTCATTTTTCCTTCAGAATCTCCCTGCTGCCACCCTGCCAGAGCCTGCCTGCAAACAACACCCAGAACAGAGGGCAGGACTCTGCCTCCAGAACAAGTTATTCCTTCAGGAGTGCAGAAACATCTGGGAAGAGGCACAAGTACATAAACGTTTGTGCTTCTAGGCTTGAGCACAGAATTCCAACTCCTAAATTCATGTGACTCAAGAAGGAATAACTTCTATGGATTGGGCTTTAATCAAACAAACAAAAGGGGATGCTGTGTTTTTCAGCTGAAAACAAGACCAAGAAACCTAAAATCACTTCAAGACAAAATCAACATCATTAAAACTAATTCTTGTTTCCATTCCAATAAAAAGTACTGTATGTGCCTTTTTATTTTATTACTGTTTTGAAGAAAACTTATACTAAAGGAAAAAAATAAAAAAGCATCCACAGAATTTATTTCAGTTTCCTGATATAGAATAAATTTAAGGCAATGTATTATATAATGAAAAATGAAAGGGTGAGGCAGGCTGTTAAACAGTCTCTAAATTCTACTGGGAATTCTTGTTTGCTCTGAATGTCCATCATCTCATGGCCAGGAGAGGGGCAGCACCTCTGAAATGAACAGCTTGGAAGAGAAGAACTGCTAACCACTTCCAAGGGATTACAGACACCAAACTGAAACCCCTTCAAGCATCACCTCCTCTCTGCCTGAACTATGCTTAAAGCAGACAGAGTTACAAATATGCAAACAGATCCTTCTGCTGCTCAAACAACACGTGCCTTGGAAAGAAAAAAGGATGGATATTGAGAGAGCATTCCAAAGTGCTTTGGGAGATTATCAAGGGGCTCCACCCACAAAACCTGCAGGCATTGCACAGTAACTGAAGGTGTCTGTCTACTCATCCTTCATGCCTGAAACACAACACACAGCAGATCCTACTGAAAGAAAGCTCACAGTGGAATTCTTCAAGTGACATTTGGTTTCTGATTAAGAATTGTACAATAGTAAGCAGCTCTTTGCACCAGTGGAATTGTAGGATATCAAATTACTACCACTATAGAACTAAAAAAAGAATTCTAAATACATTATGTAGGAGTTATAAATTATGTATTTCTGTAGTGTAATTATACAGAACTTCATAGCAATATACACACCAAGCTGGATTTATATCTGCAATATACATATATACACATTTATATACACATGCTTGCCATTTTTCATATCTATCTCCCTCTGAATAACATCATTAGAAGACAAAGAATTGCAAATGAATTGAGGTTTAGAACAGTAGTTGTTTGCCATGCACACAAGATGCATTATGACATGGGATAATAATACATTCTGAACCTGGCAACCTTTCTGGACAAGCTGACCTTTGTTGCATAAAGATATTTCAGGAAACAAATATCTTTCATTATTTTATTTAAGTACTGGATTCAGTCACTCCAAAGGCATTACAAATGATAAGCAGAACCTCTTGTAAATGTATTTTCAACATATAACCTTAATGTGATCCAATTTCATGTCTGGAAAACAAGCTTTATTTTCTGATCCGTGGAACCAAATACTTGAATTTTTCCTTATGCAAGCATTTTTGAATTCTAAGGTCCAACAATAATACCTAGAACTGGAAGCCTATTCACTTAGTAAATGTAAAATGTACAATGGTTTATATAAAAATCTTGCAATCAAGACACAAAAAATCAAAATTCAGGGATAATTTCTGAAATGCTCTGGGCACACATATACATAAATTATTTTAAAATATAAATAGGACCTCCATAATGTGGAAATAGACACTGGTAGCAGGAGAATCAAACTTCTGAACTACTGGTCTGGGGATATTGAACATACTATCCACAAAAATCCTCAACATTTTCTTTCTGGCTGGAAGATCTTTGGAGCAGCTCCCCAGGTTACCAACATTTTATTCAGTGAGATGACCAGAACACTGGATACAACAACTCATCCCCCTGTCAGCTTTGATCCTTATTTCTCCTTTTGTAATTTTTTATACAAAAAGAACAGTTTGCTGTGACAAAAATGACCCTGTATGATCATCTATTCAAAGCATTTTTAACAGAGAACATTCCTACCTGCTAAGGCATCCCGGTAGAGTTGCACAAAATGGTTAAAGATATCCTTAGGCAAACATTTCTCATCAGGCAAGCACTGCAGGAGGATGACAATCTCTGACTGCCCCACTGCGTGCATGCCCTTCGTGGTGAAACACCAGCACTTCCTGTTCACATCTGCACGGATGGAAACATGGATCAGCAGAGCAGAATTGCAAAAGGATGCCCAAATTTCACTGCAGGAACACAGCTCTTGCAAGGATCAGTTCTACAGCATTTATTGTTGTGTTATCTGTCACGCAGACAAATTACATCCTACATCTGTTACTGTGAGAGCAAGCACATCCAAAACAAGAGCAGCTCAATAATTCCCAGTTTAAGCTAAGGAAGAGCCAGAGCATTGCAGCTCCCAGTCAGATCCTGGGATTAACACCACAGAGTAGACTTTTAGCAGTTTCTGTATTCAAATGAAAGGCCAGGATTTAAATGTGAATGAAGGAGCCTGGGAACAGGCCAGGCTGTTGGATTGAGTACCATGATCCTGACAGCTAAAACAGTTTCCTACAGTGATATCTCTGTTAAGATGGAGAGCTGGATGTCAGGTGTCTTCCCAAGACCTCACTGTGCTGTTCTGCTTCACAGGAGTGTTAGTAATGACACATGCTCTGAGCTTCATTTCTTGAGAATACCAAGTTACTGAAATAAAACCTGTGTCTATAAAATATTACCTTTTTATACATATGTAAAACATTGTACTGCAATCTAAGAGATGCTGAAAGGTTTATAAACCATTTATAAATACAGATCTGTTCTTCCCATTTTCTCCATCATGTTTCTAAACAGCAGAGATCAGCTGAGGAACTGGCATGAGTTCTGCCTCCCCACTCCTCCCTCAGCACAGGGACACCCAGGCACAGGACAGAAAAGGGCAGGAGAGGGGCACAGGGGAATGGAACCCCTGCATTATTATGGGATCCCATCTTTTTCCAGAACGGGATGACAGGAGAATAAGTGAAGCAACCAAAGGAAAATGGGTGATAAAGCACCCAGCCCTACCAAGCTCTGCAGGAGACACTGATCTCCAAACCTGAGACTGGAGGCTCTGTCAATCCAGTTTATATTTTCTACACAAATTTATCTGTACTGATACCTAAATCACCAGAAAAGAGCCTTTTGCTGTTTAACTTAATATGGCTCAGTACAAAGTTTTCAACCTGTACACATTTTCAGAGACTATCCTACCAAATAAAAATGCTGCTGTTCCTACTAATAATCTAGATAACATTCCCCCTCTCATAGACTATGATTTATTTAATGATAAACACTTACAATTTACTATTTTTACCATGGACAGCAAATTAGCATTTAAAACAAATACTAGAGGGTCAGGGCCACCATCCTCCAGCTGCTGCATGACAGAGATCTGAGAAGGTCTCTCTTCCACAGCATAATCTACGAAAGAAACAAACACAATTAAATCCATAAATTTCAGGTACAGACTCTACATTATAATCAGATAGCCCCAATTCTAATTCTTTTTACTGTTCTGACCTTTTAGACAAACACTTATTTAAGTATTACTGGTTTGATGGATTGTTTCCTAGGCTGGTATTTTCAAACTTGAACAGAATTTATGAGATAGCCTCTGTACATCCTTTAGAAAGGTGCAGTTTGTTTCAGAAAAATAACTATTTTTCAGTATCAACTAGAGGAGAAAATTGAAATCAAATTGAGAAATGTGTCACAATGTCAACTGAAATCCTAAATGACAAAGAAGTTAAGAATTGTTACTTAAATCACAGTAAGGCAGAAGGGCATCAATTCTGGACTACCATGAACAGCTAACACAGGGTGGAACAGATTTGGTTTCAAATTAAATGCTGCTCACATTTTGGTTTTGACACAATCCTGAAATAAAAGGCTACTTTCAGCTTAACATTAGAAATGCTCTGTGTCAGCGAAATATCTAATAGGAAAAACCAAAGAAGAGAAAATAAGTTCATTCCAGGAATGTATTAAAGTATGTCATGAATCAGACTGTGGAAAGCAATTTCACATAAACAAATACACATTTTCTAATCTTCTAAAAATTAGTTTTTAATTTTCAGAAGCCTCCTCCATTTGGGTCCTCTATAAGGGGACATCACAATGACTAAAAGCTGCACTGTGAGCCAAGATGTGCAATAGTGTTGTTGAATACATTGCTTGGGGATGCCTCAGACAGAGCCCATGTTCCAACAGAATTTCAGAGAAGGGAAGCTTGAATATTCATAAGGCTAATTAAAACCTATCTCTGTGTGAAACATTCCCCACAGTCCGATTAGTGAAGAAATTAGCACATGTTTCTGGACTGCAGGTAATTTTTTGCTTCGTGTTTTACTTGTTAGAAGAATTTCATTGCAAGGTGGGGCTTTTCCTGGATGCAAAGAGGGACCAATTGTGCAAAGGAGTGGCCCAACATTTACCCACGAGTGCTTACTGAGAATTCCTTCAAATACCTAGAACATTGCCAGCATCTTATTTTCAAAATAAACACAGTAGCCATTAGGTTATTGCATCTGGTAAGCATAAAAGCTGGCTGCCAAATTATACCCTCACCTCCTTTTACTCCAGTGGAGATGAGAATTGGAGGAAGACCATCTTCAGGAATCAGATTCATTGCACTGCCAACAGGACTGCCAACCTGAGTTATATTTCCCGAGAATACAGAGGCATTATCAGTCTACAAGAAGCAAACAACAAGGAAGGACAACATTAAAACAGTAATAATGATAAAAATGTAAGAGCTGGCTGGCTAAATTATTAGAGATGTAGGTGAGGAGTATGCTGAAGAAACAGAAGCACCAAGTAATTTGACTCTGTAACAATAGGTGATCATGTGGTAACTCCTGTATGTGAACTATTGCTAGAAAATCTGTTCAGAGAGTGCACCACCCTTCTGCAACACCACACACACACCCTGAATTCTTCACAAAACCTTAATGCACCTGTACCCATTTGAAGTTTTTGCAGATTCTCAATTCCACTTACACAGGGTATGGTTGACTTAACATCATTAGATTTTATCTGCCCTTCACTGCATTTTTGTGACAGATTATTCTTCTGATCCACACTACGGCAATCTCATTGTTTCAAACTCCTTACTGACCATGACTCACCTTTTTTAAAGCACGTGTTACACAAATAGCCTTCACACCTCAGCTGTACAGTCAAACAGTTGGAAACCCCCCAGGCAACAAACATTCTTAATGCTCTGCCCCAAAAATCTTAATTTCATTTTAAAAGATATGGTTGTTTCAGCACTCTGCAAACATTCGAATAAGGACAACTTGCTATGCAACACACTAAGACAAGCCTGAGCAGATTTCCTACATCAGTCTTATGCAGTCACCACAGCAACTCACACACCACTCACAACCAAGGCAAACACAGGATTCTGAGCACCAAACACTCCCTTACTTCTGCTGATAAAGTGTTGTTGGCCATGGGCTTTGATGGATCATGAGACACTGCCAAGGTTCCTGTGGAAGTTGTCCCAGCCACTGTCAGCTTTGCTGCATCTGCAACTTCTCCATTGGGTAAAATCCCATCAGCAAACCAAACACGCCTTTGCTCTCTAGGCTGAGCCACTGGGGAGAACATAAAAAACAGCCTTTAATATCTTGCAGCAACACTGCCTAGGAAATTGGAAAATCTGAGTATCAAACAGCAACATGGAAAAAATAAACATAAAAACGTGGATTGGAAGGAACTGAAGACATCACCTAGTGCATTCTCTATGGCAGCATCATGTACCACTGAGAACAGTTTACATGTCCTGAAAAACCTGATGTCCCTGCTGAGGGCAGGAGGAGCCCAACTGGCATTAGCCATTATTTGGAATGGATGAAGTGCAGATATTCTTTCCAAATTCTTACTTCAGCTAAACTGAAGGAAAAAGGCAGTGCTCTTACCTTCTGCTCCAGGATGCTTTAGAACTCCCACAGGTACCATGACAGTGGGAGGCGGAGAGCTCAGGGCGCCCGAGGCCTGAGCCTGCTGCAAAGGAGGGATAGTAGAACAGTATTCAGCAGGATTGTTAGGGTTAGGGCTCTGGCTTGAGGCACTCATCATGTTCTCCCAGGCTTGAGCTAAAGCAAACAAAGAACAAGAGCCATGAACACAGAGGAAGGGATCTAACAGTTCAAAACACTGCATTAAGTTCTCAGCTGCTGTGAGAATGGACCCTGACACCTCCCAAAGAACATTCCCTTCAAGTAACAGCCCAGGAGACTGCAATTAAGTAAGAAAATCCATAGGAGCAGAATCTGCACTGGCCCTGTGCAATAAAAATATCAGTCCATAGAGAAGTATTTTCTGCAAAGTTTAACAATATATTTTGACTTGAGTGATGCTTAGTTCCTCATGCTTCATTTTGTTTCTTCTTCAAAGATTTCATTGAAAACAGTCAATGTGTACATAAATATAAAATACATAAATGTATCACACTACATGGACAGATAGACATTCCTACTCAAATGTTTCATAACCCACAGAATTCTTGAGCAGATTTATCTTTCATATTTGATAAAAAGCACCTTGCCTTTCTTTGTGTACAGGGCAGTTGAGTACAGATCAACAACTTTTATTCTTAACTGTAAAAAACCCCTTATGCTATTAATTTGGAAGGCATGACTTGAGCCTTAATTCAATTGGCCAAACAATAATACATAAATCTTCTTTGTCAACAACGTTTATCATAGGAAAATCTCCTCCAGTGAGTAAACCATTATCTCCACAGTGCTATTTCCTTATCACCTCCAAGGAATGCTTGTAGCAAGAGACCAGGAAATTCCTATGTGTGCTTGCACCCACAATCATATCAGTAAGTTACAAATAAATGCATTCTTTGAGTCAGGCATAAATATCATGGCACCTAAACTCCCAGAGCAAGTACATCCTTGGGTTCCTTCAGCTGCAAATTGTTAGAAAACCAAGACCAAAAAAAAAACCCAAGCAGAACTCAATAAAACATAAACCCTCCTGCTTCCCTCATCAATCTACAAAACCAAGAGTGAAATGTCTGCCAATGAAAAACGTATTGACATTCCAGTTGAGAAAATTACTTGAACTAAAGCAATTTTTAAACAGCAATTCTGTATCACTTATAGTAAAAGCCCTGAAAGAAGAAAGTATTAAAAATGCACCAAGTTACATGTCCAGGACTCCTTTATTAGAAAAGTCATAGCACAGTAAAAGAACATTCTTAAAGCCTTCTTTAAATGGAGCGAAGTGCCAAGTCAGCATATCTACCAACTAAAAATACACTAAAAATAGCATTGGAAACTGATGAAACACATAGCCTGGCCATGGAAACATGCCAGCAAATACACAACCCTCCCCCAACACCCCAGCCAAACACAAACCAGGTACCCAGCAATCAAATGAAATAATTGCTTTTACAGTTCCTACCCCGGTTCCAAGGCTGTGCAAAGATTAATGCTTAACCTGCTGCACTGAGAGCGACAAAAGCCCCAAAACCTGCACTGACAAAGAAACTGGAAGGATCAGGAGGGGTGAGATGCAGTCAGGCTGCAGGTTAACTAAGGAGTAACCCCAAGCATCATCACAAAGCACTGCAGCAGGGACAAGAACAGAGGGAGCTGGGACAAGCTCTGGCCCTGGAATGAACCTGGTGTCACTGTTTGCTGCCATTAATGAGCATCTGCCCTGGCAATGGGACAGAGAGGCTTTCAAGAGGAAATCATTATCATATCATCAGTTTTATTATTTTTGTCTTTTTAAAACGACACTTTGGTTTCAACCGAAATATTTTCAGATTCTTCCCTTCCCCCAGATAAAAATTAATCCTACTCACAATGAGCCAGCTGTCTTTTGCTAAGTGTATTTTTAATTCCTTTTTCTTGTACACCTTGAAATGTGTTCATTTCTCCATCCCAAAATGCAACACTTTAGAACCCCTTCAGCATCATTATTGGGACTAATTTTTAATATCTAGATATTACAACCTACAATTTCCTGTCACCTTACACATTTGGCCTCATGTAAAGAATTATTAATAACTAAAACCTACCACTTCATACCAACTAATGTTTAATATTTTTGAAACTTTTCATCTTTTTGCAATTTTTTGAGAAAATTACTCCTGTTTAATAACAGATACTGTCTACTAATTTTAAATTCTCATCTCAAGACTAAGCACTCAGTCACTTTGAACCTAATCTGAAGCACTACCCACCTTTTTTTGGAGAAAAAATAAAGCAAAGAGCTTAAATTTGGTGGTTTAGTTTAGATGTTCAACAAAACAACAGATCTTTCTGAAAACTGCCCAGATAATCCACTAGCAGTAATATGTAAAAATACTGCCAAAATTACTTTGTGTGAATGCTGACACAAACAGTAATTTTCCTAACTAATTCTTGGTTAGAATCTTTGCTAAAAGTCTCCAAAGTTTAGCTAAACACTTGCAGCAATGGAGAGTCCACGATAAACTATCCTGATCATTACTGAACAGTTATCCTAACAGCTAAAAGTTTGCATTTAGAGCCTGAATTTGTCTGACTTCTCAACCTACCTTTTACATGTTAGAATGCACCTGTCAGACCTTCCTCCACCACTGAATTCACTTCTAGCATGAAGTTTCAGTGATTCAGATATATATTTATACCCCAGGACCAAGACACTCATTTACCTTCCCACTAATAGGCCAAAATGCCTGGAATTTCTCACGATGAGACAGGTTATCTCATGATTTAAGCACTCACATGGGTCCTCTCTCAATCTAATGCAATTTCTCTGCCTTCTCAATTCAAGACAGAAGAACTGAATGTTGAGTCTCCCAGCAGCAGCTGCCTCAGTGTCATGAGCATAACTGAGCTGCACAGATCACCCAGAGGTAACTGCCAGTGGGGGAAGCTCTGGAGATTTTCAGAGGCTTCAAGACAGAGTGGGAAGAATCTCTGTGACCGCCCATATTTATAACACAGCTCCAAAGTGTTAATACAATAAAGGACAACACACAAAATACATTCCACAGACTGCTGGTCAAAACCAGAGTCTTTCCTTACACCAGGCAGAGGTGATAGAACTTCCTATCAATTCTACATGTTGACTTCAGAGCTACTTGTGACCTCTCTCCTGTGTGCCATGTTCTCACCAGGCTTTTAGCCACAGCACCATCCTGGGATTGACACTCTCCAGGAATGTGTGAAAGTAACAATCCAAGCTCAGCTGTCCATATTTGCAGATGTGTTTTTAGACAAGACCTCCTACTCTAGCACCAAGAGGTTAAGAAGAGGAGCTGGATTAATTTGTGGATAAGTATAACTTGCCCAATCTCCTATAGTGCATATTCCAGAACAGGCACAACAGCATTACTCTCCTCTTTGGCATTCCATATAAATGTGTAACAGGTTATCTGCTCAAGCAACAAAGGATAGAGTACACTCCTGAGTTAACAGCAAAAAAAAAGCCAAAAGTCACAGTTTTTGCAATCCTGATAGAGCACTCCCAAATGAAAGCCTTCAAACGCACTGCAACCTTACCAGTTTTTCTACTCTTCACAAGGATTCCACACCAGCCTCTCAAGCACTTTTTGTTTTAGAATATTTACCATACATATGACTTTTTTTAAAAAAATACACTCACTGCAGCTCCACACAAAGCCAGTGAAGTGCCCCACTCACCATTCATCAGCACTGAGTGGCAGATCACACACACTCTGGCTTCCTTTCGGTCCATGTACAGCAGCTTGCACTTCAGGCTGCAGCACGCGGCACAGAACACCTGCAACACAGGGAAACCTCTCAGGCTGTGCACAAATGTGGGACACACTGATGGGTCTGGGCAACTGAGTGGCTGCAAAGCTCCTGAAATGCAAAATACAGAGGTAAAAAAACAGTATTTTCCCTTTAAAGCCAGCCCAGGGTGCCTGTCCTACTAATCCTGATAATTATTTTGAGGAAGGCATAAATTAATTTTGTCCTGATACTGCACTGTGGCATTTTTTAAATTTGTTTGGCATAAATGACAATAGGTAATAAATACTTACCACATTACAATCCCTCACAGAATTAACAATTTGGGAATTGACTGCAGTCTTAGAAAAAAAATCACTTCCTAGAATTAAATAGGAATTCAATGCACAAGTATTCCATATATATGGCTGGTATGGCACAGGTTAATTCAGATGTAATTAATTAATTCTTTGCAGCAGAACAATTCATCTGTATGAAAGTGGACATTAGAAGGAGGAATTTCTCCACAAAGGGGTGATTAGACATTGGAATGGGCTGCCCAGGGAGGTGCTGGAGTCACCATCCTGGAGGTGTTTAAGTCACCATCCTGGATGTGGCACTCAGTGCTGTGGTCTGGTTGACAAGGTGGTGATCGGTCACAGGCTGGATTTGATGATCTCAAGAGGTTTTTTCCAACCTAAATTATCCTGTGATTCTGTATTAACAACTCCAGCTGTTTAATCTCTTCATTTCTAGCAAGCTGAAGACTTGAAGACTTGAAGACTAAGAGAGATTATCAAACTGTTTTAAGTGTTCAATATAAATCAAAACATTTAAGAAAGCTGAATGACATTAGCACTGCAAGAAAATCTTGCTCCATTTATACAAAAAAGCTAATTTTGACATGAATACAAACACCACAGCATCACAACAGTAGGGAGAACTCAGGAACTTCATTCTGAGCACTTTGGCTGCTCAAGAGGCCGGGGCAAAGCCCAGGGAGCACAGAGTGTTGTGGAGATGAGCTGAAGTGCTGGTCCTTCTCCCCTGATCCAGCTCTAAAAACTCCCCAGTCCTGGGCAGGAATCAGTCCTGAGGCTTCCTCCAGACAAGCAAAACCATAAAACATGAGCATGGTGTGTAATCCAAACACTCCCTTGCCTGCAGGTATGATCCTACAACAGCAACTGCTTTCCCAAAATCCTGCAGAACACGTGCCCTATTCTTATTTGTTTTAAATACTTATATTTTCTTCATTTAAAAAAAAAAACAGTAGCTCCTCAGGGTTATTTTTCAGGTGATGTGAAGATACTGATGAACATCCATTTCCTGCAGAAAGGTCATGCCACACTCAGGAGATCTAGAAACAGCAGCACCTGCCTAACAAATGAGTCCAGATATCAAGAGAATTTCAAAATTTAATTATGGGTGGATATTATCTCTGCAATTCACTATGCACTATTATGATTTACAACACTTTCTAAATTGAAAAGAAGTATTCCACCACTCCAGCAGCATAATTTCTGTAACACAGACAAGAAACTACATAGGATTCTTAAATATAAATGTGTTTAAGCCTAATTAAATTTCAACCAAGTTAAAGATCACTCCAAATCACGACTACTTTGCAGCCTGTTACTTGCAGGCTTTTAGTGACAAATGTTTAAAATAAGCAATTACAGGTTCTGAACTCAACATGAGAATTGAAAATCAAATGTGCAGAAAGCTCACCCCTGTCTCATTAGAAGCAGTTTTAATGTTTTCTAAATATGACAACTCATACATTTCAAAAACAAAATATAATTCAGTATACACTGGAATTTTAATGCAAAAATAAAATCCACCCTTTCCTACATGTGAAAACCTTCAAAAAACCAAAGTAAATTTACATGAAAAATCTGATTACTGCACTTATACCTTAACCCAATTTACAAGTATTCTAGGGAATATTAATAACAACATCACAGCACTTTTTAGAGACATTTGACATCATTTCAGTTCTCTGGGTGAAACTTGCAGTCAAAAGTTCATTCAGTATTGAACATGGAAAAATCAATGTCGTCAACCATAAATGAAGGCCCAGCACAGATTAATATCTAATTTAGGACCCTTTTCCAAACAACACATTGTGCATTCATGAAAGCTCCCAAATACAATGATTTAAATATTAAAAGAGAAAACAGAAGCAATGACAGAACATCCCCACCTCCTCTCCCAGGCTGCACCAGCCTTGAGCAGCAGTAATGCAGAGAACACAATCCAGCACATCTGACAACTCTGACTTGTTATTAACAATCACCAAGTCATTATCTCAGTACATCATGCTAGAAAAAACCAACAGAGCAGTGTCAAAGCGAGTTTTTATGTTAGTAGGGTTTCCAGGTTCACTAAGAGTTGTTAAAGCATTAGTGACTAGGGGAATTGCTGGGTTTTTCAATATATTTTAGTGGGAAAATATCATTTTGGTTGTCAATAAAAAAGACTGCATACAAATTTTTTGGTTTTCCTATAAAGGGTGATGATTTCATCTGACAATAGAAAGTATATAAATACGTAACATATAATTTATTAACATGTTCACACACGTTTATCAGGTTCTTAATTTTAACTCAAAATTTCCTACAAGTGTATTACCTTCTATCAATCCAAATGCTTCATATCATCCATTAACTTTGCAATTATTACCCTGAAATGAAAAACCCAGACAGACTTCCCAGTTGCCACTCAACTATTTTTAAATGCAGGGTTTATTCCCAAATGAAACAGGCACATTCACCCCTACTAAAATGATTCGTCGTGATGCTAATAAAGCTTAAAAAGAAACTTTGTGCAAAAGCTTGTGTTCAAAATATTTAACCATGACTTCCTCTAGAAACAAATAACTGCAAGAGCTAAAGATGTTGTCTCCCCAGTTCTTTTAGTGACATTCAGACATTTAACAGTGGAAGCATCCCTGTGGTTCAGCACCTACACCACACATGGTGCACAGGACCTGCTCTGGGACAGGGGATTATGACCAGAAGGCAGGAGCAGACAGCTGAGAACTGGGATTTCTCAAACCTCTGCAGCCACATTCATCAGAGCTTGTCTGTCAAAGCTTTGGTCTCTCTCTCTCTCTCTGTGCCCAGAATTGTTACAGGAATTAAGGGCTGTAAAGCAATTTGCAGTAAGTGCTAAGTATTATTGGACTTACACTGATCCTTAGCATTTATTAATGAGTCCTTTCTGCCACTTCTTTTGGCTGCACTTGTACAAATTTGGCCCTGACAAACATTTGCTAACAAAAGCTTCTAAAAACAATCTATTCTAAGTCTACTGGGTCAGTTTGTCTACTCAGCAGAGGGATTTTTCATTTTATCCATTTCTCACATATAATCAAAAAAAACCCACTGACACTGGTGGTTCTTCTCAAGGTTTGTCAGAAGAATGTAAAGAAGAAAAAGAAAAAAAAACCCACATAGAACTTCTTGGCCTTGCTCCATCACCGCACGTTTTATCCATTTACAGATACTTTAATTTTCTGCATTAATTTGTGCAATTCAGGGCTTCAGTCGTTACACAGAAGCAATTAAACCCAAGTAATAAACTTGTTTAAAACACAAAAATTTTACGGCACATGAAAATTGAAGTCATATTTGTTCAATTAAAAAAAATACCTAAATAACAGCATAAGTTAACATATCAAACTAAAATCACGGACAATCCTTTAACTTCCACCTTACAGATTCTCCTGAACTGCCATGAGAAGAATGAGGCCCCTGATATTAACCAAAAACTGAAGGCAGGCATGTGCTTTATATGTGATGCTTACTGATCACCTGAGGTCACCAGGACTTCCACTGCAACCAAGCTGCAACAGGATGGGCAGAACCAACTGGAAGTCCTGGAGCAGTGCACAAGGAATGTCTGCACAAGGAATGTCTGCACAAGGAATGTCTGC
>JAHLSL010000008.1:5611825-5624674 GCA_025920805.1 Petroica traversi
TCATTGCCAGTCTCCAAAGTAAGCTTTGAAAAGATATTACCTGGAGGTCCTGGAGCTTTTTGTTTACAGTTCAACATTTACTCTCAGCAGCCATTTCCCCTTACAAAGATCAATACAAAAATCAAGGCATGCTTACAGATATGAACGTAGTATATTTAAACACAAAGCAAGTAAAAAAAAAAAGTAAATTCTAACATTTGGGTTTCATGAAAAAAAATGAACAAGTTGGCAACAGAGCCAAATTCTTTTTTCAGTAAGAATTTCATGTAAGAGAAGTATATTTAAATGAAAATCGAGGACAAAAGGAAAAACTAAAAAAGAGAGCCAAGAGTACTCACAACAAGATATAACCTAGTGATTATTAGGTTTTCTCTGAATCACACACACTGCTAAGAAAGGTTCCACCACACTTATAAAAATACATACATCTCCACCTAAAAATTATGGGCCCACTGAGACCTAAGATCACTGCAAATGAAGGAGCCCCAGTGTCCCTGCTGTCCCAGTTTGCTGCTTGGAGCATTTCTGCTCCTCATCTCCTCTGCTGATGGTTGGCTGAACTCCTCTGTCTCCTGCCCTACAGTGGTGCCACTCAGGTGCTGCTTTGGTTGTACCCTACATGCCTGATTTCCCCCAGGAGCTCCAAGAAGGAGACTACCAATTACTGCAAAAGCAAAACAGAAATTGAAGAGAAATTTGACAAGCAGAGACGTGCTCTGAATAAAGAAAGGATGAAGAATGGAAGAAAAGAACTCTAAAAAGACAAAATTGGAAATGTCTTCCAAGAAAAAGAATGTAAAAAATGTTTACAACATTAAATGAAAGTAATCTGAACTAGCAGAAACTGGAATAGCTTATAATAAATGGAAAGAGACTGAAAAAGAAGCAATTTTGATATTATGGTAAAAAAATGCAAAAAATGCTCAAAGCATGAGGAGATGCTAAAAAATGCTTCCATCTACTGGCAAAGATCCAACTCTTAACTACACTACAGATCCTCTATAATGTGCTACCAGTGAGAAGATGTCTTTGAGTAGGCAGGGAGACATTTGCAGCCATTTTAAGGCACTTTATTATTGCTAGATTAGTTGAACTAGGCATTATCTCAAATGCAAATCCAGATTTCAACACTGGTGTCTTAACTTCCTACCTTGTCTACACTCTGCAAGTATCAGATGGGAGAGTCAGAGCCTACATCAGGGGATGTGTTCAGGCCCCAGCTGCAAGAAAATACAAACTATAAGAAAAAATACCATAGCAGGGGGTTCCATTAAGAGGAAATCTGTGTGCTTAAGCAGGGAGACAGGTGGAAAGTTTCAGAACACGCATCATGAATGTGAAATTAATTATTTTATCTGATCAATCAATCTGGAAGCTAAACATTCACAAATGGAAAAGGGGGTTCTTCACTCAAGTAATGTAGTGCATGGAATAATGGTGCTTTACTACACGCCCAACAATTTTGTCCCAAAACAGAGTTCTTTCTACCTAGCACATGCTAAATGAAGGGAAGGGCAGGTGTAATAAAGTGCTTGTGGCACAGCAGCAGCAATATCTGTCCCACACCTGAAAATGCCTGCAATGGCAAGGACTTCAGATTAGGCCCCAAATTAAACATTGCAAAATTAGGTGTTCTATTAATAAATGAAAGTACTAGTCGCTCAATGCAACCAAAAGAAAAACAAAGAAAAGAATTGTTTTCAAAATTCTAAGCTAATAAAGAAAATTCAGCAAATTACAAGAGATTTTCTTTTTAATACATGGTCTATACCACAGTTCAGATTACAAAAATCCAGTTAAAATTCCCATAAATCCATTTAGTAAGAAATACTAAATACGGCAGCAAAAATGAAATGTAACAAATATAAAGAAGATACAGTCACTGCTAATCCTTTCCCTGCACCAAAAGCTCAAAATGACCAAGCATCCTCCAGCTTTCCTTTCCATAATTTGCTGATGTTGCTGGTACTCCATGTAAATGCACCCAAGAGCAGGCTGGGGCAGGGCAGGCTATTTCTGTGTAATACAATACCTTGTACCAGCTCACTCTCCATGAATGCTGACAAAAGATAAACTAGTGCAATGTTGCACTGGATTGTCTTTTTCTCCAATCAACTGAACAAAGGTGGACAATGCTTAGAGCAGAACAGTCTCTCTAATTATTTCACCAATATTTGCACCTTTCCCCTTGACTCTCCCCCATGCCATTTTAAAGCCATTATTTCCACTTTTGTCTCCAGCAAAGTTTCCATAAGGAGACATTCACACATGCCTGAGCAGTAGTAAGGCAGTCAAAAGAGCAGCAACTTCAAAGCAGCATTTTAGGAAGAATCACAGTCAAAAGTAACAGGGAGACAAGACAAACCACAGCAGCATTATCAACCTTTGTGCTCTGGAAAATAAAAGCAGCCCAACTGAAAAGGACACCTGCTTTATAACCACTTACAGTAGAAATAAAATTCCATTTCCTACCCTTTTTTTACTATTTCAAGGAGAAAGCAATTAATTTGTTTTCCTGACACAAACCCCAGCCCGCTGCAGAGGCTGGGCCTCAGCACCTGGAGACAGGAATCAGGTCCTGCTTATGTAACTGCTTTTGATGCCTGGAAAAGGATCCATCCCTGCCCTGGGGAAGAACAAATAGATAGGTTTACACTGCACTGCTGCCTTCCACGCAAGTTTTTCCAGAGGAATCCAGCTGGAAAATAAAAAAAAAATAAAAAATTTAAGAGAAAATCCTTTCCTGAGCTTACTCATATGCTCGGAGAGGTCACTTCAAAATGTGGTGGTTTATGTATCTAATGTTTTGTAACACTTTGTTTCATGCAACTTCCAAGTTTAAAATACTGTAAACCACAAAAAGCTAATGCACAGTGCATTAAACATAAATTTAATACGAAATCATGTTTCTTAATTTGTGCATGGGTTCCAAGTAATGTCATCAATGTAACAACATAGTTATTTTTAAAAATTCATCAATTTAACATTCTGATCTGAAGCTGTTACTTATCTTTATACAAATACAAACGAAAGTAAACATATAGAAGAAGTAGGTTGATGATTAGTAGGATGACTGTGTTTCAGTATTTGAGGTTTTGACTCTGATATTTAACATATTTGAAGAATAAAATTATTCAAAGCTGTGCACTCTATCCCAGAGTGGATTAATCCTATATTCTAATACTTTATGAATTTTTCTTCTTTCTAATGTAGGGTAGAAACAAAAAAGAAACCCAAAGAGACTCAGCATTGTTTCAGATCTTTCTCAGATTTGGGCAATAAGGGAAGAAATTACTAAGGCTCCCTAGAATCTCTAATTAAAAACCTACAACTGCTTAGGAACTGTCCTTTTTATAAAGCCCTTGAGGGGCTGACACTCGCGAGTGGCAGTGAGCAAAATCTGATCATAAAAGCCAGAACTGCCACAAAACCAGAATGGGACAGATCAAAAGGACAATGGGCAAGAAGGGAAACTGCTTTGCTACCATTTACCAGCACATCAATTCCGGGCTGTACCCACCGGGGAGAGAAGCTGCTGGAAGCAACACAATTTATGCTCAGCTGCTCTTTAGAGAAAGGACCATCTGAACAGGCAAAAACTCTGAAAGACCACTGGAGAGCAGTCAGGCAGCCACTAACACCACCTTTATCAACAGGCTCTGCTTCCAACACTCCTGTGGTCATCTCTGCTCAGCAGTTAGCTGTGTAACACAACAGTGTTCTAAACTCTTACAGACATTTTAAAGAAATACCATAATTAAAGATAACAAGCAGTTACTATTTCTCAAATCCTATGTTATGTAAAGCTGGATTACCATGCATCCCTGAAATAAATATGGACTTTTATCTCATACTGTCTTCACCCTGAAATTATCTCTAAGTAGGTAACTTAATTCCCATTTTGTGTAGACCTTTATATTCCTATCACACCAAACACATTATAAAACACTGTTGTCAAGAGTAGCAAAGTTCCCTCCCACGTTTGTGATCAAGATCTAACATCACTCCTGATGCTCACGGTGCATTACGCCTCAAGTCATCTGTAACTAGTAACTCACTCAATACAACTCAATAATCCATGGCAACAGTGTGTACAGAAACTGCCATTTCTGAGCACGGATCTCATCTGTGCTGAGGGCCATTAACGTGTTTGTAACAGTGCTGGAGGGACTGAGCCCTAAGTAACAGGAACAGGCAGTGACTTGCATTTAGGTGCACTGTAGAGCTTTTTTCTTTTCACTGATATATTGTGCCACTGAAGCAATCAGGACATTTACCTGAAATTTATGTTGGACTCTGAGAAGTTTTAGTTGTAATACTGAGTGCCCATAATTCTGATTCTCTGTTAGCAGGAAAGAATGACTTAACAGATAAAACCCAAAAACATTTGAAAGCCTTCCTTGTTAATGAGTTATGAGTAGCAATACAGTTATCAGAAATCTTACAGAGCTCTAAGAACTCCAGATTCTTGTAAAATCAGATGTAACATTCCTCAGATAGACCAAAACTGAGAAACCTCTTCCACTTCTTCTGTTCACTCATAGGTTGGCTGATTTTGCTCAGCCATGAATCCCCACCTTTTTACCCCTCCTCCTCAGCCTGTTTTCTTCATCTGGAGGGCTCCTTTTCCCTCATCACATTCCTTCCCCATTCACTTCTTCCTGCATCCATTTCTTTTCTCCTTACCCAAGCTTTATTCTTTCTCAGACAAAAAAATAATGAGAAACCCCATATTCCAACACTACTGTTCATTACTGGTATAAACATACTTGTAAACAACCTTTTTAACCACATGAGATTGGGAACAGTGGGAGCAACCTGACAGCATAAATCCATGCTGGAAACAGAATGGAAATCTTTAGACAAAATGGCCATCAAAAAAGAAAAAAAAATCCACATGACTAAAACAACAACCATATCCTAAGACTGTCCTAACTGCCAGCCTAACCATATTCATCATTATTTATCATCATTAAGCTCCTTCAATTCAAAAATTCATTTAAACCCCCAACCTTGCAGCTTGAAATGCATTTTCTGACACTCATACACAGTGGGTATTCAGCACCCAGGACTAGCACAGCTACCCACTTCCCTCAAGCATCTCAGGATTTGCAATCTCTAGTCAAGGCAAGTTCTGTTAACTACACAGAAGGCACAACTGTATGTTTCCTCAAACTGGAAGGTAGAATTACATTTAAAAGCCATCTGTACAGAAATGAAGCTTAATGAAAAAAAATGTATTTAGCCACAAGGGGCATTATAGGAAATTAATAAAGGAACAAAACCCCTATATGTACATTTATCTATTGCCCATGAATCTCAAGAAACAATTTCTATCTGGCATCATAATAAACCCCAGATTCATTCTACAGGAGTATACAAAAAGAAAATCTATGAGCAAATTCCAGAAGGGGTTAAAATGCATTTTACAGCTGACTTGTTAAGTGAAACCAAGGTAAATACAATACAGAACCTATTAAGCCAGTACACCAATACAATTACTTGAAAGCAGAAAAGCACACAGGTGGACTGATGCTTAAGTAACAACCTTTTAAAGTTACATTTATAAAAGAGTCAAGAAAGAACCGTGAAACACATGAAATACGCTGGGTTTTATGCAGCCTACATCATTTATACAAAATCACAGTATGAAATTACTACAATCAATGCAATTTGGTGTTTCAGCTAAGAGACTGTTTCAATATATATGCTATTTAAAGTAATCTGTTAATAATACAACCTAAGAAGTGGGCTTTGCATGTGCTTTCAAGTTCACCAAATAAGAGCTCGTTAAATTACTCATTTTGAATTAACCAACATTTACAATGTACCTTTGTAACACAGTGACAATCAATATGCTCTGTTGGACTACCAGAGTGGCTGGCAAACAGAAACAGCAGCTGTTTGCTGGAGTATAAAGCCCAGAAAGGGGGTAAAGCAGATATCTGTGCCTTTCTCTGCAAAACACAACTCTCAGAAGCAAGATATTTCCAAGGCATAACATGTATTTCTACAGTATCACTGGAGAATGTGCCATTTCAAAAGACTGCGAGATAAATGGGAAAAAAAATCACAGACAAAGAGGGAACTTTCCTCTTACATTATCTCAATTCATACTAAATGTTCATTTATCTGCATTACAGTGCAGATAGGGAATAAAAAATTACATTGGCATGATTGGTTTGCTGGGGATATTTTAACCATGAAACTTTTGTGTCTCCTCCAGCCTACAAAGAAAGCCCAGTATTCACAGCTTCACTAATATGAACAAGAGGACTTACATACTGGTTAAGCATTCAGATGCTGCCACTTTTCAAGTGTTCAAGTATCTTTAATCTCTTAGAGAAATTAAGATTATGGGATCATATTGTTCATTTGCTATTCCTTATGCTCATATTTTTTAAATTATATATATATATGTATGTATGTCATGAAAATGAGTATCTACACAGTAAAAACAAATCCAAGTGACTGTCCTCCAAAGGAAAGGCAAGTGGCTCTATGTATTTTGGCAGCAACCTGCTGGGCAATCAATAACCATACAGCTCTGGAAAAAAACTCCAGAATTATGGTGTTATGTGAGAAGGATGGGATTTATGCAGAGAGGGAAGGAAGGGCATGCTATGGGGCAAAAAGGATTTACATCTACAGAAAAAGAAGAGTCTTTCATTCCACGGAAGGTGGAACAAAATGCTTACTAAAATAGTATCTCCAAGGACTTGGATACATATAACACCAGATAAGATTTACACTATAAACTCATTCAACAAATCTTCCAACTTGAAACAAACTTCTCTCCCTCTCCAGGTCATGGAAGAAACTCCCTGCTACTTACAAAATCTTTCACAAATTCTGAAGCATTGGGGGTGGAAAATAAGTCACAGCCACCAGAAATGAATCTGGAACAGATTCCCAGTGTTCCAGCTCCTTTATTACTGGTTCCAGCACACTGCACTGACTCAATCCAAGAACCACTGAACTCTTCGGAACATCAGGTTAATCAAGTCCAGTTCTCTGTCCCCAGTATTGCAGAGTGTCAGGCAACACGTCCTTGGATCCGTGATGCACTAAAAAGACAGGTCAGCACTACCCCTGCTCAGCAGTTGGTGGGAGTGACACACAAGATAAACTTTTCTTTCATATCACACATTTAAGAATTACCAGCACAGTCATCCAGCTCTCTTCTGCAATAAACCACAGCAGCCCACTGCCTTTCCTTCTCTACAACACCTGCAGAAAAACCAAATGTGCACCTCTTCACTCACTGCACTTCCCGATCTGGCAGAGAAACAAAATTAATTTCATTTTGTTTAAATTGATATGCAAAGCTCAGAGCTGCAGAACTTGAAGTGGGAATACAAATTTAATTCAGGCACCTTCAGCAGATGACTGGGGCAGGGTTTACCTTCACCTCCACACTCACCAGCAAAGTGCACCTCAGAGATACAGATGTGTGGCACACCCAGGATCAGAATGAGGTCTGAGCACCACACAGACCCGAGGAATCTACATCACAAAAAAGCAGGACCATATTTGACTATTAATGGCACCAGTCTTCAACCTTCCTCTTGAAATCCAACAATTCAAAATACGAGAGAGAAAAATCAAAGTTGTTGAAGAAGAAATGGAAAAAGGTGAGAGAACAGTTTCATTGACTAGGTTAAAAAAATGTAAAAGAAAAACATTAATTAAAACTGAGAAATAAAAACCTCACAAATATGAGAATATCTACAATTTTTGTCATGTAGTATCTTACAAAGTTCCAATTATCTGACTGGCCAACTGGTCAAGCAATAAATTTTATGCATATTCATATGATTTGCCAATTCTTCTTTAATTTGTAGTAACTACATCCACCATAAAATCATAGTTTCAAATGGCTTGGCCTTTCTTTTTGGGTTCCTAAGTCAATCTTCTAGCTTGCACTTGGAGTGCAAACAGGTAAGACAACATGTACACTGAGTTCAAAGCAGAGTTTTGACACAACAAAACTCAAGCTGGAAACAGAAAAGCTCCTCTAATAGTTAGTGTCATTCACAGATAAAGAAGGTATTATGCGATTTAGAAAGCTCTTTGATCTTCTTCTTCAACTGAACATTTACTAACTTCTTTTAAGTGCATCATTCTACTTTTTGGAAAAAAGTACCAGGGCATGTTCTTCCACTGATAATCTGCTATGAATCTGCTAATATATTTCACCCATATTACTTCTCTAAATAAATTTCTTTTAACCCAGAGTGAAACAGAAATGTTGTACCCAAAACATGTGCATAAAGTTTGAGTTCTATTATTTATTTTTAAAAGGCTTCAGTATATCACAGAAGTAAATAAAAACCTTCAAATTACAGCATTTTTCAAAACTGCAAGAATCCAGAAGGCTGTTAAGTACTACCAGAGCAGCTACAGCTCTTCTGCAATTGATAGAGCACACATGAATCTCTGACCCAAGTATGGCCTTATTTCAATTTATCACCTGATAGGAAATGACCTCTGGATTCTTTGTATGCCGGGAAGAGGGAACGACAAGTTCCTCCCAGCTACCATTTTACTAACAAAAAAGCCCAAAAAAACAACCTCCTCTGCAAAATTGCAGTACAAGTAGTCAATAACACTGAAACACTACCAGTCAACATGGTAATAATTTGGTATATAGCATTTCTCTTCTAGCTCTTAACTGGACAAGAGATCTTCTCAGCACAAGCAAAGAAAAGTTCAAAACACTTCCAGCATCTTTGATCATGCCTAATTCCTCTAATGAAGAATAGTTAGGAAACAGCCCTAAAATAGTTACCAAACCAAATTCTACAACATTTTCACACATAGAAAATAGCAGAGGAAGAAACACTTCCAGCTTCTGTGTACATTAGGCTTTATGATGCAAACATCAGTTCAGCTCGAGTCAGGCTGAAAGCCAGGAAGACACCAGCGAAAGCACATTTACTGCACAACTTTATATACAAAACCATCCCTACACAGGGTTCAGCAGCACTTGCTAAAGCATCAGCTGATGCCTCAAGCCTCCATGGGAAAGCTTTCCACTTTTGTCACTGTGCTGGAACCAAACTAAAACAGAATTCCCACAAAACATTGTTTAAAAAAAATTTAACTGGCAAAACCATTTCCAAATGTAAAGCCCTACTCTACTCCACTATGCATTCAAGCTCTTAGAAACAAAAGTTCATCAAGCTTCCTGTGGATATTAAAAGGAAGAAGTATAGGAAACAAGCAGCATGCAATAAAATTCTTGACAGACAAACCTATGCAATGCCAGCAAAGCTTACTGGAATGCTTCTGGACCTACAGTGTATTCCCTTAAACAACTGATAACCCACTGATTCACAGACAGGTTTGTAAATTCAGTTGCCATCAAAATATCAGAGATCTAGTATTAGCAATATTAACATATATAGCATTAACAAATATAACATAAATATATTTATATATTCTATATACAACACAGAGACAAAATAGAGAGGGGTATTGCTATTAGCATCATCTACAAATAATTCCATATGGAAGTTGATAGTTTCTACTCAAGAAACACAGAGAGAAACAAAAAAACAGTGCAAGTGGAAATCCAGCACAAGTCCATGTTCTCCTTTGTTCAGTGTTCACTGGGGACAAAACACATGAAAACTTCAATATATCAACACCAAAACTTCAACACGTAACATATGGTCACACTGCTGCATATTGACATTTCCAAATTATCAAATTTCACATGAAAACACAACAATGTTGACGTTTCCTGAAGCTCTCATTTCCCTGGCCTTCATAACTAACAACCATTGCTTTAGTTTATCCTCAGCCTGAAGACATCGCACAAGCTCTTCAGGGAGCACTCCAGCTCCACACTTCCTAAAACAGAGGATCTACAGGTTGTGACTCCACACCTGTTTTTCACATAGTTTATCACCTTTTTTCTTTTTTTTTGCCTTTTTTTTTCACTGTAACAGAACTATGCCTGTGCAAATCTCAGCTGAGTGGACTTGCTTCCTTACCTCCCCTCTCCCCCGAGCAGATCTGGATGAAAGAAGGAACAATTTACCCTCTGTTGACACCTCAAATTTCCTGGCCATGCACAGCTTGCCTTCAACCTCTGTTTTTAAATTAATTAGATTTCTCAAGTGACACTTTATGGATTTCCTCTGCCATTCATGTTAAGCCTGTTTGATGCTGATGTACTACTTGGAGGGCTGTTATTTCTAAAAAAGAAGTACCAATATTAGCTACCTCTGTGTGTCTCTTGCAGCAATACATCAGTAATATAATTACTGATGGAATAATCCAGTAATAAGCCAGACTGGAATTATTCAGTGAAAGAATACATATAAACTCACCTTAAAAGTATTTTTCCTACTCTACCTGTCTGCTATGGCATTCTGAATAGCAGTTTAAGTGAAACATTCAAACAAATAGTAAGTAGGAAAGTACTTTACTTGTATGTAAAAATAAAATTATTTATAGAGATAAGCCAAATAATTATTCTTTATATATAAATTATATTTGTGTACATTATGATAAAGGTCATTTACTTTTATCACACTGATTTTCAGTGTGCTGTTTTTAGATAACTATATAGCATGTTTTGCTCTAGTCATTAGTCAAAAAAGTTGTACCAATACATATCCTGAATTCTATTTTTCCTGAATTCCAATTCAAGTAGAAACTACTATGAAGGATCCTTGATATATATTTTATAACTTCCCATCCACTCACATTAAAATTTTCCCAGTACTGCAAGATACAGCCAACACTTCAAGCCAACACAGAAGCAAAAGCTGTCTCTATCACTCAACACTTTCAGTTACTTTCAGCCATTTCCTTCTGACTTTCCATCGCTTATCAATACAAAAAGCTTTGTCAACTTGTGGTGCTTGTACCTTTCTCAATGCTCTACAGAAATAACAGGAGGGAAAACCAAGCATATCAGTTCACATTTCTGTCCATTTAGAAGTCCAAGTCTCCTAAAGAATCACAAACAGAACTATAAACAGGCCACGGTTCAATTTCTTTAATCTCAATCACATTACAAAAATAAACATTAGCCTTTATATAACACTTTCAAAGGAGCCTATGAATATACTGGCATCTTATAACAGTGTTCTGGAAAAGATCACAGATGCATCAGCACACAGACTAACTGCACTGAAACTATCATTCCTCAACTGATTTTCGGCTAAGAAAAGCAACTTTATTGGGAAGATTCTCATCTTAGTGCAGCAAAAAGATTTTTCTGATCAACAAAACATGAACACACAACTTCTTCCCAAAACCCCTGTTTGGCCAACTTGTATTCAAAATCAAAAGGCCACTCTGATCCTTTAGCAAAATAATTTCCAGGTAATTTTCTATAGATAGCCTGTAAACTGAAAAACCAGCAAGCTGTTTTCTGCCAAAGCTAGCACAGCGAGTGGACAGACTACAACAGACATTACAAGCTTATCATTCTTTAGCCACAAGTTTTAATACTGCATCTTTGTTCAGTCTCTACCTTTGTTCCCTGAGACAATCACAGCCAGACTTTAAGCCAAGCTAAAAAAAACTGTATTTCATCTCAGCCTTAGCCCCAGGCCTCAAATCCTGAAATGAGTGTGTGTTTGAAAGTGTTTAATCCCCAGCCTCGTAACTGACTCAAAGCTAACACACAAAAATAACACCCAACATCAGGAGTCAGCACGGTGGTTTTGGGGTGGGTTTCTTCCTTTCTCACACACTAAAGGAGGCACCATAAAGCAATGCAAATAAATCACAGTGTGTCAGAACATGGTAACTTGTTCAGGGTTGATCAGGGCTTCAATTAGCGAGGGAAGCTTGTTTGAAATTTTAGACCCTTCTTTAGCTTCCATTTCAGATTCCCCAAACCTCTGAAGAGATTTTTAAATTTGTCTCTCTTGGGTCAAGGAGACTGTTCTTCTCATTTTGCATCACATGCCGTAACTTTATAAAAAGAAGCACACGGAGAGGTTCAGGCAGTAACAAAGGATTTGGATGTTTCAGCCACTGAAGGTGTAGCTAAAATCTGGATTCATTCCATGCAATCAAAAATTACTTGCTAATAAAAGTTAATTACAATGCTTTAAAGCCTTGCCTAGCCAGTTAACTGCTGCCCAAAGAAAATAAAAGCTTTTATTTAGGTAGAACATATTTTTTTAATTATTATTTTACTTTTTTGTACACGGCTCCCTCCGGGTTTGTGTTCAACCTGGACCCAAAAATTGAGAGCACTGTTCTAATGTGTTGAGGGCAGAAATTCTAACCTGAGACCAACCACATTTAATAAGAAGACTGATGGAATTCAGTTAACTTTTAATCTGAACTGAATGAAAATATGTGTAAAAATGACACCCTCTGAAAAACCTCTGTCATAAAATAATAAAGAATATCCTGTCTATAAATAAAGAAGATCGTTAACACAAAAACACAGAGTCTATCAATTTCCATCTGCTACTTGTTTCTCTGTCTGGTTAAGAAGATAAAAACATTTCTTGAGCCACGTTCTGCCATAGGCACCTATTTAGCCATAACATTTATGAGCAAGAAAGTAGCCCACCTCTGCAAAAAGTCTGACATGCCAAGAGTGCCAGTTATTCTTAGAGTGAGACATGACCACAATTTCACGTAATTAGAGATGTTATAAAACGCATCCCGCCCGCTCTCCCCATCCCCCTCCACCACTACCACCATTGCAGGAGTGACTTGTTACACATCGCGATGAGCAAGTAACATTCCCTGCCCGGGGAGAGAGCGGAGATCAGGCCATAAAAAGGGCACGAGATGCAAGCAGGGATCCTCCCCCGCCCGGGCCGGCAGCCGCGGCTGCCCGGGCACAACCTCTCCCTGCCCCGC
>JAHLSL010000008.1:5629674-5656435 GCA_025920805.1 Petroica traversi
GCGAGCCCTCACCGCCGGCTGCGGCCTCACCAGGGCGAGCCAGCGCCCAGCGCCTCACGAACCCCTCACTCCTCGCTTCAGGAACCCCTCACTCCTCATCTCAGGCACCTCTTGCCTCAGAAACCCCTCATCCCTCGCCTCAGGAACCCCTCATCCCTCCCCTCAGGAACCCATCTTCCCTCCCCTCAGAACCCCTCATCCCTCCCCTCAGGAACCCATCTTCCCTCCCCTCAGAACCCCTTATCCCTCACCTCACAAACCCCTCACCCCTCGCCTCAGAACCCCTCACCCCTCGCCTCAGAACCCCTCATCCCTCCCCTCAAGAACCCTTCATCCCTCGCCTCGGAACCCAACATTCCTCCCCTCAGGAAGCCCTCACCTCGGTTCCCACTCAGGAAGAGCTCTTTTGTTGCTGGGGAAAGGAGAAGGAGCCACTGTCCCCTCACCGTTGTGCAGGTCCATGACCTCCCAGCCGCAGCAGTGCCATGTCAGCCCAGGAAGCAGGGAAAGGTGAGTGTGGTGGCTGCTACTGCAGTTGCACGGCCATTCCCTCTTCGCAGGCCTTCACACTTCCAGGCCATCACTTTCCAGCAGGTTGGGCTTCTCCATTAACTTCCCGCATATGTCAGTGAATGCAGTGTAATGAGCCCTGGTGATAATATCTAGGCCTCCTTGCTCCAAGAGCATCAGCCCATCCTGCTTGAAATGAAAGGGAAGCACTTAATGTTTATTCATTGATTCTGGTGGAACTATGTGCTTTTCAAGCAGAAAATATGAGATACTCCCAATCAACTGAATCATCAATCCATGGGCAAAGAGCTGAGGAGATAAAAAATGCTCATCCATCATAGCTGGGAGTAGCATGTTAATGGAGATGGAATTTATTTTCTCCCATAAAGCATTCCTGGTTAACCCCAAGTTGCTATCTCTTTAGCAATTAGTGGTGTCATGCTTTTGAAGCACAGATGAGGGGCTCAGATTGGTGCAATACACAATTACTGTCCTCAGAATGGTTGTCATGAAACATATCAGACTGATAAACACACAATATGCCTGACAAAAAAAAAAGGGAAATAAATTAATGAGTGAGTGGTGTAACACTGTAACCTCTGGCCAAATGCATGCAAGTGCAGAGCTTTGCTACCATAATTTTGTTCCTCTGGATACAGCCATTCCTTGGGATGTCTTCTCACCAAACAGGGAGAGGTTTTTCCTGAAGGGTGTCATAACTGGCTGTTTTGCAAGAAGGCTGTCACATGAAAGCATGCAAAACATGCTTTTACTTAGGAGTTAGGAGCAATGGGAAGCATCTCTGTGAGATAAGGTGACGGGACATGGTCTCAGTCCCTCTTGGGTATATTGCATGCCATATGACTTGCTGCTAATGAAGATGTGTCTGGAGGAGCAGCAAACTCCACAAACCCCAGGGTGCTGCTCCAGGCAGCTGTGGTGCCAGACACCTGAGCTTAGAGCAGGGAGACTGTCCATCCTGTGTTCTCAATGTGCTCCCTCTGCTAGAAGAGGAAGCATTTCAATATTGATAGGGAGAAACACCGTGTACAAACCAAACCAATAATTTTGATCCCAAGCCACAGCAAGGCTGTAAGATATGGACCATGACCTTTCATTTGGCAAAAGTGCCCGAGTTACAACCTCTCCAAAACATATCTGCAGCTCTTCCATACCTGTGAGCCTCCACAGCAGTGTCATAAGAAATGGTTCCTGACAGTATCCCACATGACAGCTTGATATTGAGCTTGCCACCTCTTTTCCCAAGTATTTTGTCACATTTTTCCAGCTCTTCATGAGAAGCTACCAAGGAAAAGGCATAAAGAAGAGCAGAGAGAAGAGGATACTTCAATTTATGAAAGGCAAAGAATGGGAAAGGACCACAGTTTAAAAGGTGAGGTGCCCTGGTTGCAGGGAGCAGCACAGTTTCAGGGTCAATACAAAGATGTGTGTAACAATGTATGCACACTGGGATCTAGGAGTTCCAGGGAATTCTAGGGATTCAGAACGATGCCTGAGTAATCTTTGAGCAGCAGAGTTAAGGACAAATAAGAGGAGTTTTTAACTCCTCTTATTGTGGGGAAACTTGCAGAAACCTGGGGGAAAAGGTAGTTTCATAATGGCTTCACTCTGTTCCTGGGTAAAAACAGTGGAATGGTTACCAACAATATAGGAAAGGCAGAAGAACTCAGTAACTATTCCTGGTCTGGTTTTGGGGAATAGCCATATGATACACAAATATCTGATGGTGATGATGATGATGGTGATGATGATGAAATACATTCCATTACAACAAGCACTGAGGAGGAAGTTAAACAGAAGCTAATGAAGTTGGCTCTAAGCAGGTCCAGGTAACTTGCATCCAAAAGTTTTAAAAGCACTGGCACAGAGCATCTTTAGACCATTAATGTTGATTTTCAATAAATCTTGAAACACTGTTAAAGTTCCAGAGGAGTGGATGAAATATTGTACCAATATTTTAAAAGGGTAAACAAGGTGACCAAGGTAATTACAACCTGCCAGACTGACAAGAATTCTGGGTAATAAAATGGGACATTATCTGCGTTACTTGATTAAAAAGGAATTAAAGGGTGGAAACACAATAAACGCAAATCAATGTGGAAAATAAATCTTGCAAAAATAATTTGATTTTTAAAATGGCATTACAAGTTTGGTTGATGAAGGTAAGTAGGTCTGCACAATATTTGTTCTGGTAACTTGCAGCATTTTAATTAAGAAGCTAAAATGATACAGACTCTTCACAGCACATATTAAAATGTTGAGACTCCAACTAACTGACAGTTACAAAGTGGGAAAATAAAAAGCCATCATCAAAGAATGTGTTTCTGCATCCTATGGCAATTAGTTCTACACTGCATTGTATTGATATTAATGGCTCTAAGAGAAACATAAAATCATCACTTAAAGAGTTTGCAAGGGATATAAGCAATAGGGATTCGTAAATAACAAGTCATGCTGCAAAGTAGCTGAGACAGCTTGATAACAAGTAATGTGCATTTCTGTACAGCCAAATGTAAAAACATGCACCAAGGAATAGAGGGAGTGATTATAGGATGAGAGTATTTGTGTTCTTACAAGTTAATGCTCACAAACCTCAAGAATCATCACATATAATCAGAAGAAAATAATCAGGTGATGTGGTGCTGTAGCCAAGAGGATAATGCATTCCTTGGGTTTATAAACAGGAGGATATAGAAAGATGTCTGTATTTATTTTTCTGATACTAGTCCCACTGCTCCTGAAGTCTGATACCCAAATTCCTTAATAGAAGCTGAAAAAAGATGGTTCAGAGAAGATCAATAAGAATGATTTAGACTAAAAGTGAAAATGTTCGATCTATTTTAGTGTCAAAAAAGAAGGTGAAGGAGTGACTCAATCACATGTTTTAAGGACCTCCAAGATTTAGTGAGTGTATGCATATGTATTCATCTTCCTGTGAGGTCTTCTACCAGGGAAGGTAATTAATCACCCAGACAGTTTATGACGGGACAAGCTGGATTTCCCAGTGCTGGGAATGTCAAAATCAAGAGGTCGTAAAAATTTTAAGAGAAGCAGGAGTTCAGTCCTGTAAGTCTGCTCCCCAGGAGGTAGAACTCTGTGTCTGTAGCTGTGGATTCTGGCTGCTTGTCTATGCAGTTGATTTCCTTGGGCACCAAGAAGTAACAACCTGTCATCCCTTTCAGCATCATCTGACACAGCTCATGTGCTGCTCAGCACATGATGGGAGCAGCCGTGGGGATGGCAGTGTTTACAGTGGTTGAAGGGATGGGTGGACTCGTTCACACAAGGCAAAGCCTTTGAAGCATATTGCATGCCAAGAGAACTTTTCTCACTCAGGAAGCCTGAGATGAACATTGCTGGGAGCTGGGAGGTTACTCCTGACAAGTGTGACTGTATGATTATCCTGCTACTAAACTCTTTCTCTGGCAGCTGCTTCTGGCCACTGTCACAGACTGCACAGTAATCTTGTGCCAAGCAGTCTCTCAGGTCCACACCAAAGCTGGCCCATGTCTGATCTCTGAAAAGTGCAGTGGGAAATTTAGTGTGAGCAGAGAAGAGATGCTTGATAAGATGCATTGCATGGGAGAGGGCAAGAACCAGTGGAGAGAACAAGAATTCTTAATATTAGAAGGTCAAAGGCTGACATGGGTAGGGAATTTTACATAAGGCTCTGGATGTCTTCAAAATCTGTCATTGAAACGTTCAGGAGTCTCTCAGTCTGATCTGTACCATCAAAAAACTAGGAAATCTTGCAGCAAAATGTTCATTACTTTCCCAGCATAGTTCCTGGTACAAGTTCTCGGCCTTCTACTGATATGCAAGATCTCGAGTAGGAAAGGCGTGTGCTGTGAGCCTGAGAGTCCAAAGCTCTTGGGTGACTGAAGCTTTTATTCACAGTTCTGTGGAAGAAAATGTTGGCTTTTTTTTCTGCACAGTTGCTAATAACTGCCTGCATACCACACTCTGACAGAAACAATACTCTAAATGCTCATTACTAACGCCGTTCCTAGTGAAGGGCTTACTGATCGTTTAACCAGTTTTTGTTGTAAAATAAACGCCCTCGCTGATAACAGCCTTGGAAAGAGGCGAGCAGACGGCGCTGCCGATTGCGATGCTGTGGCTTTGCCCTCTAGTGGCTGAGGGGCCGGCCCAGCTCCGGTGGAGTCTCTTAATACGTTTTGATTACCTCATCAGCCTTGAATCTTTGATTTTTCTAAATTCTGTGCCGACTTCATCCATTAAGCTCAAGTACTACCTGCACCAGAACAATGTGAATCAATAAAATCCTTGGCTTAAGATTCTCAGAATCCTATATTAAGGTTAACTCAGTATTAGTGAGTCATACGATAAAGCCACTAATACATGGGCACTTAATTAATCTATGATGCATTTTCCACCAGATAGGACTTAATCTCTTGGAAGGAAAAAGGCCTGCTAGGTCACCATCTCATTGTGTGAGTCAGTTTAGAGTCATTCCATGCTCAATACCTATTCTTATTTTGTCCAGTTTAAATTTAATCGTGCCATGTATTTTTAGGAGTAAAAAAAAAAAAGAAAAAGAAAAAAGAAAAAAAGGTTGCATGGTAATCCTTTTCAACAGTAAACTCAATAGGTTATGTATTTAAAAGGGGGTATAACTTCTTTACTGTCTATGCTGGATAAATCTTGAAACATCCACCTCTCTCTGTCGATTCTCCAGACACTGGCCTAGAGGCTCTAAGAGATCTGTGTCTCTTTTAAACCTCTATGGGAGCTTGAGCAAGGGCTTTGGACTTTGAGGACATCTCAATTTTTTCTGTTTCTCTCTTGTGGCACCCATTTTAGCTTATTACCCCAAACTTCATAAGGAAATAGCACTTATTCAATTAAATTGTTTGTCTTTCTCTCCCCCTCCCTCTTTCCTGTATCTCTAGGATGTCTTGGCCAATTTCTGCCACAGCTGAAAAATTGGTAAGTCTCAAAGGAAATTCAGTTCTTACAATTTTTGTGTCAATCCATGGCCAGAAACAGAAGGGCTGATCCAAAGCAAGTCCAGCTCTGCTGGTCCATACTCAGTGTGGCAGCAGCCCAGTTTGTCAATCAGTGCCCTGGCCTTGCAGAGAGTGTGGATGGAGATTTAGTCATTGTGGTAGCAGGGTTATCCTGCTTGAGGCAGGGCTGAGGTCAGTGCAAGGAAGAGATCAGAGGGTGGAGGCACAAATCCATGTGCAAACTCCCTCTGATACTCACTGGACAACTTTCCAAGGGTTGTCATTTGGACTCAGTATTTGAGCATGAGATGTGATATTCAGGTAATTTGAAAGCCTCTGCTAAGCAAGAAGTCAAATTACAGGATTTAGTACTTCAATAAACAACTGGATCATTTAATTCTTATTGTTTATTTTGTTATTCATCCGTATTTAGAAGCCCTGGAAATGCTTAAGTACCTTTTTGATTACATTCCTGTTCTGGCCAGAAGCTGGAAGTGGCTTTAGTGAATACTCCTGGGGTTTATGTATTTGTGAGGCTATTCCAGATGAACATGTCTGTGCTCAGTAACAAAAAGCTCACCAGGATCTGGAATCGGGAGAAACAGGTTCTTGTTCAACTCCTTGCTGCCTTGCTAAGTGACATTTAACCCCTGTGATCCCCTCTCCCTGTGTGCAGTGAAAGTAGTTTATCTACAGCATGAGTAAGTATTCCATGGGTCCTTAGGAAGGTCTGTGAAACCACTCTGAGAGTCTCTCATGGGAAAGGTTATTATGATGATTACATGAAAAGCCATCGTTTGGAAGATATGAAATCACCACCTAAATATGTGCTTTCTGGTTCACTGAGACAAAAGGACTTTGAGGTTCAAAATTGAATGGAGTTTGAAACATTAACTCCATCTACAAAACTTCATCTCCCTAAGATGCTGACAGATACGTCTTTTCTATTTGAAGATCTGAAAGTAATTTACAAATAGTTGAAACCTGCTAGTCACTCTGTGAGGATTAAGCAACCTGCTCATTATCACTCAAAAAAATTCATTTAAAAGTTTGGCCTAGAATTGTAGAACTCCTGATTTTACAACTTATCCCATGTGTGTTGGGGTATCCCTGGGATGTGCTATGATTTCATTTCCTCAGTCATTTATAGTCATAAAACTCTTTTAAGGCTGATAGTACTCCAGGAATAATGTTGGAGCTGTGCCAGAGGATGGCGGATGGTAGGAGAATTGAGATTCTCATTGTTTGGATAAAGTAATAATTCGTGCCAGTTCTGTCTAAAGAAACTGCCTAAAGTATGATATATTGGTGAGGAGGGAGGGCCCAGCACAACCCTCTAAAGAACTTCCTTATAGAAGTTTCTGAGTTGTTGACAGCCCTACACACTTTTCCATATGCACCACTAACATTCCTACATTTCACAGCCAATAGGAAGCACAATGGTGGAGAAAAGTGAATTTTAAACTGAGAATCTCCAACCTAGACCAGAAATGGCCCTTCAAGGGAGCTTAGAAGCTCACAAATAACATTTCAGGCATTTGTGTGGGCCTCAGTGAACATGCTTAGTGCACTCACTCCTAGAAGCAAGGCTCATTCAATGTGTTGGCTGGGAGCAAACCCCACCAGACACTGGCAGGGAGAAATTCCACCAGCAAACAGTAGTACAGAGGATGTTTTGTGGAGGATTTTTGAATGACTGTTTTTGTGAACAGAACTCCACTCCCTTGAATATCGACACTTCAGATGCAAGAAAAATTCTAAGGACAAAAGAATTTTAGAGAAATCAAAACACTGCAATTGAAACTTGATTTGCTTTTAATTAAATACAGTGCAAAATAAAACTGGTGCAAACTGAAAAATCACATCAACATAGGTATTATTAAATAACTCGTTATTATGACTGTTGAAGTGATATCTTTTGATGTGTCTCTTCTCTCATTTCTTCAGCATAACTATATTATATGACCAAAAAAGCTGTCAGATATTTTTACAGATTCAGTATACAAATTAAATAAATCAGTTGATCATTATACTTATATAAATGGGGACATATTTTACATAGAAAAATATCTAATCATTTAAAATCCTATTTTAATCTGTGATGTCTTCCATGCACTAATTGTGGCACTTTAAAAGTATTTTCTTCCAGCAGATGTAAATGCTCTACTGCACAATTTAACTTTTTTTTCCTCATATAGGCTAAATTGTTCTCTGTATAATCCTCAATTCTGTTTATTTCTGCTATGTTCCTCCTTATCCTTCTCTGGTAAAGATTATTATGTTTTCAATTTATCTTTCAATCATAAGTTTCTTTGCATCTTTATATGGTGTCATTTTCAGCTTTTAATTCATCAGTCCTATCCCTGTTGACAGTGTGGGGGTTGTGGGCAGAGCTGAGGGGGCCGTGTCACTGAGTTAGAGAAGCTCTTCTGTTCTGTGGTTGTGTGAAAGGCACCTAAACAGAAATTGAAGTGCAAGGTGGGAACACAAACAAAATAAACAGATGAAGGTCAGGAACTGCTCCATCTGACTCCTTGTATAGGCTGTGCTGCCAGAGCAAGCAAGAAGGGATGCATCCCAGCTCTGTGCCTCACAGACACTGGTGTGCAGCACTGGGGCCCTGGGGGGGAATGCTATAATATCTTTTTTTCTCATTATTTCTTTCACCAACTCCTCCAGATCCACAGGTCTGTGACCCTGAGGGAGGAGAGGGAAAGCTGTCGGTCTTGGTAGGAACAGGGGGGATGCAGAGGGAAGGAGCCCAGTGAGTGCTGGGGCAGAGGAAGGCAGAGGATGAGGGCCAGAAGGAGCAGTGAGAGCACACATCTTCCATGGAGCTCATAGTTTCTGTTTGAGGTAGGAAATATGTATCAGACAAAGTTTTCAGTCCAAGTATAGAGTTGTCAACTTGTCTATGATCATGCAGCTACTTATTTCCAGTCTGGTTGGTTTTGTTGTTTAAGGGACATTTTTTTAAATGATGTAAGTAAATGAAAGTATAAATGTTCATCTATACCTTTTTTTTTTCAATGCTTATGTGAAAGGTTTGATCTAGTATGTATATATGAGTTTATTCTTTAGGCCTTCCTAGATTCAAAGGAAGAGCAGAGTTTTCTTTAGGGAGGAACTGAAACTTACTTGAAAGGAAGTGATAGATGTAGTTGGCTCATTGTTATCTTAAGCATTTCCCCTCTTTGTTGCACTAGAGTTAAATTGAATAGCTGCTATGCAAGGACACACATGACTTTCAAGCTCTGGTAAATGATTTTTGGTAATTAAATCATTTAAGGTGTGATAGAGTCAAACTCCAGCAAAGGGGATTTTATTCTTGCATCTGGCAGGCATCACTTTTGCAACACTTTCTTGGCTTATCTACTGTTGGCATCTCGGCTTTTTCCTCCCTGATTCTCCTTAATGACAGGGGGTGCACTGGGCATGAAAACCCAGTGGTCACAAAACAAAGGGTTGTCCCTTTGTGCACAGAATATTTGAAGCTGTCTTTCAAAGGAGAAAGGTTCACACACCTGTGGTGCAGATTGCAGGCACATCTTTGTTTCTTAAATAACTCAAGAATATGTTGCTTTAACCACTCTTGACTGAGGCACCTGGTGACTGCTGTAGGGGAAGGTTGAAAATGCTGCCACTGCTGAGGGCCAGAGAGGGAAGGCAGCCACTGCCTTCACAGCTTTCAGCAGCAGGTGCTTGTCAGTCAGCCACATGCAGGCCTAAAATTCATTGTAGGGCTGTTTCTCCTCTATCAGAGCTGCCACAGGGAATACACTGCTCATACCTCAGGGAAAAGGTGTGATGGGAGCAGGTAAAGAATGGTTAAAAAGCCATGGGCTCCTGCTTTCATCAGTTCTTTGAGCAGTGAAATGGTTCACACACACACACACACAAAGCTTTAAGCACACCCTGAAGTATTCAAGGCATTAACGAAAATCCAAAGCATCTTGTTCATTTCAATTACTTCTCCACCCACATTCTTCATTGAATTAAAGGATATCCTACACACTCTTTTGTTTCACTTATTCCCCAAAGATTGTTTCATCGCACACCAAGCAAGGATCTTCAGCATATTCATAGTAACGTCTCAGTCACGGCATTCAGCATTATGATGTTCCTGGCACAAGGGATGTTATTAAAGGATTGAAGAGATGAATAGATGGCAGATTTCCCCAGGGCAGCACATCAGAAAATGGACATCAAAAGAACCTGGCTCAAAATGCAGTGGGTATTAGTGGCTCCTGACAAATCCCACTCATTTCTGAACAGTAACACTGTCAGGCTGTGTTAGGGACATGTCCATCCTGGAATACCTCCATAAAACTGTTTGCTTATCCAGTAAAAGCACTCCCATTTCAACACCCACCCCTCTAGTTGAAGACAGCATAATCTTAATTAGTCAGAAGTACTTTGGGCCCAAATCCAATAGAATCTTTCTCAAATAATTACCAACATCCCAAGGCTCAAGCTCTGTAACCATCAAAATTACCTTTTTCTCCCACCATTTTTCATGAACCCATCTGGATTGCCCTAGAAACCCTGAACATGTGGGTCTCTTTTACAGGACATGTAGGTTGTCACATATTACTAGTCATCTTCACAGACCCCAACAGGATAACAGGCCACAGTCAGTGACAGGAAATTTTAAAAATTTCTATTTCCTTTTTCACCAAGAACTGGTTGGAATTTATTTTCTTAAAGCTATTTCAAACTATGAGTAACAATTCCTGGGCAGGCACTGAGGAAGGAGAAGCACATATACTGACATGATGTCACCACCTGAATTATTCTGCTGAGATATAAAAATAGTTTGGAAGGCAGCACGGCCAGAATTACTATATCATTTAATTACAACCTACTTTCATGACAGGCCATCAGTTAATTAAGAGTGTCAAAATGCTGAATTGCCTCCAGCTTCTACATGCTTTACAAATGACATGGAAGTCATCTTTTTAAATAGCAATAGCTTAACTGAAAATGTAGAACCCATAGTGAAATGCTTTGAAAAATGAGGCAGTCAGCTGAGCTGACCTGAAATTCCCCATGCCATAAATTCACTAGGGAAGACAGTTATAACCCATTTAATTTACTCTCTGAAGATCACATTCACATGACGACATCAAAACTATTTTTCTGAAATTGATGTAATTTTGAAGTGTTATAAAGCAGGAGCCTGAAGTGACTGTGGTCTGTGCAGGTACACACAGGGCCTGGCTCCTTCTCTCCAGGCTGCTAAAATACAAGCAACTGTAAAGCACAAAAAGGCTTAGAAAAAAGGGTTTTTTCCTTTAGAAATAAGCCACCTTCACTGATTCTCAAGTACCACACATGACATGAGAGAAAACTCTCTGTAAAGGGAATAATGTTGCTACAAATTTAGAAAATGAAAGAATAGGTTTACTCATTTGTTATATCTTATACCAAATCCCTTATTATCTTCATAGAGAAATTTTTTATTAAACAGATGATTTTGTATAGATTATATAACAGTTTTATATAAGTTGTAGCAAAACAAAAGAAGAATAAAGTGGAAAGCAGACTGGATAGAAAAGTCATGTTTCCAAGCACCATCTCCAGAAAGAAGCCAAACATCTTGAAACTGAAACAAAAACAGCAGTCCCTCCCACTCATTCTCCCTTTGGTAACGAGGGGGTTCTTTCATTGGACAGGCAGAAAAATATTGTTTGTTGGCTGGATTTTTCATTTCTTCCAACAAAAATGAGTGCTTCACGCTGGGAAAAAAACCTGATAAGCAAACATCTCCCCCTATAGTTTGCAAGAAGTTGAGCATCTTAAAAATATTGAGCCAATATTGAGTCCACTGAGCCAGGACTTTATGTAGTATGGCAACATGGAAGTGGATGCTGTAGTGGATTGAATAAAAAGTACAAGGCTACAAGAAAGAAATCTGATCATTTAGAATAATTGTGGCAGGCTCATGGTTTCATGACTCTGGCAGTGTCCAAGTGATTAACAAATTCAGGGTTAGGGAAGACAGACTGAATTTCAATATAATTTATATGTAAGAGTAAGTGGAGTGAATTAGGCCTGTAATTTATGGAATAGGTAAAGAACTTAAAATACTAGAAAGAACTGAATGTGCTTTCTAAGTTGACTTCAAAGTGCTCCCTACTACTAAAGACTTTGACTGAGAAAAGATTTGAGCTTGGTAAAAATGCCATTTAATCTCACAGGCCATAAAACTGCAAGCGGACCAGTAAACAAGAATGCTTTACCAGGATAACAAACACTTCAATGCAAGTTGCACAAAATGGTGATTATTTAACAATTTTATGTCTGTTTCAAACAGAGTAGGTGCGGGATGGATCCTGTTATCCATGTCCTCATGCTGGGAAATTGCTTCTGTTCCTGCAAGGAAGAAGCCCTGAGCCCTGTAACTGGACTTTACTGCCATTCACAACTACTGAAAAACAGCTGTCATTAATTTTACAATCCCCATGGAGGTTTAAGGTAAAGGAACATCTTTTATTCAATGTTTTTACAGAAAACAGTCTAACAAAGGAGTTAGTATCCAGCAAGGCCCATTTCATAATACAGTGATGCAACATTAATGGAACATTGTGCTCTCCCCTGAGCACTTACCTTCAGAGTTTAACAGGCAATCCTTGGGGTCCAAGCATTAGCCCAGCACTGTCTCGGATGGCACTGGCTTCAGCCCCTTCCCCTAATGGTGGAAAATATCCCATTGGTTGCAGTTGCATGGGCTTAGCAAATGCTTCACATACCAGCCTGTGCTGGCCTCCTTATTAATGGAAACATGCTTAAAATTCCCATTTGCCAGGTGTGGGGTTAGACATGGACTGGACGAGTGTAGAATCCTGCAGCCACTGGAATGTGGCAAGAGGGGGTGAAACTGATGATGATCTTTACTGTTGCCTCAAAACAGTCATGATTTCTTTTAGATATTAAGTCATAAAAATTGAGTGAAAGGAGCAATAGTGTCACTGGTTTTATGTAAAGATCTCCTGCCTAAATAGAACCACTAATTAGTCCAGGCAGGCATGACCTCTTCCCATTGGTTTATTGCTCTTTCATTAGTCCATTTGAGGGGGAAAAACAAACAAGCCTGAGACACAGCTGCTTATCTTGCTCATGTCATTTATTGAGTCAGCAGTGATGGCAAACGGGGAATCAATTGGTCTTACCAGCACAGGCACACCCCACCACCAAATCCCATGGAAGTGAACACATGCTGCTCCTGCTTGTCCCATGAACTCCATGGCTCTGCTGGAACTTTCCTGGTGTCCTGGCAAGGGTTTGCCTTCGCAGCAGTGTGGCAACTCCCTGCTCAAGCAAAAGGATATTGCTTCACTGGGTGTAATTAAGCCTATAAAAAAAAACCACCTCAGGCTTATTTATGCCTTGCTAAATCACATGATTGAGATTTTGTGGAGTGCTGTGAGTCAGACACTTGGGAAGGCCTGAGCAGCTATTTCCTCAACATCTTAGTGAGAGATGTCTGTGTGTTATTCATGTTTGTACCTCAGCAGATGAATGCTTTGAGTTTGCTATAAAAGGCTGGTACCCCATTTCAAACTGCCAGAACCTTTGCAAACAATTTTGACTATGATACAAAATTAAACAGGCCACAATAAATAACAGCACATACATCAGGAAGCTACACTCTTGGAGGGGAGAGGGCGGCAGAAAAAGAGAAATGCTCTTTGGCCTCTTTGACATCTGTCCTTTGCTTTCATCAAACCAGACAGACATTCCCAGTATAAAACTTGCAAATGTTTCTGCTTTAACAGGATTACTTAACTATGGTAGGAACAACTGTTAAAGCTTGTTTTTATTGTGCAAGTAGACCAATGCATGTAATTCCTCCTGCAGCAATTTTTCATGGGGCTGCTTATGAGGGCAGGAGTAATTGAGGACAAGTATTTAAATATGTCTCTTATCTTGGCTTATCTAACTGTTAAGATAAAAGGGCAAAAATTGAACCAAGGCATATCTCATACAAATTTTAAAAGAGATTAATGTCTCAGCAGAGAAACTAATAAAAGGAATGGCTCACCATATTTATTCAATACAAGCGAATTCTTGTTCTGAACAGTTACGACTTTTTTACTTTTCCAACAAATACTGGTCATCCTGAACCATAATGAACACAAGGACCCAAGCAGTTTGAAAGTATCTGACACTGTGAGGTGAGTCCAAATTCAGCAGTCCTGTTCCTCAGACAATACCACAAGAGCTATAGAGAAAGGAAGATGACAGAACTGCAGTCACAAAGGTGAACACACTGGGTGTACATTCCTGGCGAAGCTACTGTGAGCCATTGAGGAAATGGAGGTATAAGACACTTAAACCTTTTATTACAGTTTACTGCAAATCCCTGAAGTGATTGTGCAGATTAAAACCTGTAAGACTGTGTGCATTTTTCATGGAAGGGTTTCCATCAGTTAAGATGCTAATGATGTTTGTTTGCTTGCAGCCAAAGAACAAGCAAGCTTGTTCAAAGAACCCATCAGGTTCTCATCGACCCAGACTGCACTATAAAAACCCTCTATAATTTACAAAATCATCAGGATAGAACATGCATTCTAATAGAAACAATAGCTAGATTATCCCTTCAAATTTGACTATAGCTTTAAGAGAAAAAAGAGTGTCTGGAATATTTTTATGGAAAACCTATTTCAAGGTTCTCAGGAGAACTGAGCTGGAAAAATCACCGTGTAATGGGATAAACTATTACAATTTCAGGGCTGCAAGTGGCCAACATGATTTCTCAGTGCACACTGCCAATGAAAGCAACCCTGCAACTCAAAGGACAGGAGAAGAGTTAGAGGCAATAATATCCCTGTGTTCAAAAGTTAATAATTTACAACACTTAAATCATGTGGCTGAAAGATGGTATAGAAAAGACTAGAAAATAACACATCCCCTGTTTTTCAGAAGACTGACATCACTTTTGTGTCAAAATAGAAGAAAGTCTCAGCAAATTACCCAAATATCCAGCAGGAGATCACGAGGAAACCTGGTTTCCTTCAGTCAAACTGTGGAAGCAGGCTGTGGGAAACTTAAGACATATAGAAGAAATCCTTATTCAAAATAAAAATTATTTTAGGCTATATTTGCATTCTTTCAGAAATATGCAATCATGCAAAATGTCACTAATTACAACTGTCAATCACAGAGCAGACCAAGGCTCCAGCAATACAGCAAAGGTTTCAAAACGAATAGAGCAGGAATTTTAGTTGCATTATTACTCCCTGGAGGTTATAACAATGCAAGCAAGGGTTATTTTAAATTCAACACCATGTGACAGAAACCATATCTTGTCATAAAAGTGGAAATTCCATATTCAAGGTCTCAGTCAGTAACTTAAAAAGTGACTCTCAGTGAACAAGAACCTGCAGCATGAAACACCAAAACTTCAGTAGCTTGCCCCAGTAAATCAGGCAATCAGGAGACATGCAGAGCAGGCTCACAGGGAGGGCTGTGTGTGGGTGCTGTGCAGCTGGGAGCAGTGGGATAGCTGGGGCAGAGGGCAGTGAGGGCACACTGGGCTCTCATGGGGCAGTTTATCAGCCCATGCTGCAGGCAGAGTGAACTGGACTGAACCCCTGTTTCACAACAAAAAGTTTAGAAACAAACTCCAAGTTAGAGGATCTGACCCTATAATCACCCAAGGGTTCAAGATGGCCAATCCTTCCCTCTTCCCAAACTCGGTATGACCTGACAGCAGCACTGCCTTACAGCATCTCACTAAGCCCCAGCAGGGCTACAAGGCCAGTTCAGCCCAGCCTGTGGAGCTGCTTTGCTGCTGGCCATCCCCACCCAGCCTGCCTGCAAACACTTCCCTTTTAGGGGTGTAGCCTTCATCTCCCAGAAATTTCAGGCTCACTGGCAGGTGGTGAGGCAAAGGCAACAAGATGGGCTCTTGTAGCTTCAGAGCAAGCTGGTCTAGCTGACCTCACACATCAGCTTGGCAAGGCAAAGGAAGGGGGAGCATTGCTGTGTTGGCAGCAGAAAAGCCAGAGACCAGTGAAAGCTTTTCAGGGGACTTCACCATTGGTGTGCAAAGGTTTGGCATCCTGCCGACATCTGCCGAGATTTTACATTTTCACTTACCTGTGTCAGGCAATAATTTGCATTGCTTGGAAATTTCCAGCTCCACACATAGCCTCAAAATGAGAGCTGCTGTTCTCAAAATGTTGTTTGCGCCACACTCCCAATGTCTGCAGAGAGCTGGTCTCACAGCACTGGCACTTCTTTGTCAGCTAAGTTGCATTAGACAGAATCTAAAAATACATTAAATACTTTCTAATATTACTTTTGACATAAGCAGTTACTATAGCTGCAACAAGGATGTTGCAAGGAAGTGCATGAGGTTGCATAACTCTTTTATTCAGCTGGGATATGTGCAATAAAAGGTCAAAAGGCCTTGGAATAGGATTTTTTGTTTCAGTGTTTGCCTGTGCATTCATACTTCAACAAAAATATCAAAAACAACTTCAAAAACTCAGATGAGCAGTTATCTCCTTTTTCGTCAAGGAGGCAACTAATTTAGCTTAGCCACAAAAATCTACCTGCAATGCAAAATTCAAGGAGATGCTGTCTAATATTTGAGAATCTGACACATAACTGTTGTCAAAAAAAAGCAGCATCTGAGCAAGCTGGGAGTCTGTTGCTTAGTGAGAGGGAGTTTGATAGCACAGAGAACCCACCAAATACTATGTGTTTATCATACAGAAGCAGCTTTTTATACAAATTGCACAGAGATGTAGCTCTCTCCTCTCAAGAAATACCCAGTTTGATATTCATTAGTTTTCAAAGCACATAGAGGAGGCAGTGCAGTACTCCTGAAATAAAGGCAAACCAAGGCCCTGGAAGATGCACAAGACTGGTTTTTCTTGTCCAGTAAAAGTAGTGGATGTAAAACAAAAGCCCCAATAACCCTGCTCTAGATACCAACCCAAGCTTCCATTCAAACATACCAAGACAACTCATTTTAGAATTAGTGTCTTCACTTGCTCTGCTTGCTACCCAAATCCTTGATTGATACTGCAGCCCTCATGATCCTGGATAAATCCATTAAGTTCTTCAGTGTCTCCAAATTGTCTTTAAAAAGGAGGGATTAAAAAAAAATTTAATGGGAAAGCAGTTAAAGGTGAATAACCATTCCCTGCACTTGTGCTTGTCACTTCTGTGAAGCTGCTATGGCTGCTGTTGTGATGTGCTTCTCTTCTGCATCACTTGATTTGCTCAAGTACAAAACAGGGATCATTTAATTAGGGAAATCTGGATCTCCAGAATAAAAACTACTCACTTTGTTGAACAAACCAATATTGCCCTCAAATAATAAAAGCAGACTGATCTTAAGTGCCAGTGGAAGAAGTCACACACTCGCCTTCACCTAAGGGGCAGTTTGCTCAGCACTCTGACAATTCCTACTATCCAAAGCAGCAAGGGGTTTGATTCCAGGGAAACTTAGGAGGATCCTTCCTGGACCTTCCTCAGTAGAGGCATGAATTGATCTCTTTTATGTAGTACAGCTTTACAGTGCTTTTATGGCTTCCTCAGTTCCTTCCTGCTAACAGGAACACTCTGGTCAACCAACATACTGCTCAGTAATTAAATCAGCTATAAGACCTCCAGTGCTCATTTTGTACGCACCAAATCCAAAACATTATTTTTGAAGATCCTGGCAGAAGGGAGCTCATAGCAACTCCTGGTTCCCATGGAAAGTTGACAAATATGAGCAAGCTATCAACATATTTCCGCAGCAGTTCTAAATTCATCCTTATCATTGCTGTGCACTCTTCAAATATTGCTACAATAACAAAAGCTAAAAATAAAACATTCAAGGTCTGTATTATGCATTATATGTCCTTTTTATATTAACTCCTTCCACCCTACATTCTCAGCTGTAAACTTACTTTGTTCTCAAGCTCTGCAAGAGAAATCCATCCACCCAGCCCCAAGTCTCCAGCATTACTGCCTGCACTGTAACCTCCATCCATCACACACAAGCATTTCTTTTTCATAGAGAAAACTCTGAAACAACTGCAGCTTTTTACAGACTTCTCTCCTGCCTCAGACAAGCCAGCCAGACCCAGGTTTCCTACATAAACTAGGAAACTACACAAACGCACCAGCAGCCAGGGCAGGAAGATCAATGTTTGCTGTCTCACACATTTGGTTTTCACAGATCCAGCTCTGACTCCCTCTCATATAATCCAGGAGATGTTTTGATTTCCTTTCTGCTCCATCTTCCTACTTCACAATCACTGCCAAGTTATTTAATGTGTCAATAGCATTACCAATACCTTTAATAAGTCAGTGGAGTTAAGTAGCAAGCAAGTCAGCACGAGGCCTTTAGAGGTATGGTGGTTATCATGCTTCAAGCCAAGCAAAGAACTTAAAGTTCACCTTTATGAGGGGAGTTTTTATTTACCAATGCTCCCCAAAACTATTTTTAGTAACCTTTTATTTCCATCGGCATGTACAAACAGTTTGTGTTATACCATGAATAAATACAAAAGAGCAAGAGCTTTTCCCACAACAGCCTCGACGGGCTACTTTTAATTAAAATCAGTTTAATGATTGATAAGCTCTAGTATTTCCAGCAGCAAATTATAAGTGGTTGACTGTTTCCAGAAACAGTGAAAAAAAACTGAAGATACTATAACTACATAAGCCAGCATAGTTAGTTGGTTTACTGGTTGTCAACACAGGAAGAATTTGAGGGTTTAACATGTAAATTCAGGAGCAAAAATGAAGTCATTATTTCATAGGAATCAGGAAGTTCAGCTATATAAACTTACGGAATCATTGTTTCCAAGCCTTACTTTTAGTCTCTCACAGAATTACTTCTGACATACTTCCTACACCAGAATGAACAAGCAGGAATTTTCAGTATCTGATTAGTATTTAGGAAGGGGATGTCCCATATATCAACTCAGTACAGTTGCTACTTGGAAAGGTTCTTCACTTGTGCCTCTTAAGCAAATGGAGAATACTGCAAATACCTGTGGCCTTGTCTTTCCTTTGCTCCCTGGGCTCACAGAGGCAGCAGAAGGCAATTCCATGTGCTTGAGCACACATTTGTGGAGACATCTCCTCCTTATAAACAGAACAAAGCATCTGCAGCTGATCAGCCATACAACAAACGAAAGTCTCATTCAACACCACAGAGAAAACAGGAGTGAGTATGGAGAGTGTGAAATCCTAGAGCTCTAACAGGACTCTCCCTAGCCCTGCATGCCTTCCTTGGTCACTGCCACCAAGAATGCAGTGCTGTCTCAAACGGCTGCTGCATCCACCTGCCTTCCTCAGCCAGTGCTGGTGGGAGGAGCAGACAACACACAGGAGGGAGCATTTCCTCTTTTGTACTGTTATTTTATTTTGTAGTAAGATCCACGTAGTATATAAAAGATAACAGGAAAAACTGAACGAAGCCTAGAAAATGAACCGAGGAGTTCAGCTGACAAACCACTACAGCTCTACTTCTGTGGGTTCATGAAGTCTCCAGAACTCATGGACTGTTTGCTTGTACTATTACAGTTCTCTAGCATATGAGCCTACATCAAAAGCTGATATGTTCCAAATAAGCCATAGTTAAGTGACAGATGTAGAGAAAAAAAAAGTGGCTTTTGTAAGCCACAGCTGCCCTTGACAGAAGTTACAATGTCTAAGGATACTGTAATGCACATTACATCAAGAACCTTGATAGAGCCTCTGAAAAAACGGCTTCACATTAAGCATATTAAAGAAAGGTCATAAATACTGCACTGTACCAACAGTACCTCCCAATGTCCTCCTTATGCCTGAGGAGCATTTGTGTTTTGTAAGAAGCTACTACATAGATGACACCAAACCTAGAGGTAGGTTATAGGCCAAGGTAAGTTACAGGCAAAAAAAAAATCCCTTTAGAGCTAGTCACTGCACAGACTGCCCAGCAGGAAGCAAGGCAGAGTGTCAACAACTCTTTCCTCCCACCCTAAACATTGCTCACACAGTGCATTTAGTTCCTAGTGCCCTAAGAATGAGAGTGGATCATCAGCTGCTAGTAAATGCAGTCATGCCAAGAGAACAGCTTGAAGTTATTCAAGCAAAAACCTGTTACTGTGCAAAACTGGTGCACTGGACTGTTACCAACCAGACCTCCAAGCTTAGGAAGTGACCTGACAGTAGAGAACTAAGGTGTTTTTCTTTGAACTGGGAAATACCTTAGTAACCAACAGGAGAATGTACTGCTAAGACTACATGGAAGGAGTCAAATATCCGCTTGTTTCAAAACCTTAGGGACCAAAAAAAAATAATTGAAAAAGGTTAAAAAAAAAGCACACTTTGATGAGACCAAGTTTTTAAAAAGTTACTGCACCAAACAAGCTGCTAAAACAGCTCATCTCCCCTAAAACCTGGGATCAACACAGGGTTGATGACAAATGTGTGTACACTGAGAAACACACCTGCACGTACAATAGTTAACAGCAAATTAACCCCAAGTTTTAATGGTGTAATGTCTTCAGGTCACAAAATGTGGACAAAACATTACTCTTAACTCCCTTCTGTGCACTATTTGGTGATAATCAAAGTAACAATGCTGAATTCATTTTATTTCTACTTTCAAAGGAAAAGGGAAAATGGTTTAATACGTGTTTTCCAATCTGTTCTCCACTATACGTACACCCACACACATACACACACCCCTCAAACTGCACTGACATTTCTTTTTGACCAAAAGAGTAGATCCTGGGAGTAAGTGCAAAATGCAAAATCAACTGACAGAAAATGCTGAACAAACAGCATCATAAAAATACAAAATATTTATATTACTGAACTATTAACAGATGATGTTCTCTGTTTCTTTAAAACTTTGGAACCACATAGCTGATTTCTTAAATCTAGTCCATGCCAGCTTCCAGAACTATTAATGTTTTAGTTAGCTTCATTCTTTGATGCTTCATCAAAATTTTCTACGAGATCTGAAAAAGATGAAGATATTTAATACAGTAATGCCAAGTAAGTTACCTTCAAGTTTAATGAAAATGATATAATTACAGGAAAGGTTAAGGAGTACTTATTATACTTAAGGAAACCATTTCTTTATGGGCAGATTTCAAAGGGCTTTAGAAAATATTGTTTGTTTGAACATACACAAAGAACAAGAAATGCAGAAACACTCCAACAGTGAAAATTCTAACATGAAGTGATTAACAGCTGATTTTCAGAGGCACTCCACTAGTTACAGTTGAGTTTTGAATATCAGCATTCTTTAAAGAATGCCTGATGTTTTAGAGAACTGAATTTTATGCAAGGTCACAAAGAAGTAAACCAGTGCCAAGGCACAAGGAATTGAATCTCTGGTCCACATGTGTGTTCTTTTATCTAACACACAATCCTGATGGATATAGGAGAAGGTGGTGATTGATAAAATAGTTATTCACTGACAAATAAAAACTTATCAGATTTACTTTCAGACACTGACACAAGCCTTTTTTCTTCTACTACAGAAATAAAAATTCCCACTCCATACCCTGATATATAAACAACCTGATAACTATGCCAATTACATCATTTTGCAGTCCTAAATCCCTGTTTAAATGTTTAGATACCTGTTCAACCTCACTGAAACTATTTCAACCTAGTTTCACTTAATAACTAAGGTATTTGCACAAGGTAATCCCTTTTTCAAAACCTGGAATCCCAAGTCATGTTTTAATGCTGTCCTATACAAGAAGCCTCCCTTAGCAAGCGAGGAGCACAATCACATCAAAAGCTACATATTTAAATGAACAAATCAAAATATTTACATATTAAGTGGACATAAAAGTGTGTATGTGCCTACCTGGGACGTCATCATCTTCTTCATCAATATCTTCAGATTTTGGTGCTTTACTATCCAACACTGTAAAAAGAAATTTGGTGCTCAGTTCTCATGATACAGTATCAGGGACTCTCACACAGCAAATAAAAACCATACATGTGAAAAAAACTAAGCATTTCCCCAATCCCCAACAGAGACAAACACACAACGACCAGGTATTGAGCTAACAGCATGACCAAAAGGTTTCCTTGGGGACATTCTCACAGCAAAGTATTAGCAGAGCTACTGTCACATGCTATGGGCTACTCATAAAGAGTTTGCAAAAGATGAAAAGATACAGAAAACCTTGAGCATGACTCAATCTTTAAGTGATGTCACGTGTTTCAAAGCAACAATTATATGGCACCATCAGTGACCAACATATCATATGATTCAAATATGCTTATGATGATCTCTCTAAATTTTGGAAGGTATTTGACATATTACTAAAGAAGAAAAACCCTTTACTTTCACTTAAATTCTGAACACGAGTGTTGGAGAAATTAAAACTGATTTAGAAGGAGTAATTGTTTGTTGAAAACATTTGAACAGGTGATGTATATATATATATATATATTCCAAACACCGACAACCGCAATACATCCAACTAGAGTCACCTTAATGGCTGTAACAGTCTAAACTGGAACTGTACCTAATCTTAATTTCTTAACTGTAAAATTACAGTAACAGCTATACCACATACACCACTCCACCCATGCTCCCAAGGTTTTAAAATGAATACGAAAAAACAATCACATTTACAACTGTGATTTGATTTTTTAAACTTTTCAATCAAAACATTGTTTTTTACTTAGTTTAAGTCTTGGCTGAATTCCACATAAAATTGTAGAGCAGAAGAACATATTTCTTCTTCTATAGCTAAAATAGAAATATGTTTCTAATAAACAAAGAAAACAGAATAGATTCCCTGACAAAAAGAATTGGTTGAGTTTTTCCAAGTGAAAACATGCACTTGCTTTCCCCTGAGGATTCTGCCATACACAGCTGTACACCTGCAATCCCTGCATGCCAGACTTATCTATTTCTTTTAAATCAGGGCCTGCCTATATAATCTTGAATCAACAAAGATAAAATAAGTTCTTCCCCCACCCTCTACTTCCACAACAGTAGCAAATAAATAAAAGCACACACTTCTGACTTTTTAAGTCGCTTGCTGTTGTTAAATTTGGGTTAAAACTTTTAGTACTTCATATGCACTTTAAGTCAGCTATGAAAGATTCCAAAGAGACATACCTTGTCTTGGGAATTGTTCAGCTAACTTCCTGAGACTTGTTAAGCTGTCAGCACCAAGCTGGCTTAAGATGCCTGGAAGCATTTCTGTGATCGGTTTAGCCTCTGCATGACCAGTAATTGCAAAAGTGTTGGCAGAGAGGGAAGCTTGAACCTTGGGGTTGTTGAAGTGAATAACTGTTCCATCGTCTTTTATCATGTTCACCTGTTAAAATATATTTAATAACAATTACCAAAGTGTTGCAGCATCTTTACACAAGCATAATAACAAAAATCTAGATTTGAAATACTAAAAATTAAAGAACTAGCACTCCTCCTACAGGACAATATAACCGTGATAAAAGCACCAGGAATTAACACCATCTAAAAACAAAGTCCCAACAGCAGCACCTTGCCACATCAGGTTAAGCCACTGCCTTTCAGAGGTACCTGTGTCACCTACCAGGAAAATGTTCCTGCTTCTGCCCAGCTGGCAAAGGCCCAGGACTCCCACAGGCTGGGATGCACACACAGCACTGGGGCTTCATGTACAAACTGCACTAGAACAGACTTCAGTACCTCCCTAATAATTCCATGAGGGTTCTTAAGACTAAGGACACCACACAGTGATCCTGCTCTCTTCCTCCTCCCTAGCCTTCTGAATCACCAAAAAATCTATTTTACAGCCTGTGTAGTGGCCTGCTTTCCTTCTTCTGTCAGAGTTTACACTGGCATATTTGTATAGGTCAATGTTATTTTTTTTTAGCTTAAGGGGAGACAGAATGGAAAATTAAAAAGCTTTTACTTCTGGGCATGGCTAAACTATTACGTGAAACATAGTTCTGTCTAACCATAGGAAGAGAGTTCTACCCATCCAACACAACAGTGGTATTAAACTTCTGAGAAAAAATTCATAAGCAATGTTTTTAAGTCACAGAAACAACAATTCATAATTAAAGATGAGATCTAAAATACAAAAACATCTAAATTCTCAATCCTCACACAGCAGCAGATTTCCAAATATGTTTTGAACAGGAAATCCAGGTGTATTGCTTTCCTGCAAAACTAAGCCATGTCCTGTCCTTTGCCCAGGGGGAAATGGTAAAGGCTTCAAGCACAGTCATCCTGCTACTTAAAAGCCTCTTTTAAAATGACACCATGAGTTAGTCATGTTTGACTCAACATGACTCTTCTATTTGCACCAAGCTTACCAAGGTCAACTCACATTCACTTGAATAAAACATTCCACAATTATGTCTCTTGCTATCAAGGTAGAAACGTTTTGCATCATCTTCCTACACGCTGAGATATTTAAAATCCCTAATAACTGTGTCTGAATAAAGAACCTGTGCTCTATATAGAAAAAACCCCTGAACATACACTAAGAAGAACCATGTCTTTCTTTAGTTCATAGAGCTCAGCGTATTTGTATTAATTTTATTATCTTAAGAAAACGGACAAACTGAAGTGTTTCTGTAACAGAGGTCTGAAAAATTACAGGCAAACCACACTGAATCTGCATTTGCCTCTGGAAGGGAGGAATCCACTTAGTGGCTCCTGCATGCACCTTGCAATCCTGCTTCAATTAATTAATCACAGATTAAATACTGCACTTCTTCAACCAAGTAGCACAAATACTACAGCAACACTCAGCTCATGACAAAGGAACCTCCTCCTCCTCCCATTATGAGGGTCACTCTCTACACTGTTATGGAAAACATGTTTTATTAATACATGTAAATTAGAGGTATTCAAGGAACATCTGAAACCTTCACATTCCCGCTTACATTAACACAGAAGCTGCCTCTGTAGAGTCCCTGCAGTGTTTAAAAAAAATCTCCTGCAACTACTGCAAACAATTCCTGCAATTTTTGTGTAGTAAAAGGTCCTAATTTTGACAACACAGACTCAAGCTCTTACTCGAGGTGTTTCTAAACTTTCCTTCATATTCTGCACACTTGCTCTAGATATGTTTGCATAGTCCACATACATTTACTGTTCTTCTCTTTAAATCAGGGATTCAAGCTCACAAAAGTCAGGAATGAAGAGCCATTTGTTCTGCAATAAATGCAAGACACACACAGAGCACATGGAGCTTACTACCTCCACCACACACTGCCTGGCCAGCAGATCCTTTGCCTTTCCTTCTCCAGCACATAAACATTAATGCCAATGAGACAACAATAAATCAAACAACTTTACCTCTCAATAACCACATCTCTATGGTTTTGCTTGGAAGATAAAACTGTTGTCAAAACCAAAAGCACACCACACCACCACCAAAACAAGAGAGTGAATTTAATTTCAAACAGGAAACACTTATTTTTTTCACTATACCTCTTCAATGCCAGCAATGTTATTTACTGCCAGTTTTTTGAGGGAACTCTGAAGTTTTTTGTCATCAGCTGTAGCTGTTCTGTGCACAACCTTCTTCTTTCTGCGAGCTGGTCCCTGGGAAGAGTCAAGAGACATCAATCAGCTCTGCTCAAAATCTCTCTACACGAATTGCCAGTCAGGCCACAATCTGAGCAACATCTTTCAAGTTATGAGACATTTCTGTAGATAAAAATGCTTCTCCACTTATTTCCCTTTGCCTACAGCTTTGGCCATCATTCCCAGTTTTAGGTTTTTTTCTTACATTTTTGAAGCATGAAAGACCAAAGAAAACACCAAACACCACCCTATTTTCCCTTCCACTAACCCGGACTACAAAAATGCTACTTAATATTAAGCAATACATAACAAAGTTTCCCCAAGATATTTTTTCCAAAACAAAGCACAAATACAGTGTTTTAAAAGGTCACACTTTGGCAACCAAGTAATTAATGCTTTCAGAGTGTTCCACAGAGCAATTTTGGAATTCCTGCTTTGTGAACTTTTGTACAATTGTCCCTACAACAGGGGATGAGCACCACACTGAACAAACTGCATGCCTTTTTATTGGTCACAATAACTGGCTCAGGGAAAAGAAACAGCTCAGTGCACAGCCAGTGCCTGCAGCAGGTACAAAGGAAGAAAAGCCCCAACAGGGAGATGAGAGGGCAGAACTGGAACACCCCAACAAGGTGAGCTTAGCGGAGCTTTCACAGGTCACAACAAGTCACTGAATTAAAACAATGGTTACACACTGGAATCTGCTCATGCAGCAGTTGAGAACTGAAAGAAACTTGCATTACAGGTAGCTGCACTGCAGGCCAGATCACACAAAACCTGCACTGGTCAAGTCTCAGAATAATTTTTTTTCTTCCCTTTCTATGAACTTCAGCCTATGTTTTCAAAAGCATCTCTGGTGGTTTTCTTACCTTTCCTCCTATTCGGACCTGCGCTTGAAGCTTGGCCAGTTTTTCTTGGTTCATAATGCTATGTCTAAAGAGCAAGAACAAGTTCAACATAACCATCAAAACAATAACAAAAAAAGAGTCACAGTCCATTTTAAGAGTACTCTTACAATTACAGTGGGTTTTTTCAAACCTTCTAGAACATCACCCAAAACGGTGGATCAAACAAACAAACACAGGCAGAGCTTTAAAGCCACAGCACATAAACAATCCATAGTGGTCCTGCAGTAGGAAGGACCTGCATTTAGCTAAAGTGTCTGTGCTACCATGAGGCAACTCCACAAGACATTTCATTCTGCATCAGGCCGAGGTACTCATTTCTAGGATGCCAGCTTACTGCTGAAAGCATTTAAATGAATTACTGACTCCAACCAGACCCAAACCAGCACAATACACCACAACTGGGTCTGGGGAAACACCCTTATCTTTCGAGGGCCCAGGGACAGATTCACCACTGAACAACCCGGAATAGCATTCATATAATGAATCTATGATACTTAGGACTAAGACGTGAGTTCCAAACTCTGTGAAGTCCGTGAATGGCCGTATTTGCTATATAAATTTCTGGTAGCTCTTCATCCAACACAGTGACTGGGAAGTTAGCACAGTGCTTCTACCACGGCTCAGCTGGGACCCTTAAAGGCTGAAAGCCCTGAAAATCCATAATGGATGAAAAAACGCCTCAAGCTTTCCAGCAAAAGGAACGCGTTTGGCTGCTCTGCCCCAGCGAGTCACCCGTGATCCCGGAATGATGGGGAGGTCTCCGCACGTGCTTTGTGCCGGGAGCGGCGGGGTGGGGAACGAGGGAGGGACCGGCGCGCTCAGGGACCCCGCGGGGCGGCGGCAGA
>JAHLSL010000008.1:5661435-5674028 GCA_025920805.1 Petroica traversi
AGCGGGCCAGCTGGGGCAGGTTGTCATCGCTGGGCTGCATCTTGGTGTAGCTGATGAACAGCCGCCCCGCCCGGCCAGACCATCCGCGTCCCCGGCGTGGCCGAGGGGCTGGTGCTGAGCCGGCCCGTGAGCGTGGCCGAGCTGAGCCGGCTGCGGAGGCAGTTCATCAGCTACACCAAGATGCAGCCCAGCGATGAAAACCTGCCCCAGCTGGCCAGCATGTTCCTGCAGTACCTGAGCCGCAGCATCCAGTGAGGAGTCCCCTGTGCCGCCCGGCAGTGGCGGTGGTTCACCCCTGAAGTGTTCTGGCTGAACAATGTGCCACACACCCCGCAGAGCCTGGGTCCCACCTGTCGGGGCCCGGATCTCCTGGCAGCAGCAGCAGCTCTGGGAAGATGGGTGTCCCTGCAGCAGCCACGCCAGCTGCTTTGCTGGGAGGATCTCCAGGGAAGCAGTTCCTCACCCCTGAGTTCTCCCCGCTGGCATCTTCCAAAAAGGAGAGCTACTGCTGCATCCCCAAGCAAGTGAAGTCTCCTGTGGAGACGCAAACCCCAGCAAATAATGAAACACGAAAGTGCAAAAGGTGATGACTGCAGGGAAACTTTTCCCTCCATGTTGGCATGTGTATGCCTGGACTAAGAAGATTGTTTTTCCAGAGCTGCCTCCAGGTAGTGTCAAACTGCAGAAGAGACTTCAGGTCCAGAACTGGAACAGGCTTTATTTTTAGGATGTGACTGTTTCAAAACATCTGACTGAACCCAAGAGATTTGCAACTCTGCACTGCAAAAGGGTGCCGGCTTAACAAACTCAAACTTCTCCATTTCAGGTCTAATAATAAAATATGTGCCTTATATGGAGTAAAGTCTTAATTTACCTGCAGGACTGTTTTACTCGAATAACCTGCCATGTCTTTTTTTCTTCAAGGTTATCATTATATACCCTTAAAAACACAAATTGTTTAAGAATGAGTGTTCTCATAAGAAAAATGAACTAAAATGACAGTGTCTGTTCTGGAGGAAGCTCCTACGTCTGTACTGGCTGTGATAGGTAGCTAAGTTTCCAATAATTTTGGGATACAGCTTATATAAACTTCTCACTTTCTGGTGGATTCTTCATTCTAATAAATGGTGGCTTTTGGCTTTAATTGTATGTGTAGTGCTCCCTGGGAGACAATGGTAAAGTGGGGCAGGAAGGGTAACTTCAGTTACAGTGTCTATGTGTCTGACACACCAGGTGCTAAGGGGATTTATGCACTGCAGAACTGAGAAATAACTATAAAAATGTTTTTATGTAAGTAGTTGATCTTAGCAGTCACAGTGAAGAGAAAACACATCAATTATCTCAAACCTCTGTGAGTTCTCACTGACAGTTGGTATTTCAAGGATGTGAGCACTTCCATTTAAAATCTGCTTTTAAAATTTCTCATTAAAAAGTCCATGGCAGTACTGACCACCAGGTGACTGAACTCTTGCAACATGAATCACTGATCTTTGCTGATAAAAACGGTCTTAAATCCGGTCTTAAATCAGCCTCTCTTCAAGAAAAAAGCAAAATAATTTTGGACTCTCTGTAGAAACAATGAAAAGAATTGGTGTTTCATCATCAGAGAGAGGGCGATGGATGCTTTACTAGGGAAATGTGTGTTCTTGCTCCTTACTTCAAACAGATATAAAGGTGGTGACATATCAGTTAATTACAGATGGCAGACTTCTGTTTGAACAATTCTAAATGTTAATGGCTTCCTCTCCACCCTTTCCTCATTCTAAAGTTCATTACTGAACACTGCTAAGCAGAGATTTCCTTTCATATCTATTTAGAGCTAAAGAAAACTCATATATCAGTTCTGCTAGTAATTAATGTTGTTCTGTGCAAAGATGTTAATAATTCGCGTGTATGAGAATTTGACTTTATTTTTACCCCCTCATATGGTGCAGAGTTTACAGCAGCAGAAAGCTTTCAGTTTGCTTTGCTTGGCATATCCTGAAAGAAGTATCCATATAGGATATTCTTTCCACATTCCTTCCTCTCCTCCATCTAGTTTTAGGCTGTTCTTGCCATATCATTATTATATGGAAACTTAACCTCTGGGCAGCATAGCTAGTAAAGGTAAAATTAATTATTTGGAAAGAGAAAGCAAAAATAACTTTGGTCCTTTTGCATTGCACTTTAATTAGGCTGCCATTCCTCACAGACCCACCCTCCTTCTTAGCCCTGGCACTGGACACATCCATCACAATCAGTTTTAACATACAAATGTGTAGGAAGCCATGCAAGCAGCCAGGGGGTTTGCTGGCTTATTGGGTTTGCTGGCTGCTCAGTGGAGAGCTGTAGTCATAGGAGGTGACTGAGACATGAGGGCTGTGATGGGGAGCAGGAGGGATTGTCACCCACTGGATTGCCTTAAGCAGCATGAAAATCCATCCTGAGATCTGTTAAGCAGCTGCTGTCATTAACCATTTCCAGTAATCCAGGGGAAAAAAGCATGGCCAGTTGTGTAGGTGAGAAATCTAATAAGAGAAAGTCTCCTTCTCTACACAAGCAGTTATTGGCTGGCAGCTGTAATGCATTATTTTATTACATGTTTTAAGATTGGGATAACTTTTTGCAAGACAATCTTAGAACACCACATAATCTCTTTACATCTCACTTATTTCCTATTACATTTAGCCTTTGAGGAAGACGTCACTGTTAAAATGTACATGTAATATAATTTCTTTGACAATTTTCTTTCTTCTTTTTGTTAGTGGTTTGCCTCTTATGGTTATCATCCACAAGTCCTGGTGTGGAGCTTGCAAAGGTAAGTGCATTGAACACTAGAGCTTGCTGAAATTTCTAGTGAACCTTTGTATGCAAATCATGTAGCCATGAGAAATGTGAACTTCGCATCCAAAATGTAACTAATAGTATTTGAATTTCATTGAGAGTGGCATAATATGGCAGTGCCACGGCAAACAAACAAGCTGGCTGTATGGCTAAGGCTTAAAGGGTGAGGAGTGGTGGTTTACAGCAGGATTTCTGCCTCTGTTGCACTGGATCAAATATAACCACCTATGTTTGTTGGGTAGGCTCCAGACTGGCTGAAGCAAGAATTGCTAGAGGTGCCTCCTGTTCCAAGCCTGGCTGGAAGGGTTGGATACATATATTCCATTTACTCACTGCTTATTCAAAAGTGCCACCTCTCCAGAGGGAGGGATGAAGTGGAGATTTTGATACAGACTTGAAAATCTGAATATTTTCCATTGTTTTGACATACCTTTTTATTATTTTTTTTTCCATAGCTTTAAAGCCAAAGTTTGCTGAATCCAAGGAGATCTCTGAACTTGCCCATAATTTTGTTATGGTCAACCTTGAGGTAGGTTGCCTTCTGCTCTGTATCCATGTTCTGCCTAGGAATGAAGTATTTGGAATCTGACTCCACTGGTTGCATCCTGTTTTGTGTGCACTCCTGAACAGACATTCAGGATTGATTGATAGAGCTCATTGTTTTAAAAAGACTTTTTTTTTTTTTCAGTCTGGTTATTTTAATTGTTTTTATGAACCTGGCTCTCTGCCATTGTCTCTAAGTTTGTACCTTGTGTGATTCAGTTTCCACAAGAAAGGAATTTATGTTCATTTTATCAGTACATATCAAATGTTCCTATACCAGTGTGATGTGGCTAATACATATTGACAGACCAGAAAAAATATTATTTTCACAAATGATACTTATGTAGGTAAAAATAACTTTCCTTTGAGAGTGGAGGATACTGCAGTTACTCAGCATCTGTTCAAGGTGTAAATTGGTCAGGGTAGAAGGAATCTGAAGGCAGGAACTTTTTTCTCCAAAAAGCACCATATTTTGTTAGATGTCTTGCTAATATCTTCCCTCCCTCCTGTTTTGCTGTGGTAGGATGATGAAGAGCCAAAGGATGAAGCCTTTAGTCCTGATGGAGGTTACATCCCCAGAATCCTGTTCATGGGTAAGGCATCCACATCTGTTGTGTCCATTCACTGCACTGGGTTCTTACTGTTCCATCTAAATTTCCTCTTGGATTTCTTGTTTCATAGACCCCAGTGGAAAAGTGCATCCAGAAATCATAAATGAGAGAGGAAACCCCAGCTACAAGTATTTCTATACCAATGCTGATCAAGGTATGTGCCAAGTAGTTTGAAATACATTTTTAGTGAGATGAAGCTTTGGCAGTGGAGAGAAATGATGGTGCTTTAAAGTATAACCAGGAGTGATTAAATACAGCGTGAGTGAGTGGTGCTCTAATGCCTGAGGAACAATATTCAGAATCATGATTCACCTTAATACCTACTAAAAGTCTGTAGGACCTAATTCTGTCTCCAGCTGTGGCCTGGGAAATCATGGAATTTGCATGATATAGCTACACATAGTTGGGAAAAGGGTGCAGGACTGTTTTTCTTTTCTTGCAGATTAATCAGTAGATATACATCCTGTATCTGTGTTGTTTTAAAACACTTTCATTACCAGTTCACCTTGATGTTTTCACCCTGAGATTAACAGTTGGTATCTCTCTGTGTAATCTTTCAGTTGTCCAAGGGATGAAGGAGGCCCAGGAGAAGCTGACGGGCGATGCTTTCAAACAAAAGCACCTGGGAGATGAACTATAATGAATACACTGAATGACACCTTTTCATCACTTCAGAACTAAGAGGAAATGATTAAACAGACCAAGAATGTAGATGCACTGAAGGGACGTAATTCCCCTGTCAACAATGTTAGGTTAAACCCTGTTTGGAGTTCACACACACACAACAGTTAATTACAGTGTTTTCTCTGCCTGGCAGTTTGCACTGTGCTGGTTCTTTGCAGCTGGGTAATGTGCAAACACATCTCTTGGTGTGTTTGAGCAACCAGTAATATTTGGTGTTAAAAGGGAGGTGTGTAGGGAAAACATTCTATGAGGACAATGTGATGAGAAAAACTAGAAGTAGCCATCATTTTGACACTTGATCAGGGTTGAATCTCTTTTCTCACTGGTATTATGTGATCCCATAGTTTTTACTGGGCATTCCCATCACTGGGGCATGTTCCTGGGCCAGTTGTTTTCTAGATATCCAAAACCATGAATTCTGCCACCTCTACACCAAGTAGAATACATTTCATGAATGTCCAAGTAGCATGTGAACTATCAGCTCTGCAAATGTATTTTTGTGTAAAACTGTGTGATTCATCTTTATTTGCCTTTGGGCAGAAATTTGACATTTTCCTTATGCACTCACCTTTTGATTGTTCCATCAAGTGAGGGTGGGTTATGTTGAAGCTTTACGGGGTTTCCCCTTTTATTCTTTGAATGTTTTTGGTGAATGCCTTGCCATCACATTGTACTGTAATTTTGTACCAGGGTGAAAAAAAAAAATAAACCTTTTTAAACATAAAAGGGCGTAGCTTTACATTCTTCAGCATGGAGGGATATATTTTTATTTATGTTGCAGTGGTTATTCATGTTAACTGTCACAGCTGAAGGTTTCTCCTTTTCATAATTAAAACACATCCGTTGTTTTTCCATGTAATTCCAATTCAGCCATTGTTACACTACCCACACAATGTGTTCATTTAGTGGAACTGAAAGGAGAATGGAGAGGAGTAAAATCACCCCTCTTGACCTGCTGGGGACACTTTTCCTCATGCAGCCCAGCATGCCATAGGCTTCCTTGTGACTCAGATGCATTGCTGGCTCATGGGCCGCTTGTTCCCCACCTGGATTCCTATATTCTCCTGTGCAGCAAAAGGGATTTCCAGACTGTACTGGTGCACAGGTTGTTCCTCCCCAGTTGGAAGACTTTGATTTCCCTTCCCTGAACCTTCTGACAACCCTCTCTGCCCGTTTCTCCAGGCTGTTTGGGTCCTCAGTGTCAGCACAACCACTGTTACCTGGATATCAGCTCTTCTCCCCAGCTTTGACTCATCTGCCAGTTTGCTCAGTTAGGTGTTAAAAAGTACCAGCCAAGGGTTCTTCACTAAGGAGGAGCCCCTTTCAGCCCAGAAATTCTGCCAGTTTTCCATCCACTTCACTGCCCATTTATTTGGGTTGTACTTAATCAGTTTGTCCATGGGGATGCTTTGGGAGACAGAGTTGAAAGCCATAGTAAAGCCAAAATGAACAGCACCTACTGCTCTCCCCTCAGCCACCAAATCAGTCATCTCAAGCAAAAATTCCCGTCCAATAGGCACTTGCCATAACTTTCCATACAAACAGGGAGATAATTTTCTACAGATACTTTTTGAAGAGCTATCTGAAGACATTAGGTGGGGGAAATAGTTTCATACAATTCATACAAGACAAACTTGTCCACTGAATTCATTTTTACTGTTCAGCAGCATTAGGAATTTTACTTTCCAGACCAGTTTGTCTAGGGAATTTTAGGCCCCAAAACTCAACTGGGCACTAAAAGACAAGGTCTCAGTGGAAATAATGGGATTATTGCACATTGCAATTACCCTGCTCGGCTGCTAAAAGTTACTCTATAGGCTTTATCCTCTGCTTCTCTTGCAAATTGTCTAGTAAATTAACGATGGAATTGAACCCAGCAGCTACTCTCAAGTCATATCAGACTCAAAGTAAATCTTTATAAGCCTTAAAAAAGATTTGTGTTGTGAAAAATACTCTTTTTCCCCCAGCTCTATCAGTTGATCAAATAAAATATAGTTCCTATGTGATGCTCATTTAATTTAGAGCTTTAGATTGACATGACTAAAAAACCATTGCTATGGCTTTTTTACTTGCCACCAGGGGGAGGACTCTGCGTGTTCATCTGGGATAAGATTCAGCAAATCATAATTAAAAAACAATCTTTGATGCAAATTAGCAGGGTGCATCTCTGTGGGTTTCCATGCACGGTTTTTCAGCAGTTCTGCCCTGCTCTTATCTCTACAGTGAAACTGCAGCCTGGTGGGATGTACACAAATGTCCCTTTCTTTGCAAAATGCTCTGATGCCTGAAGCAATGAAGCCTCAAAGTAATTTTGAGGAATTTCCTCATCCAGAGACATCTCCCTTCAGTGACAGGTACAGGCAATGTGCTTCATCTCTTACAAGTAAGACCCTGACTCAGAATTATCCTCTTCTCTCCTGCATCTCCTCTCCTCCAGCACTTCATGCCTTCCAGACTTGGTACTTCAGAAGGAAAAATTACTCCATGATCCTTTTTCCTTTGTTCTTTGGCTGCCTCCTTTCTGTCTAATCCTTTTTACCCTCTGTATGTTCAGACATGGTGAGCTGGTTCAGCTTCCCCGCCCTCTCTTCCATTTGCTCTTTTCTAGCTTTTGTCCTCTGTAGGAAGATGGAGCTTGGCACTTGCTGGCCTGCTTGGTGTCTGGTGGGGGTCTCAGCAGAATATGATTTATGTGCTGTCAGAGCTTGATTTCTAGGGACAGCTGGTTAACTTGTGTAAAAGCTGTTTCACATCTTTGGATTGCAGGGTGAACCTACTTTTGATCAGTCACTTAAGTATTTTTCCCTTTCCTACCTGTTAGTTTGATACCTGGACATTTTTGTTGCTATCTCCTGCTGCAGATTCTTTACATCCTTCTTCTTTATAATCTTGATAAGGTGGTACAGATGGTTGGCATTTTCTTCTGTGCAGAGGGATCCACCCAGCAGTTGCTTCATGTGTGTAGTGTGACTTTATGCACACAAACAAGTCCTCAGGCTTAGAGAAGGTGCTTGCAGGTCAGTGGTTGCTGTAGTTGTGCTTGAAGTTAATGATACACCACAGCACTCAGTAACCAAGGCCCCAGAGTAGCTTTTCCCCATCAGCTTTGTTTCTTGTGCTGCCCATCACTGTAGAACTTGCAGTAACTTACATAACTTCTTCAGATGCATCTAGAAATCCCCTTGGATTCTCAGCTTCTCCTCCTTCTATGGTGATAAAACCCCCAAAGACACTTCAAAATTCTTAGTACAGACCCAGAGAACTGCCAGGCCGAATCAATCTCATATAAACAAACATGCTGTCAGTTCCCTTTCTCCCAGAAACAACCTACAGAGGAAAAAAACCCCAAAGTTAATTATGGAGTGCCTGGATTGTAGCTCCCATCTGGCTGCCTGGGAGCAGAGGTTGCTTTGTGCACCTGAGCCTGGACAGCCTTTAAGGAAGTGTCAGCTGGAGACTCAGGAAACCTTTCCTTTGCCATGTTTAGCAACAGGGAACAAAACTGCAACAACCAAGAATGCCTGCATGGCCAGAGTGCCCCATCTGCCATCCTGGCATGCTGAGTTTAGGAGTCATCTACTTCAAACACACTTTTGCCCCCATGGCTGTCTGCTTGCCACAGTGTCTGGCCTTTATTAAACTGCTAATGAGCTTCATTCACTCAGAGTTCACTTAGACCTCCTGTAATGAGTGGCTCTGAAGTGAAATATTATTAAACCCCTACGAATACGAGGTCATATATCCTTAGAGGTGATGAAACTTAACTTTCAGCAAGAGGAGAGGTATTTTCATTTATGTTATGCTGTGATATTTATTTGCAGCTGACCTGGTATCATGCCAGCTTGGGTTACCCAGCCAGGACTATTATCACAGGACTGCAGGGCTATTCCTTGACAACCGTCGCTACAGGTGGATCAAAACTTGAGCCTGAGGATGGGCATTCAGAAAGCAATAAAGATGGAATTACTCTGAGCAGAGCTGTCTCCAGAGAGTGGGATGAAAAGGGGAAGTCACTGCAAATTCATGCTCATTTCAAAGACAGCAAAGGCAAAGATGAAGTTTCTCTAAAAGGTTGCATCCCCTTTGCAGACAGCTGTGGAAGTTGTCTTTGGCACTGACTGGAGAGGGAAGGTTGCTACCTGGAGGGAACCAGGAAACAATAAAGAAGGTCTGTCCAAATGTTAAAAGTCACTTTGTCTCAAAACTATTTGGCGTATTAACCCATTCCCACTTCCCTCCTCGAAGAAACAGGTGCTGATTTGTTAAGCAGTTAGTCAAATAAACTCAGTTTGCTTTTTCTCTCCAAGTTTGCCTAGAGGAAGGTGTGGCTGTGCACAGGTCCCAGGCCTGTCATTGTCCAGGGAGCACCACTCCTGCCATTGCAGAGCCAGCCCGGTGCCACCACGTCAGCACCTCCTGAGGAGGAGGATTCTCTGTGACAAGTGCCAGCCAGCCCCTGTTCCAGTCACAGGCAGTGGGACACAGGGGCCAAAACTCCAAAACTTGAGTGATCCTCTCCAAGCAGTGAAAAATGTCATGGCACAGTAGTGTGATGGTGAAATCTGCAGTACATTGCTTTGATTAGGGACCAAAAAAAAAATAAAAAAAAAAATAAAAAGACCCTAAACTTCTCAGTTTCACAACTATGCTGGAAGCAGGGACTGGCTGACCTGTGCTTACAGCATTCCAGGTTCTGACTCAGAACAGTGAGAGAGGCTGTCACACACCCCCTGTGCTGGCTCTCATCCCAGCACGGGCCACAGGCATCAGGAAAAGTGCAGGGAGCAGGCAGGATGTGGGAGCAGGCAGGATTTGGGAGCAGGCAGGATTTGGGGAGCAGGCAGGATGTGGGGAGCACACAGGTCTGACCTGGGCATGGGATCTCACGTGGGTGGGCCCTGCTCCCATGTTCTGTTTTCCTCCAGCCAACACAGGAATCTCCTCCTGCATTTCCCATGTCTCTGCTGTGATGTGTGCAGTGAAGGGCAGCCAAATTCCTAGAGTTTCCACCCTCTCAAAAGGTCATGATCCCATTGTTACTGCTCCAAGTCCGGGCAAGGGAGGAGCTGAGGCAGAGCTGAAGGGGCAGAACTGAAGGGGCAGAGTGTGTGGACTGAGTTTGGCTAAGGCTGTAGGTAACTGGCTCCTGATTAGACATAATTTTCTCATATACACTCATTTTTGTACCATTTTGCACATGCACAGCATGGAGTAGGTAGATGTGCAGACACATTAATTGATAAGAACTGCAGATGTTTTCCCTGCTTTTTGAGAGTGCTTCAGGTCACAACATAACATGCTGTGCACAAAAGAAGCTGCAGTGGCAGCACAGTCAAATTTGGATGTCAGTTTATTGTGCTCTCTCTGATATTATGAACAGTGTTCAAGGAGCCATTTGTGAGGATTTGGGTACATTAGCCCTGTTAAAGGGAATGAAATCCACACACATCCTGGGGACACAGCACGGACCATACATGCTCTTTATTCCACACTGAAGTGGACAAGCACCTGGGTGAGTGCTGCCTATTCAGAAGAAGAGGATTTCGTTTGTGGTTGGCATGTTTTTACCTAGCTCCCCTGGACATCAGCTGATTAAAGTGTTTTGGAGCTGCTCTTGCTTTAAGAATAAATAAATCAATACATACATTGATACATTTATTTTTTTTAAATTCCCTTTTTAGAAAAGAGGGTACTGAAAAGATGAAATTTGTTTCTTTAGATCAATTGCACCATGTGAGGATGCAGTTTTGAATTAAAGATGTTGAGAGAATAGTAGAGTATGTATGTTATGCTTGATAAATGTGCTCTCATGACTGCTGTGAGAGAGTGAGATAGATCCACATGTCAGAAAACAAGATAAAGCACAGCATCTGCTCTTCCCTCCACCTCCGTGTGCTTGTGGGAGTTCTTTCCTGTTTCCTTATTTCCCCATCTATAAATCTGAAATAACAAAGACCTCCCCCACTGGAAGTGGTGTAAGCAATTCATGACCGTACAGCATTAAAACCTGGAAGGGAAGTGCACTAGGAGAGCAAAAAATATTCACTCCATAAATTATAGAAACATGGCTAAACAAGGTGATAGACAGCAAAAATCACTACATATTCTCCTGTCTTCTCATTACCTGGGTGCATCTCTTCTTTTGGTTATCCCTGACTAAGAAAGGGCTTGTATGTAAACACTGGCATTTCAAGGGTGGCATGAAATCTGGAAAAGCCTTTGGAAATTAGGACTGAACAGTGGCCCTGCACTTGCTGTGTGGTTATGGGGTGTCAAATCAGGTGGTCACCAGCAGATGCCCAAGTGAAATTGAGCCATAATGTGTCCTTTGCAGCAAAGGTGCAGGTGTGTGCCCATGACCACTTGCATTCTGTGTTGGTGCTTTATGAGGGCTGTGGGATCACAATGGTTTTCTAGACTGAGCACCAGTCAGCAGACTGAGATAAAAGCTCTACCCATGCTGGGTTGACAAGAAGTCAGGTTTTGGCAAAGGCAGAGATCAGTAATCCCAGAGCAACAAGGATTGCAAGAGGATTGCAAGGATAGGAAAAGACTTTTGTAGGTGTCAAGCCTGCTAGGCTGTCTTTGAAATACTTGTTTAGGATTTTGTTACGCTGTTGCTTATTTCTAGCTGCCTCCACAAAGCTATAGTTTGCTTAAGGCTTAAATCAGGGCCTGGCTTATATAACAATAATTTTAGTTGGGGTTCTGATGACAAATACATATTTTCATTATAGATGAGGGTAGGAAGTGATTCTAGTGTTGGGTAGAATTGTCCCCTGGGCCAGCAGGCAGATAGCTCTGACCTGATTGAAATGGAGAAGCTGTATGGCATCTCTGATCTGCAGAGAAGAGAGGCATTCCTTAAAGCTTCTCAGTATCTCTCCTGTGATTGCTCCTAAAATGTTCACTTTAACTATATGCTGGTCATATTAGCACTGCTGTGCTCCCTGACTTTCTACATTCTCATGATACTGGTAATTAGTCGGCCACCCTGGGCAAAATGTAGCAATAAATCATCAGATTCCTCTAAAGTGGCTGAACTGACATAAAGCTCAAGTTGCTCCAAGAGCTGGTTGACCTATGAGCCAGTCCAAAGCCCACTGAAGATCAGAGCAGAAGATGAGATGCTGAAGATCACCAGATGTGCAAAAAGCTTTTACGAGTGGACAGAATGATCCCTGTGCTGTGTGGGCAGTGTCCAAGCTGAGTCAAAGTGCTGCACATCAAACACAAAGGCACAATGAGACCGAGCAGAAAGCAGCGGCGCTCTGCGGGATGTAGCAGAGTGAGGAGACATCAGCACCCTCTAGTTTTAGGGGTTTGAGTTCAGAAGAAGACAGAAACCCTGCAAATCCAGTACCTTTAGGCACCTCCTGTTCTGGCCTCCCCTCACAAGGAGCCTCTCTCCTGGGGCCCAACAAGACCTTGTATTCGTGCTCAGGCACTTGATTAAATCCTGCCAATTTTGCTGGTTGTCACCGAAGCACTTTGTTAGTTATGTGACACATCATGTTCAACATGTTTTAAAAACCCCGGTATTTCATTCATTCTGTCTAGGGCATCATCTCTGAAGGCTGTTTTTGTTTCCATGCAAGGAACAGCCCACAGTCAGGCCTCTCTGGGGCCTAGAGGGTTTTGAAGCTAAGAGGGTCCACCACAACATCTTCATCAGACTTCCTTCATGCGAACGACTTAGATCGCTGCCACTGCCTCAATTTTTTATCTTCTCACCAGGGTCAAGACTTCTCACTACAAATGTAGCGCCTGATGCCACAGCCGCCATCACAAGGCTTCAGAGTTAACACCGCTGCTGATGACAACTCCAGTCCGTGCGGAAAGTGCCTCAAGAGTGGCAAGTTTGGCTCGCACCCGGGCCGCTTTCCCTGCCCGCGGGGCTCCGGAGCGCCTGAGGCGATTCCCGTTCCCGCG
>JAHLSL010000008.1:5674428-5717771 GCA_025920805.1 Petroica traversi
CCGCTGCCCCGCCGAGCAGCCGGGGGAGCGGACCTGCCCGTACCCGCACACTGCCCCATAACCCCGGGCAGCGAGCCCACCGCGCATCCTCTAATTTAGTTCATTAAAAGTATGAACTCTTCGGTTTGTGCGGTTTATGCTGTACAAAGCGCATGTGGTATTTTTATTTTTGCCACGCGTTGGTTTTCCCCGCTGTTTCCTCCTCGCTGGCCGGCAGCCCGGCGGTGTCGGGGATGTGCTCGGTACCATCAGCCTGTGGGACCGCAGCGGTGCCGCCAGCACCGGCACGAGTGGCTCCACCTTTGTGCCTCCCGAGCTGCTGCCTCCACGCTGTCCTTTTCTTCGTACAAGCAACGATGTGTTGTGTGCTTGTGCAGTGCATCAGGTTGACTTGACCTAAATTAAGCATAACTTGTAAAAAAAAAAAAAAAAAGTGGGCGTTAATTTTAACCTGAATTTTCCCATGTCCTGAGACAATATAAGACTGTGGTCTCAGAACATGTTTCTGTGAAATTCTTTGGTGGCAAAGCTGGTTTCGCCTTCTCCTGCTTTGTTTCTCATCACTTGTTCCTCACCCAGTACTGCACTCTCAGTTGTGTACATAATAGTTTGCAGGGCTTCAGAGTTGCCTGAATTAGCTCTGGGTCCAAATAACATCCTCTTGTGAATGTGGGTTTTTTTTCCCTCCAAAGGTAAAAATGTCACTGGAGCTATTATTTTGATCTGTGTGTTAGTAACTGTGCTCAGATCATGGGGGCACTGGTATTGGGTTATAGAGGGTACAAAATTGAATCCATATACTGCTGTATGGAAGTGTGTAACTAAAAGGCTTTTATTTCCTGTTATTTGTGCTTGCTATGCTGGAAGTGGTTGTATATGCACTTACTGAGACTCCACTGCTTTCAGGACAGTTTTAGCAGAACAATTTATAGTGTAAGTCAGAAGACAGACAAATAAACCAAAGTAAAATCAAGCTTCCTTTGCAATTTTGACAAAATTGTGCTGCCCTCTTTGCAGAACCCAATATATTTTCGGGTAGCAGAAGACTTACCAGCTTTAGCTTTTAACAGCAGTAGTTCTTGTGTGTAGCAAAGCAATGCATTTAGTATTTGTTAGCATGATGGTTGTCATGTTAGCTGTGTAGTTCAGAGATGGTTTTTCCTACCTTCATTTTCATAGATTTTCATGCAGCTCCAGGTTAAAATGGGCAGCTCACAGCATCACAGTTCAAGGTCTTGCATCAATGGCTGGTTGTAGTGCTAGGGAAGGGCTCTCATGTCCACTTGGCTTTCCCCAGTAGGTCCATGTCTATTCTCTATTACTGGCTGGGCTGAAGAAATAGAGTTTTTAGAAAGCAGTTCTCAGTGACTAATGCTGAGAAATGTCCTGAAGTGGTCATTTTAGGTTGCTTTTCTGCTGTAAAAATGTGTCTTGTGTTTCAGGCTCTGCATATTCAGTAAGCTTCTGGAAAGGTGTGCTTAGCTTAGTGCAGTAGTGTTTGATATTTGACATAAGCAGTAAGATTTATGTTTGGAAGTATTAGCTCATTAAAACATGGGAAGTGTGAGGCTTGTTGTAATCCTAGTTAGCAGGTGGCTTGCTTTGCAGCATGGGAGAACATCATAGCACAGAGAAATGAATTAACTTATTCATCACAGATTTTCTGCTGGGAAGAGGAGGATAAAAGGCAGCAAATTAGACTTCTGCACTGCAGAGGCATCCTGAGCTGGCCCTGTCTCTGTGTGGTTCTGGTTTGCAGGTGGTTTCTACAAGACAATTCCAGTCTCTGGACACTTGATTTGGTCAAGACAGCAGCTTGCTTTTACCTATAAGTGAAAGGTTTTAGACCAGTGATGCAGAAAAATCTGTAACTGTCACCTGGTTTTTGGTGGAGGAGTGTCTGCCTGAATGTGCACGTGGCCTCACTCAGCTCCAGACAGGGTGAGTGCCATCCTATGCCCGAACTTTCCTTATCTTCCACCACTGTGGGAGGGCATGATCCTTTCCCCATGGAGGGCTGTTTCCCTGGGCAGAAGTGCCCTGCCTTCCAGCAGAGGAAGGATCAGCAGGAGCTCATACCTGTCTTGTAGCAGAGCTGGAACAGGTTGCTCCTGTGTGTTGCTCTGGTGCTTCTGTGTCACTGCTGCTTCAGTGTGTTCAGCAGTGAGGTGCTCGGAAGTATTTCACTACTGCCAGTTCCTTCCTGGAGAAAGAGAGGCAGAACTGAACTGCAAGGTGGAGATGCAGTGAGAAGGGGCCTGAATTCCGGAAGTCCGTGGTCTCGGCCATCACTGCAGTGTTTGTGACAGGAAGGAAGGAAGGGCTTTGAAGACAGTGAGTTGTGTAACAGCCCTCAGCCTCATCAGTGTGTGCTGTTCTCTGGGACAGGACTGGATTCAGGGTCAGCCTCAGCTTGCAGTTCTGTAGATCTAGAAATTGGCTGGCTCCAGGATCCCAAAATTCAACAGAATATTCAGGGAATTGCGGAAATCTCTACATCTGCTCTTTAGGCCATAGGGAAGATAGAAATGCCCTGTTCCACGTGTCCTTTGGGAGAGAGCTGAGCTGAATTGGGTTCAGTTGGTGGGTCCCCTTTACTCCTTTTGTCTGTATTTTCTGGAGTAGTGTGCTTGCCAACAGCCGTGGAACCATGTGATAGTAAGAGTGGCAAACACTCACCACTCATAAAAGAGAGTAGAAAAGTGGAAACTTCTATTTCCTTAATTTTTTTGTCATTGTAAAATTAGAGTGACTAAATCCTCTTCCCTGAGAACTTTGTTATGGCTCTGAAGTGGATTTTGAGGATGTTGAATGTTGTGCAGGAAATGGGAGAGGCATGGCTTGATGTTTTGACTTGAAGGAAATCTTTCCAACAACAGTCAAACCAAATGCAGTTGTAAAGTTAGATGGCAAAAAAGTGATACCTGCTGGTTCTTTTCTCCTGTTCCACATCCAGCAAATTCTTAAAAATCTTTTTAAAGCTCTTTTTAAAGCCTGTGTTCCCAAATCTAAACAGATAATGAAAATAAATAACCACTGACATTGGTTAGAGGTTTTTATCCTCTAGTTGTCATGCATACACTGAACTTTTTTGTAGCACGTAAATTCCAGAACAAATCCACTACAAGCATCTTCTTGTAAAGACTTCTGGACTCAATAAATGAATTTTATTAAAGATGAAGTGCTCACATTTTTAAAGTAATAGACATAGACTTTCTTTGTAGAGAATTAAATTATTTTTGTTCTAGATCTGTCAATTGAGTGGTATTTAGATGACACCCCAAGTCAGGTTCTGGACAGGACTGAAGAGTGAGCCAGAGGCTGTCACATGGAGCAGCTGTTGCAGAGGACAGGGCTGGGAGAGCAGGAGGAAATGCAACTGATCCCGAAATATGTGCAGCACCTTGGGCAAGACCAAGCTGCTGTCATGCTGCCAAGCGAGGTGATTGTCAATTGTGTGGACCCTGAGAAAGGATTTGTCTTTGCTCCTAGTTCTGGTGCTGTTATTTACATAAGGTCCGAGTGTGCCCGCGTGTTTTGGCAGTCTCCACAAGGCAAGATAATGTAAGTGAGGATGATAAATAGTGCTGTACCCTGGCTTACTGGAGAGGAAGTGCACCAGACACAAACTTGGCCTTTAGATTGTATTAGCCATGGAAAAGGCAGCTATGTTCTTTTACGTTTTTCTGCTCTAAATCTGGAATAATTATTCCTTTAAGGCAGATACTTGTGTGTAGATGTGCTGTAAGTTGCAGATGTTTCCATGTCTTGTTGCACTTGCCTTTTCAGCATGGTAGAATTTGATCCAGGCTTTGTGCAAAACACTCGTGTGTACAGAGGTATTTCAGCTGCTTCTTGGTTCTATTTGCTTTGCTGCCTTTCTGCAGGAAATGTGTAATGATTCCTTTCTAAGGTTTTCCATCCACTTGTGAGATTTATCTGGAACTTTAATTTTAGATTAGTAAAGATAATCTCCCTTTAATAAATTTTAATTGATGGCTTTGAATATTTGCTGTTATCCTAATATCTGTCACTAACCCACGCACTGTTTCTGTTCTCTTTGTACACTGCAGGACTTTCCTCTTTACCTTCAGTGGAGGAAGCTCAGACCTTACCCAGCACTGTGTTCCCAGCCTAACCTGCCTACCCATTATCCCCTTACCTAATATTCTTATTATCCCTCTTTATCATAATCATTGTAATCCTTTTGCTTCTACATCGCAGGTTCAGCAGTGTGACCACTCTCTTGATTCATATACTCACAGCAAAGCCTTCATCTCTCTCATGGATTATAGATCTAAATTGGTAACTATCGCTTGCTTGCAATGTTTATTAGCAGTTGTGTTAATTGTTCATACTCTGTTTTCTGCTTCTGATAAATCTCTCTTGTAGAACAGCATTTGTATAAGACTCTCTAAGGTCATGGCCTTATTTCCTTTATGAGCTTTATTCTTAGGACAGCACAGATTGGCTATTCCAATTCCACAAATTCCATTGCTTGATAGAAGTCTGGTTCAGAATTGAACTTAATTTCTGAAAAAGAAAACAGAAGGTATTTATTTTCCAATGACAGAGCACATAAAGAAATGAGTTTTTATAATAGAAAATTGACACAGGTGTGTAATTTATGAACTAGAATATTTTTGACTTATTTTTTTTAAAGACTCTTTTTGGGGAAAAAATGCAGAAAGTGTTAATGCTTTTGAGAAGAAGCATAATGCTTTTGAGAAGAAGTTACATTAGTAACACCTCTGATGGGTTACTGGAGAAATACAGAGGAGTGGTGTCACCCCATCTTCTCATCTGCCTAATTAAAGAAATGTGTGTTAGTTGATGATGATAAAACAGTTAAATCAGTCACATTTAAATTGTTACTGGTCCTAAACAACACAAGACATATGTAGGAAATTCCAGTTTTGGCTTTCAAAATGAAGCGTATTAAAATTGTTTTTATTGCTGGAATTGCCCATAAATTGTAATATAGAGAGTACACAGGTTCATAACAATTTGAATTTGCAGATGTGTCTTAGGCATAGTTTGAAGTATAAGTTGCATCACTGTGACCACATTTCGTGGTTAACTGGGGTGACTGGCAGGAGAAAAGGAGACTCTTTCCCACATTCAGACTTTCCTCACATGGTTGTGAGAGAGAAAAGGACTTGAAAACAGCCTGTCTGTGAACACATCCATGTGGTTGCTAATAAAGAGACATGTAAACTTCCCGGGTAATGATTGGATTTCTTGTTTCTTGTGTGTGAGAGGATAAAGAGGAACAGCTGTCCATTAGTTTGTAGCCATAACCATAAGGGCTGGCAACACTGAAAGTCAGCCTTAGCCTTTTTTTCCTGGCAAAAAATGGCAAGATAGATAGTTGGTTTGTAGCCAACACTTTAAACTTTTGCTGAAGTTGGCTGAAGGCAGAAAATTTTGCAGAGCAGGGGTTACAGTGATCACTTTCAGTGATTCCTGAGAGGAACACTTTGATGTTTTGTGTTGCACTGGAAACCAGTTTGAGTCTTCACCATGATGCTGGTCACAAACTGAGGAGCACAGGTTTGTGGATCCATCTGTGTGACACATTTCAGTGAGCACTGAAAACAGCAAAGGCTGGTTTCCCATGGAGGTGTCTTAGGGCAATAGGCTTTTTTCTTTTAAACTTCATTAGACCAAAATAGAAGCTAAAGGCAGGAGAGCCACCTTGACCTAGGAATATATTCTTTGGTGGCTAATAAGCTCTGATTAAGGTTTTATTGCTTTAGAGCATTTGCAGCATCCTGCTCTTATGTGGTTTCTTTGTCTAATAAAAGATGAGCTCACACTGCAGGCTTTTTCCTCAACAGGGAAATAATAAGGTATCTCAGAGCTACAAAACTGCCTATTCCCACAAAACTAGTTGGAAGTGGCTGTGTTTGAGACCTTGCTCCATTGCTAATGCACATGGGGAAAAAAAGATTGTCAATATTGGTATGCTTTTAGCTACAAAGAAGTGGGGCTATCCAGGCACAGAACTAAATGATGCAAGGTCTCATACTGAAGTGTTCTCAAGGACAATCTGATTGGCAGCTTTTCCTGCTCCTGTGTAATGGGTTTTGTGTAGTGTAGCTAAATCTTTCCTGTAGAAGTATTTTATTGAGGATTATTTCAAGACAGTCAAAATGGAAACATTCATGAGCCTCTCCTTTGCCCTCCGTGTGCCGGTTGTATTTGACCTGGTCTCCTGTAACAGAGCTCTCCTTGGGCTGTGTGTTTGTGTGGAACAGCAGAGATGCTGCTCTGTTTGGAGTCATCCTAAAAGAGCATCTGTGGCTGTGTGCCCAGGGAGCAGGGGTTGCACTGCCAGCTAAATGGCCTTGCCCAAGGAGGGAGGACAATCCCCTGGGAGCAATGGCTGAGTGAGCCTTCAGGTGGTTTGGATAGCAGCTGCCTGACCTCAGTGTGTCTCCATTTCCCTCTGCTGCAGAATCTCCTCCAGGCGCAGAGGGCCTGCAGGAGATGTGATTTTATGGCCCTTTCTCTCAGCAGCACAGCAGCTGCCACCACTTCCCACTGCTCTGTCCCCTCTGCTTGGCTCCCTCAGCCGTGGGGGATCAGGAACTGAACCAACTTTACAAACAGCCCTGCAAAACAGGAGAAGCTGTAGGAGGGTTTATTTTTAACTGGGATCTCTCTGTTCTCTGAACCAGCTCTCTGCAGGGTCCTCAGGGCTGACATGACTAGGGAGTGCTTGGAGCAGGAGTGAGACAACAGGTGGGGAAGAGAAAGGGAGGGGAGGAGGAGCAGGAGAAAGGTCTGCTGCTTCCTGGCTTCAGAATTCAAGCACAAATTCAGGGGCAGCCCTGTGAGCACTTCCAGCCCAAGTGCTGGTGGAGCACAGCTTCATTAATGCTCTGCCATCAGAGGGATAATCAGAAATTAGTATGAAACTCCTTTCAGTTTCACTCTATTCACTAGAGGGGAAAGGGAAAAGTCACATTAAGCAAGGGGATGGAGTTTTCTTTAAAATTTTTGTGCTCTGACTGCCTCTGGTGATTCAAGGCACTGACCTGCAGCATCTTCAGCCAGCACAGAGGCCAGCGAGGGCTGTGCTTCTATGACAACAGCCCCGCTTTCTGGGCAAGTATCATTTGATCTTATTCTCTATGTTGTGCTTCTAACAAAGCTGCTGGAGCTGGCCACATTCTGTAATTGCTTTTTCAGCTGAGATCTGAAAGTCACATTTGTAGCCAGGTACAATTCTGATTAGAGCAATCTGGGAGGGTTAATAGAGGCAGGAGTGCTTCAGTTAAAAGATCAGCTTGGAGTGTGTGGATGGGTTCTGGGAAGGCAAGGGTAGAAAGAAGATACTGATTCCTGTATGATTAGTGGAATACATCTTTGTTAAAGGTCTGCCTCTGAATCTTCAAAAGACCAGGCTGAGGGTTGATGACGGTTTCTCACTATTTCAAGCATGTGTGAGTGGAATGGAGAAGTAGAGGTTTTAATTTTTTTTTTTCTTCTTGAGCAAGTGCACAAGTGTTCTCAATGGCATTTGTGGAGATTGTAACGTGTATGTGGAAGATAAATTACTCAAATAGAAAATTTTCTGTTGTCAAGTGTGATGATGGTCAAATTAACTTATCACCTGATCCATAATTTTTGCAGCTGAGATTTTTAAGGATAAGGAGGAGCGGGTGATTGGCCTGAGTGTGTGAATGGAAGTTAGTCAGGTGTTGAATTCTTCATTTTAGAAATTCCTGCTAGGAATCACAACACGTGGGTAGAAGAGCTGTTTTCCAATATACTAATGAGAAGAAATTTTGTGCTCGTGTTTTCTGGAGTGCTTGCAAAGGACTGTAGTTTGACTGAAGAGCAGCTGAAGTTCAGAAGAGAGTGTATCAGAATTGGGCTGTATCCTACAGAGAAATACTTGTGGGAAGATTTTATTGTATTCAGTGCAGCTGTTCACTATTGAGCTACTGATAAATTGCTTCAGAAACTGCCCTTGTGAATGCAGTCTGTGAACAAAATGTCTGCTGCACAACCCTTTTCTGTGTGAGAAAGTTGCACATGTTTAATCAGAGATAAACTGTTGTGCATTTGTACTGAAGTTTAAACTGGGTTGCTTTTGGTTTGTTTCACCCCTCTGATGGGAATTTAAGTTAAATTTTCATCCTTATTTAATCTGCCTTGGGACAGTGTTTATAGTTGTGAGTTTTGAACTGTTTGTTTTGGTTTTGTTTGGGTTTGTGGAGTTTTGGTAGTGGTGTTTTTCAGTGAATGGGGTAAGTCCTGTGTGCAGGTGAGACTTGCAAAGAAGGAAGGTATTTGGGCATGTGCTGAGAGCAGACATTGGAGCGAGTTTTGTTCCCAAATGTGCTCATGAATTTGAGTTGAGGAGAAAATTAACTTCTGTGGATGCTGGGTGAAGGAGAGACTTCTGTCACTGCTCACAAGTAGCCCAGGCCCTGGTTTGGATGAGTAGCTGCTAATTAGACCTGTGCTGTCATTGCCTGAGTTTGCCAACCCCGTGACTGATTATAAAGAGCCAAGACCTTTGCTTATTTGATGTGTGGTAGTTTCAAACAGCATGAGAGATTAAAAGTGTGGTATATCTGTTAAAAAGTAAAGTTTCTTTTCCCTCCTGTGTAGTAATTTGGTTTGTGTAGTTGTGTTCTGTACAAACAGATGAAAACTCAGAGTCTTGCCTCCTCCCACCAAGTGTCTGAGCTGCATACATTAGAGCAGCCAGGGCTGTTCATGGCCCTTAATGGTTTATATTCTGCCGTTTTTGGGGTTTTTTTTGTTTCTGAATCTAAAAGGAATAATTTCAATTCCATTTCAAATGCTGCCTGCACCCCCACTGAGCCCTCATATTTTATACAGTGCTGTTTATTCCAACTGCAGTCTTGAGAGTAGATAGGTGTTGGATAAATTCAAAGTTTCTAGTTTAAATTCCTGGTTTTTTCATGTTTTCCCATTGCTTTTTTTTTTTTCCCTGTAAATGTTGAGGCTGGAACTTTTGTAAGTATAAAATGGTGGTGTTACATGCACTAGAAATCCAGATTTTCTACAGAAGTAGTAAAAGCAATTATTTAGGTTTATTTACTTTGGAGGCTGCTCGATGAATTGCATGGTTGGATGCACTGTCAAAGATTTTAGTTCTTGGTTGCAGTTTATTGGAGCAACAGAAGTGGCACCCTGCCACTGGAGTAAAGAATGCTGTTTCCCCATGAGTATTTGAGCAATCTGCAGTAGCCATCTGTTATTCTGTTAAACACAAAGCAGTGCAACAGGTGTATTCCTTGGGTTTGGAAGTCTTACCAGCACGAGTGAACACTAAGCATTTAAAGCCAGGATCTGAAAGAAGATTTCAAAGCGTGCTCCTCTTTATTCAGCAGATATAGTGGTTATGACATTAAAAAGTAGAGAGATAACCTAAACATATGGCACGCAGTTAAGGAAAACAAATGCTGAACTGCTCTTAAATCTGTTCTTTTTCCATGTTTGTCATTTTCTTAGATGGCTTCAGTAACAGATGCCAGATTCAGGCAGAAAGACACTTCAGACCAAAATTTTGATTACATGTTCAAGCTCCTGATCATTGGCAACAGCAGTGTGGGCAAAACATCCTTCCTCTTCAGGTATGCTGATGACACCTTCACTCCAGCCTTCGTGAGCACAGTGGGAATCGACTTCAAGGTGAAAACAGTTTACAGGAATGACAAGAGGGTGAAGCTGCAGATTTGGGTAAGTGCCAGCCTTTTCAAAAATGCTTTGTATTAATCCCAGCAAAGGTGTGATGGTAAAAAATAGCTCGTTTGGAAGTGGATTGTTTGGATTGGTGTAGATTTTGGTTGTTCGTAGGCTCTGTGTGGCTGGACCTTTGTGTCCCTGCAGTAAAGTGGGGGAGTTCTCTTTGTGTTACTGTGTCACTCAGCTGGTGAGGTCCTGGTGTGGTCTAAGAAACTGCTCTGCATTTGAGTGCACTCTTCACACAACTCATACTCTCATTTTATGTTCTCTACATAAGATACTTGTGTCTTCCTGCGACTCATGTACCTGCTCAGCAGCTCATTTCTACCCAATTTCTACCCCATCTAAGAACTTAATCTTCTAATTGATCTACATACACTTGATTTATAATTATTCTTTAATAACTGCATTTAAATGTAAAATTACAGTAATCACATCTCGGGTTTTTATTTATTGTGGTGATCTTGAATAGTGAGACTCTAAAATGAGGTGCTTTTTTTTTTGTGCTACAACTACATGATTCATTTTATTTCTGTGTTGCTAGGTACAAGGTACAACAAATTATTTAATAAAAGATCCTTTTCATGTTGTAAAATCCTGACACTGAAACTAAGGTAGGTTACCTGACATGAAAGAGATTGATTCAGGGTTTTGGCAATAAAAATGTTTTTACTTCAGGCACTACAAGCAACTAAAGATGATCTCCATTTAGCTGGTCCTTCTGAATTTTGGAACGTGAAATTTTTAAGAAGTTGTGTGAAAGCAAGATGAAAAACACTGTAAAATATTAGGGTTTTTTTCAAAGATACTGTGATTAGAGTGAATTAAGCAATAATCTTAATTAAATCTGTTAGAGGGCTTTGGGGCAAAAAGGGCTTTGATAACCTTAAACTTCTTATGAAAAGAGATGTCAGGTGGATTCTGCAGAGGGTGCTATCTATAGGACCTGTAATATTGGAGTTACCAACAACATGTTGATTTAACATTTATTTTTAATAAAAGGTACACCTAAGTGTTGGACAGTTTCCAGAGTAACTTGTGTTCTGTTCTTCTCTCTTTTTGCATGGATCCCTGACACGAGTCATAATTTAAGGACCTTAACACAAACATTGTGTAACTGTATCAAAACCACAGCATTTGAACTTGTTTGTCTCCTGCTTCTCATGAGATTATATTTATAATTTCAATGTGTTCTCCAGGGTAGTAATAGTGGGGGTCCAGTAACAAACCAAAACTCACGTAGGAGGAGGAGTTTTCACACCAACCTGTCTTCCAATTACTTTTAAAAATTATTTACTGTTGAGTTTCTGGGAGTGTGGGACTCAGTGGCTCCTTTGCTCTGACTTACAATTTTCCAGGTATGTTGACATTTTTAAAAATTATGCTCCCCCTAAGCTTGACATTAAGCTTTATCTGCACCAGATTTAACGTGAAACTATGTGAAGAAGGAGAAGGTACAAGTGTTTGACTTAACCACTTCAAATGTTTTTCTAAAATCTAGAGAAAAGCACTTCTAGGAACCTCTGATGTTTTCTTGGCTGCAGACCCAGGGTTTTTTCAGTTCAGGGGTGCTTGTGGAGCTCTGAAGTGAGCACAGCTGTGGCACACTGGAGGTGCTCAAGGGCTGTGCCAAATAACCTTGCTCTGTGTTCTGCAAATCAAGGTGAGAGGGAAGTTACTACTGCTGTGCTGTGATCCAGATTAATCTGTGATCAGTGGGGCTTTCTTTAGGTTGCCTGTTCCCTGTGTTGAACAGAACAGGATATTTAGGTACAGGACCCAGCTGCAAAGAGTTCCTTGTGTTGTCTTAAAGCTCAGAAAAATTCCTGCTGCTTCAAGGGCCGAGCAGCTGCATGTAAAGCCTGCCAGCTGTGTCAGTAAATGCCTCTCTGGCCTGACTCCTGGTTTTGTTTCTCCAGCAGGAGCTGATGAGCAGTTTAAAGCCAGAGATCCTGCATTTGTGTTTGTGCTGAGTTTGAGGAAGTCTGTATTTTGTAAATCAGGATTTGACAAGCTGTCACATGGAACGATCAGAGGAGAGTGCTCCTCTGTTTGATTTTGGTGTCATTACTGGGCCTCTTGCTTTGTTGACATTAATGCCTCAATCACCCAAATTGATATTTTAATAATCAGTTGTGCTTGTGACTAAGCAGTCTGGGAAATGATCTGCTTTGAAAAGACTTGAAAGGAATATCTCTTTAGCTTGAGAGGAATGGGACATAGCAAAGATATTCGTGATGTTTTTAAGGTAGAATGACAGTGCTGCTGCTGCATATGGAAACAGTAAAATGATCCAGAGAGGGGTTTATGAAATAATGTTTTGTAGGCTTTTTTCACTTTCTTTAAAGAATTCCAAGATGTTTTAATTTCAAATATTTTCTGTGTTTTTTAGGAATGGTGGTGTTGTGCTAATAGAATAAATTAACTTTATTGAGAACATTCATTTTGTAGTTGAATGAGGCTTAGTAATTTAATATCTAATTTAAAATATTATTTACATAAATATATTAATATATTCTATAGATATTTACATACCCACATAAATGCAAGTCTTGGATTATATTTTTTTTAATGCCTCTGTCATCCATAATAATACTTTCATATAAAGCATCTTCCTTATGATTGGTTTGTAAGGAGCCAATTCATAATATCTCTCTGCATTTCTTGACCAAGAGTTTTGTATTCCCAGAGTTGCTAATTACTGTTTACTGGAGCAAAACTATTATATTTTCAGCTAGGTATGTTTTTTGCTATAAATAAATCTCAAAGGTAACATTATTATATTCTTAGCAAATGCAAACAGTTAATACTTAATGCAGAGTTCAGGTTGCCTAGCAGCTAGAGAGGGCCACTTTGTCCAGATCCAGATGGAAGCAGGGTGAATGAATAAAAGTGATTTCAGTTTTAGGTAAGAGCAAGGTGAGATTTCTTTTACTCCTTTCTGTGCATTTGTGTGCCTATTGCTGGTCAGGAATAATGGAGGTGAAAATGAAGCAGAGCTCCTGAGCAATGTGACATCCAGGGGAGCTGCTGAGGGGCAGCTGCTGAGGGGCAGCCTCTGGCCCTTTGTGCTGGCCCAGTCTGGGTTCATTACATGAACTCTTTGCACAGTCACATAAATTAACTGATGGAAAATCTTTGGCAGGGTTCATCCCTGAACACTTGCACACCACATAATTTCTACATACTTTGTGAAAGGAATTTGCTTACATTTCCATTGCACTTCCATGTAGCAGCATACACGAGGGACTCTCATTTTTGTTACATGCAACACACAAACATTGATGTGATTGCTAATAAACATAACTAAATACAGATGTTACTGATGTTACAGTTGGAACTACTTTCAACTCCCTTTATAAAAAGCAGAGATCAAATTTAACTTCAGGTTAAAAGACAGAAGGCTGTGATGTTCAGACGGAGGCAGCATATTTAAACTGCAGTATGATTTTTCTTTTAAGGAGCTGTTTATCAGAATTAGAGTGCTAGGATGAAGGTTTTTCCTTCTCATTAACAAAAATGTCTCTGTGGCTTAACTGCTGAAACCTGTTGGGGTGTGAGATTATCTGTAGTGGATGTCTGAAACACGTGTTACAGCTCTCAGGCACAGCTGGGGAGAGGGTACAAAGCAATGTTGCTTTGGATCTTCAAAAACAGAAATATGACAACTGCTAATTATATTGAGTGGCAGTTACCCCTACAGAACAGAAAAGTGTAAACCAAAATAACCCCCCTGCTGTGTAGCTGTCCAGAAGGCAAATACAAAGTGTTTTTAAAAGCTTTTTATATCAGGCATTGCCTGGATGACAGGATGATCTTGAGCAGCTCGCCTCTCAGGGAAGGGATTCAAAGAAGTAACACTGGCAACAGTTATTTTTTTAGTTTTTTGGTTGTGGATTTTTTTTTTTTCATTTACAGGAGGTAAAATTAGAACACCATCATACTTGATTGTAAATTTTAATGTTAATTGCATACTTAACCAAAAGCTAATTATGCATTTGAGATGAGAGAATCATCTATTCCCCAGGCATCCCATTCCTGTCATGGTTTTGCTAAGTTCATTGCAAGCACTGACTTCAGGCTTGAATGCTTGCACAAAACTTGTTTCTAAAAAAAGAGATAATAAGTTTCAGTAATTTAATGTATAGATGTGATAGTGATGGGGGTCTCTAAAGCACTAATGGACCTGATTCTGCTTTTATAGACTCTCAGTTGTTGTGGAATCCTCTGATTTGCTGTTAAGATGAAAAACTAAAATGGAGAAATTCATGATAGTGAAAGAACAGATTGATCCTTGTGAGGGGAGTCAAGGATTACATTTTATTTGCAGCATTAAGGACTTGCTGGGTCCCAGGAATGAAAATCATTGTGGGTGAGTGGATGTAAAGCACTACTTCTCATGCTAAAATACAATGCAGAATATTTGACTGGAGAAGAGATGCAATAACAGTGTCTGTAATTCAATTCCAAGGTCTTGGTAATATCTCAAGTAATAATACTTCTGCTTTGAGAAGAACTTGGTGTTCATGCCACTCTGAATGGGCTTTAAGATTACACTTGCAAGGGTGATACAAAGGGGAGAAGTAAAAACTTGAAAAATAAGACCCCAAGTGGTTACCCCACTCACTGTTGAATTTATTGAACAACCTAAGCTTGCTGTGCAGGGCATTGCTGTGTTTGCAGTTAAACAGTTGACATGGAGGGTTTATTTCTGTTTATAGTTAATCACCTCAATCCCACTGTTATCTCATTATAACTCTGCATTACAGTGAAGGCCAAATTCATAAGCTCTGATACCACTGCAGTTATCCCTGCTGACGGTGCTGGATTTGCTCCCACTGCAAGGTGTGGTTTCTCTCTTTGTGCTCCATCTTTGCAGTCACTGGGCCCTTGGAGGCCTTGTTTTGTGCACTTCAGTAAAATGAAACGTGTTGTGTTGAGAGGGACCAGGCAGTATCCAGGGACAATGTCGAGTGTGTGTGTTTGTTGATAAAGAGCTGTTGGTAGTTCAAAGGTTTGGACCTTTCCTAGAGAAAATGGATTGATTCTGGCTGTTTGTCCAGTAGAGCTGAACATGGGAAATTTCAAGGGAAATTACTCAGTTGGTTTACTGAAGCAGTTGAGAGGACAAGTGAGTTGCCAGCCTCACGACATTTTGCATTTAATGCTTTTTTACCAGAAATTCAGAATAGATATTTTGTAGTCATTTTGCATAAGGTCTTAAACTCATGTGCCTCAAAACCTTTTCCTGATGTCCTTGTCTTATCAGAATCACCCTTATTGTGATTTTCTTTCACAATGTTATCTTATGCATAATGACTGGGTACATTCTATATTTAAATATGCTTGGTAGCACTGTGATCAGTTATGAGATAATACAGTGGGTGGAATTTATGAGTTCTCATAATGTTTATTTCAAGTGAGCATGTACTTAAACTGTGTCACATTTGGTCAAATGAGAAAATATAACTACTGTGCTTACTCACATTTATAATTTTCATGCATTGTGTTGTCTACTGCGGTGTCATGCATATGCAACACTTGAGTATCTGAATGGCTGATTTTAGAACTAAAAAAAGAGAATCCAAATCCCCGAAAATATTATTCAGATATGAGGAAAAAAACCCCTGTAGCACAACTGGAGTACCTAGGAATTTAGCAGCGTGAACTTTGTGATTTATTTTCTGTTGTCCAGCTGTTCAACATCATCCTGGTTCATTAAACAGCAGGAACTGAGCTCCCAGAGATAAGCACTGATTTTCTGTATTCTGTTGCTTTGGAGGCGTTGGACTCTGCAGACAGAAGGAAACACTGTTGAGAAGTACCAGAAACTGGACAAAAAACGAGCACATTCCTGCAGCGTGGAGAACTGGGAGGCCTGTGGTTTTTTGCTGGTTAGATTGTCCCATCTGCAGAACAATGTAACGTTTACACTGAGCTCAACCCAGATTTCTGGTGAGCAGTTTTGGCTACCCAGCGAAAGCTAATGAGTGACAAAGTAGGAAATGTAAATCCTTTTTGGGGTGAGATGTCTTCCAATAGAAGCTTAGCACCTTGCATTTTGTGGCCAGGGGCTGCTCCACTGCAGCCCAAAAGTGTATCCTGAGCATCCCAGTGTATCCTCTGCCTCTGCACAGTCTGGGTTTGCAGCATTGCTAAGATGTTCCTCCATCCAAACAGAGCTGCCACTCCCAAGTTCCTGCTCAGCTACAAATGGGGTCCTGTGCTTCTGTTGGGCACTTGCGTCTTGTTTGAAAATTCCTCTATTATTGCCAGCTCTGCTTTGCATCCATTTCTGTGCTAATCAGATACTCACGGCTTCACCACTAATTTGTGTTAGAAACTGAAACAGGAGGTGGCAGGAGTGTTTGAAACTTGGGGGGAGCAGGTGTGAGTGCAGCAGATAAACACACTGTGTTATGAGCTGCTGTGCTTCATTAACTGAAGTACCTTCATGTGATATATGACTCAAGTGATTGAACTTTGTGTATTCCTCCAAGAAGGCTCCATGGTGGTATTTTCTCAGCCAGATTCTGGCTGGTTTGTCGCTCTGACAAACTGCTCCAGACATCTGCAGCAGGGCTGGAGGGTGCGGATCTGTGAGTGCACACACGCCCCTGGTGCTGCCAGGTTTTACTGCCCCTCTGCTTCCCTTGCAGCCAGAGCAATAAAACAGAATGTACAGGAGACCTGTGCATAGGATGTTTACGAGGCAGAGCACTCGCCCCACTGCTGGTTTTGCTTCTGCATGTGCTTATTCAGAGGTTCACCTGCTGCTTGCCCTCCGTGGGTCCCTCGGTTGGCGCTGCTGCCGTGGCAGTGGTGGAGCTGCTGTGTGTTCCAGTGCCATGGTAACTGCATCCTGCTCTGCTGGCTGCCAGCAGGCACCAAGCCTGCCCAGTTGTGGAAGGAAGCAAGTGCTCCAAGAGCCAAATTGTGGTAGACTGGCGTGAGTCAGCTTTGACGAGTCCAGGTGAAGTCCTTTACCAAGGACTGCAAGTCTTTTTTTTTTGAGGGAAGAAAGAGAAATAATTCCCATCAAATGTGTTTTGGATTTTTTTTTTTTTTTACTCTAAAAGGCTAAAAAAATGCCTTTTCCTTGGAATTACCACCAAGTGCTAAATTGCTTTCTTGCTCTGCAGTTTAACCTCATGCTGAACACATTTCTGTAAGGCTGTGCCACTTCTCCCATCATTTTCTCTTGTCTCTGTGTTGTGCACCCTGGCTTGCTCTTGGAGAGGTCAGAGTACTTTGTAAGCACTTTTGCACTAACTGCAAGGATAGTTCTTGCAGAGTACTGTCGTAACAACACTTGAAATCACAGAGTTGTGCTTAAGAGTGATTAAGTAGAACTGGGGCAAGGAGAGGAAGTCTTGTTTGGTTTTTGTAGAAGAAATACTCTGACTGTATAAAGCACGCAGGTGCATCAATTAATTACATGGAATAATAACACTGGAAATTTACAGCAAACGAGGCTAATTAAGGAATGCATTTTTCAAGTCTTTCATGTATGAAGTGGAAGGATGGACCACAATAACTTCTATGCTTCTCTTACCCTCCCTTGGCCCTCAGTGGGGTGTGGAACCACCAGCACTGTGAGAACAGTGCAGTGACACTGAGGGGAGTCAGAAAGAAGGGAGCTTGTGCTCAGTGCAGCAAGGTGGGACTTGCAGCAAGCCTGGCTTAGCTAAAGCCCAGCTCCAGGCTGACTCTGCTGTGCCCCCTCCACCTCTGGAGTTCTGTCTCTGGCAGGTGAGGGCCTGTGCAGGCAATTCCACTGTGCAGTGCTGATGTGTCCTAAAGGGAGCATGAGAAGGCAGTGAAAACTGGGGCAAAACTTGTGTGGAACCAAAGCAGGAAAAGAAAAAACTCAAGTGCCCTTAATGATTACATTAATTACAGTGGAAACAGCACCAAAGAGCAGTTCTATAAATGCTGGTTTAAAAGCAGGAAGGAGTGGCCCTTAGCAGCAGTCCCAGGAGGGCTGGAATTGCTGTCACAGAAGTGCCAGTCTGTGTGAACTCCAGGTGCATTCCAGCCTTCCTGGGAGGTGGTTGGTGTCTGGGCTTCCTGAGATGTGGAAGGGGTTTGCATTTGGCAAAGCTCTTCAGCCTGTTTTTATCACCCTTCCTCACCAAACCCCCTCCCTAGGTTGTTTTCCCAGGTGTGAGAGTGAAGCACAGAAGGGACTTGAATGGGCTGGCTGATTATGGGAACTCAGAGCTCCAGATGAGCAGTACTGTACTCATGCTCATTCCACCTGGCATAATTATGCATCTGCTGCAAATCCATACTTCTGTAAGGCTCCTTATCCTAGCTAAAATGGATCTCTTTTAGAAGAATGCCCACCATATGGAAAATAGCATGTAGGAAGAGTCACTGCTGCAAAGATACTTAAATGAGGTAAATTTGTGAGAACTGCTTAGTCCTCCTTGAATTTTCGGGGGTTGGAAGTGTGTAAAATTAATTATTTCCTTCCACTTGCCCTGGTTAATGATTTTAGGGAAAAGCAAATTCTTGCAAGGGAAGAATCTGCATGAAGTCCTCCTCTGTGATGTACTTTCTCCTGTTCTGAATTGCACATTCCCTGCTCCACAGTGGCATGTTCAAAGCTTCTTCATTCTATAGTCTTGGACACGTTTGAAATTCAGTTTTTCTGCTAAAATTCTGATATAAATATGTGTAGGAGCTACTTAGTATTCAAGAGACTGCAAGAAATCTAAAGGCAACAAATTCAGTAAAAATCCACCATTGTCATGGCAAAACTGTGATTTCAATAATCTTTCACTTAAATCCGGAGGTGGTCATGGTCTTCAAGATATTTACTGCTTTAACATGAAATTCCACCTGGGTGAGTAGAAATTGCAGGTTCTGGCTGTAGCTTGGACACAGCAGTGCCTTTGCATCAGCACAATGTCAGCTCAAAGTGAATTGTCAGTTCTCCAGCTGCAGCAGGGGCTGAGGGAATCCTGCCTTGCCCACCTGGCTGGGAGGCCAGGAAGCAGTGGTGTGGCAAAACCTGATGTTGCTAAGTGATGGCAAGGTAGCCACCTGCCTTAGCATTTACAAACCCCCTGTGCTCAAACAGAAGGAAATGAATAGCTTTTTTTTCCCATTAACTGCCTGCAAGGTGTTTATTCACTCTGGTCCTGAAAGGACCAAACATATGCATCCTTTTTTCTCCAGCTGGAATCTCCAGTGTTTTAAGGTCCCTGGGATGGCAGCTGTTTATCCTGCCTGAGAATGCACCCTCCAAATAATGTTATATTACCCTATACATGTGAGAGACAGTGCAGTCAATTTGATGATTAAAAAACCACAGACTTTAAAAAAAACCACAACAACCCAACAAAAAACCCAATACCAAACCAAGCTGCTTTTTATCATCTAATACAAAGGCAGAGAAGAGGTGGTATTTGTTTTGTTGGTTATAATGTCAGAATCCATGCAACAGCCCTCTTTATCTTTTCTCTCCTTTTTCTTTTTTTAAACTACAGCCTGTGTGGCCAAGAAGCATTGTAGCATTGATTTCTTTTCTTACTATATTTTTTAATGATGGAAGCTGAGACTAAATCCAGGCTATCATATCTGCTAACTACTCTGGGACTGTTATCAGGGAATAGGAGATCTTTCAATTCTTGTCTACTTATTTTATGGATATTTAAAAAAAAATTGATAAAGGTTTAATTGCCCTCATGCCACAGGTGAGTCATGTGTGTTCTGCTATAATCTGTCTGCTCAATAAAGTACTTGTTCAAAAAAATCTCTCAAAGGGAGATGCTGAGTGGCTTTTTCAGCCGTGACTCATTGGATCTTCATTTTTTAAAATGAGAAGATTCCCAAGACATGTTAATTTTAAGATCTCATCTATTGAATTCTTGATTAATAACAATCAGAGTATTAGTTTGACAATGTGTCAAGGCTTGAGGGATTCATATAACCAGTGTTCTGTCTTCAAACAGGAGGGATAATTAATTTTTTCACAGAGAAGGGCTTGGCAAAGACCCAGGTTTGGAACTAGAACCCCTCAGCTGAGAGAATGGAAGCTTTCCAGTAGTTGTGTCCCTGTGAAGTGCAATCAGGAATCCAGCTTCATCCAGAGGATATGGAGCACCTGTGTGTGTGGTCAGAGGAAGGCTCAGGGCTTTTCAGGAATTAAATCTGTACTGGTGAATTATTTCCTACTCCTAAAAAATGAGCTCTTCCCGAGCTCAGAACTTTTACAGCTCTGCCCAGCACAGATGGCCCTTTGAATTCGAACTGGAGCAGGTTCCAGCAGGGCCTTGTGACCCCAGAGAAGCTCTGTCCCAGAGTCAGGGCTGTGTCCTGTGTACAGAAGTGTCCTCTCTTGGGAGGCCTGGTGCCTTGCTTCTCAGCTTTGGCAGTCCCAAAGTGTCACTCAGCTCCCACAGGTAGCTGCAAAACCCTCTAAATTTAAACTTTGCTCTCATGATGATCTCTTCATTCACTCTGAGTAATGAATGGAGCAGAAAATTGTGTTTCTTTGTTTTATTGAGAAATGAAAGAGGAAATTGTGCTTCCTTTACTAAACAACCATTGCCAAAAATAGCACCTGACTGTATTTTATCTGTCTCTTCTTCCTTACTATTATTTTACTACACTAAATGCAATCTTTTTTTTTTCCCTTTGGATTTCTTTCCGTCTTTGTGCCCTGAAGCTGCAAACAGCAAATTTTGTGAGTCATATAAATGTTCTGAGACATCAAATTAAGTAGAAACTGGAGAATGAGTTCTCAGAAGGTTGTGAATGCTGCTGACGTCAATCTCAGATTGAAATAAGAAAGAAGATATGGCTGGCAGATCCTGTGAGCAGGACTGTAAGCTCACTTATGCTAATTCTGTTGTTGCAGGAGAAATTGTATTTTTATAAATGAAGGCAGTAGTCCCAACTGAAGACTTAACAGACATTCATCTTAGTAACTAGATGATCTTGAGCTTTCATACTTTATGCTGAAATTTGCCCTCAGCAGATTCAAACGAAATTGCTTGGAAGTGACTAAAATGAATGGCAGCTTGCTTTCTGCTTTTTCAGCTTGTAATATAATTCTGTTTTCCAGCTCTGCTTCTGCAGAATTCCTCCTTCAAAGTGACATTGCAAAGTATGGGATTTTTTAATGAACAGGAGACTATGAACCTATTTAGATATTTTTCTTGATTGTCTCTGGCAGAGAACAGAATTTTGAAAGTACCAAGGACTCATGAAAGTCAATCTGTCTTATGAATTATTTTGATAACATGAAACATTTATCTTGTTGAAAGCTGTTAGTAATACTGTTTTTCAAGTTAAATGCATGCAGATTGCATATCCATATTGATTTGATGGTGCTATTGAAAGTTCCTATAGGTGTGGTGAGAAAAGTGCAAGAAATGACTAAAGGAAAGGGATGCTTTTTTTTTTTGTGGAAACTACAGGGAAGTTATTTGCTGTTGGCTTATCAGTGCAGAATGTTTTTATGTGCGTGCATGTTTTGCCTTTAATGAGTGCAGTTCAGAACTGACAGATAACTGATGTACTTGTTGACTACTTCATCCTACATCCATTCTGATGCTTCACTGAAAGCCTGAATCCAACTGTTAATTATTGGTGCTGCAGTGATCACTCTGAGTCTAGACCAAAGGTGTGTTTCCAGTGGTGAAATAGGAGTTAAAGATGTGTTGCCCTTTTTCAAATCAAGCTGCCTTTTGGAGAGGATCTTACAGCAGCTGATACAACAGTGCCAGGTTCAGAGACACCAAAGTGAATTGAAATGAGCCCAGAGGTATTGAAGGAGCAAGGTAATGTGATTTATGATTAACTGGATCAGGGCAGCAGAGGGAATGCCTCCACCAGGTATCTCTATTGCTGTGCTCACGAGCCTTCCTGATGCTGTGAAGAACTTTTGACAGATTTCTGTGGGAAGCCAGTTTTCAGATTGGTGGCATAGCGGGTACCTGGATATGAAATTTTGCAGTCAAGGCCAGTATGAAAATAAACAAGAAATATCCCTTCAAATTTAGAGATTAAACACAGGCTGGATTTACCTGCAGGTAGCCAGCAGGAGCTCTGTGAGAAAGTAATGAAGTGGGACTGTCTAGCTGGGTACCCAGTGTGAAATGTGCTTTTGCTTTGATGCTGAGGAGAGTGCAGGGGAAGAAGTTCTGGCTCTTGACGACTGTGCACACTGTTCTGTGAATAGAAATAACTAAGAAGAGCAGCCCCAGGGGCTGGTGCTGCTGCCAGCTCAGGGGACACCAGAATGAGCCTGTTCCTGGCCTCAGGCTTCAGTCCCAGACTCCTTCTGGAAGGGAGACCAAACCCCATCAATTTGCATTTTTTCTGCCATAACTCCTTGATCATCATTGAAAGTGGGAAGTAGGCAGTGATGACAAATAATGTGGCTGAAAATGTATTAGCCACAGAGATAGGAGACAATGAGTCTGATGTATGTGATGGCAGTGGAGTTCTAAGGCTTCTGACCAAAAATGATCTGAGATCATCTGGAAGTCACAGTGTTCAGTCATCAGTGAGAGAGGGACCTGTGAGGGGTGAGGTCTTTTAATTATACTATAAGGTTAAGAAAAAGTTTTAAATGGGGGGGAAAAAACGTGTCTGTGGAATTTGCCTGATTCTGCATGGAGGAGGAAGAGAGGTTTTAGTGTTTCAGTTATACAGGAATATTTTAGTATTGCAAAGGTAGTCAACCACAAGCTGGTTTATTAGGGATTGACTTCTAAATCAGGAAAGTATTTCCCTTGTTGGTACAGTTTTACATAATTATACTTCTCTGCAATTTTGTATCTATTGCAGAACATCCATTTCTGATCGTTGTTTGGATCAGAAGTTTGTGCTGTTCAGGACAGGATGCTGAAACTCCTCAGCTGCTAATCTGAGCTGGCAGGGTGATTTCTTTACTGCATGGTGATTTCTTTACCCTGTGGTGATTCCTCTACCCCATGGTGAATGAGCACAGAGACAGAGAAGCATTTCTGTTTCTTGAAGCTTCCTGTTTCTGATTAACCAGCATAAAAATTAATATCTGCAGAATTGATGCTTATCAGAATTCCTAAACAACTCTTCTGCCTCCAGCAGTGACACTTGATTATGTTTCTAACTCCTAAGCCTCTTAGAGACTTAAAATTTATGAATCCCCTCTAATACTTTGCTTGACACATTTGGTCAGGCATATGACAGTGATCAGCTGAGAGAAAAACAAGTCATCTCATCAAGTACAAATGGAGGCTTCTGGTAAGGAGCGTGGAGAGGCAAGCAAAGGTTTCCTGCTGTTTGAAGTCAGAACAGAACAGGGCTGTTAAAATAACTGTAATGCTTTTAATATAAAAACAGGCTGTGTGCTCCCTTCCCAGCCAGCTTCAGAGAGTCCATCCTGGTTGTGTCAGCAGCTGCAGGATGGGGCTGAGGACTGGGTGAGTGAAGGGAAGGAGGAGCTCTCACCTGATCCCTCAGAAGGCTGAGCACTCTGAGGGTTTGTACCTTACACTTGGCTGTGCAGCTTAACTGTGGGATAAAACCCAAAGCCAGGGCTGTGAGGGGCTGCCCAGCCAGTGCCTCTGGAATGCAGAGTGCTGGGGAGGAGGCAGCCCTGGTGCTGAGTGGGGTGGTGGCTCCTGCAGCCCCTTGGTGCTCATTCACTCCTGACCCTCCTGCTCAGAGACACTTCAGCAGTGGCTGGGTTCACCAGCCTGGGTAACCTTTCAGCAGTGCCTTCACAGTGAAGGTTCCTAAGCACTCCTGCAATACCAATGATGTTCAGAAGTAGTTGGTATTGTAAGCAGGTGCATTCCAGCTCAGCACACCTTGACAATTTGACAGCAGCCAGATGTTTAACGGGGTGGAGCAAGCGATGGCTCTAAATACCATCATATAAATCTTGCAAATGGTACCACAGCTGAGCCTCTGGCTACGCCTGGTGAATTGTGATTTCTCAGAGGTCCTGTTAGATCAGAGAGTGAGTTCTTCCTTTAACCCTTGATTGCACTCCACAGAGACAGCAGGTATTGTAAGGCATCACTAATTTTAACAAGTCAGTTAATTGATCCTTTGGAGTGACACAAAGTTGGTTGAAAATAGTTAAATGTTGGTGTTTTAGTGGAAATTGTCCTATATATTGCCATGAAATGGGATTGCAGAAAGAAGATTCCTACAGCTGCACAGTCTTGCTTTAGTATACATTTCAGCCAGCATATGGTATGCATTTTAACTGAACACATGGAGAACTAATTTGATTTGAGTTGATTGATTTTGATTACTGACATGAGGATATGCTAATGAGAAATAATCCAGCATGTCTAAAAGATTGTTTCAATTTCTAGCACAGCTGATACATAATGTTTGTATCATATGCATGAACAGTATGGCAGAAAATGTTGTCTGTTTTGAAGTTTTTCTCAGTGGCTGCTCTGTGGTGTACAGGAGAGACATTATTCTGATTGCAGCTTGATAACACATTATTCTGTCAGTGCAAATTAGGATTGATTGGATATATCTAGCTAGGACAGGTGTAGTTCCTGCATCAGGAAATGGGCAATACTGGTAGCTGTAAAAAACCTCAAACCATTTTTCAGGAAAACTTCTGCTGTGGATCAGGAGGTAAATATAAAAAGTTTCAGAAGGAGGTTATTCACTAGAGGTGTGTGAGGTCTAAGAGACCAGCTCAGACCAATGTCTTTGAAATTGGTTTGTTAGTTTTTAATTTCCTGGAGCCTGTTTGTGTACATGTTGCTTAGGGAGAAAAAAGCATAATATCAGAGTGGAGGATTGTCAGAGAAGGTGGATTATTGGATGCAACATCTCAAACCTGAGGCTAAAAGCTTGTGAGCATTCAGTTATAGGTAGGAAGCCTTGTGCTGCTTTGTGTGGGTATAAACCAGCCAAGTTATGAAGTGCTGCTCTTTGAAAAGGAGTGGAACACCTTCCTGGGTGTATTTATTCCTCCTGTGCTCTCAAAAAGTCACATCAGTTTATGTAGATTGGGATTCTGCAAAGGCTGAACAGACATGCATCACTCTAAATATACACCTAGGACCACTAGCTCCACTGGTCTTGCCCTTATGAATGTGGATTGAAGTAAAAATCTTTCCAAGTGGTCAGTAAATGAAGCTGGGTCACAGCAAGTCAGCTACTCTCCTTATGGCAGACTTAAAATCATAGACTTGGTTAAGTTGGAGAAGACCTCTGAGATGGAGTCCAACTGTTTACCCAGCACTGCCAATCCCATCACAAACCCATCCACAGGTGCCACTCCACTTGTCTTCTAAATACCTCCATGGATAGTGACTGCCCCACTTCTGTGGGCAGCCTGTTCCAATGCATGACCACCCTTCAGTGAAGAAATTTTTCCTAGTTTCCAATTTAAGCCTCTGCTGGTGCAACTTGAAGCTGTTTTCCCTTGTCCTGTCACTTTTAACCAATGAGCAGAGCCTGATCCCCACCTTGCTACAACTTCCTTTCAGGGAGTTGTAGAGAGTGACAAGGTCCTTCCTGAGCCTCCTTTTCTCCAGGCTCCTTCACCCAGCTCCTTAACTGCTCCTCATTAATTGTGCTCCACACCCTTCCCCAGCTCCACTGCTCTTCTCCAGACATGACTGATACCTAAGCCCCAGAGTGATTTCCACCTAGCCAAAAATACCCACTTCATCAAGGAGGTACAAAACCTTATTTATATAAGAACATTAAATGATAATCCACCACACAGTAATTGATAGCAACTGATCTGAGTGACTTATGCAAATAATATTATAGACACAGCTGCTGCAGGAGGGGAAAAAAGAGTGGGATGCTTTCCAGCCATCTCTGCGTGGCGTTTCTCATACAGGACTTGAGTAATCACACTGCCTGTGTGCAGCTACCAAGGTGCAGCTACCATACAAATAATATTTATTTAAGTAAGCAGGAGCCTCCTGTATTAAACCTGAGCTGGAGGAGAGGAGCTCTGCTTCTTTTCCCCCTCCTCTGAGGTTCTGCACGGGGGTCAAACCTTCTGCATATGCATGAAACTATTGCTCAGGGAGAAGAAATTCGCGGGTGAGATGAGCCCACAAATGTCAGAGCTGCAGTTGCTGTCCCAGAGCAGCTCCAAGGTGGTCACAGTGCTTGTTGCACTGCTGGCAGCACAGCTGGCAGCACTGACAGTGAGGCTGCTCTGGGACTCTGGAGCTCTCTCACCTTTAAGGCACTGAGATGTGTGAGAGGAGGAGATGGCACCCCTGAGAAGCAGAAAATCCCACTGACGTGTGACATGTTGCACTGTTGCTAAGTGGAGCGTTCTCCTTGGGCACACAACAACACAACCTGGCTTTTCTGCTTTTGCTGTGTGTTTTGTGTGTGCCAGAGTGATTCGTGGGACCTGAGCACAGTTGCTAAGATCAGGAAGAGGTTTGCTGGTATTTAACTGCTCCTGTCAAGCAGCAGGGTGGTATACCTACTTTTGGATGTAGCAGATGACAGCCTTGATGTGTCCATGAGGCAGTTTGTGTATGATATTTGGAAGGCAGAGCTTGTCAGTTAACACCTGCCTTCATTCAGGTGGGTAAGCAGATGAGAAGTAAAGGCAAATGAACTATATGAACCTGTGAAACCTGATTCTCTGTGGCCAAAACAATCTGTATTTCAATGTAGTACCTCCAATCTGTATTTCAGTAAAAATTAATAGCTACTTTCAGGTGGGTGTTTCTTTTCTTTTTCTTTTTCTTTTTTTTGTCTTTTATATATAAAACTCTTCATTCTTTAAGAACATTAACTATGGCTTTGTCATACTGTGTCTATAGATGCCTGTCTCTCACATGCCCCCAAAACTCAGGTCTTCTCTGCAAAGACAGTTTAGGATAGAAGTAGATCCAGGGCACTGGAAGTGGCCAGAAGTAATCACTGGAGGTGGGGAGGTGTTTATGTAATTGGGAGGGAAACCCTTGCTAGTCAAAGGTCAGTGAAGAGAGAGGTGTCCTCTCCAAGGCTCAGCTGGGCTCCTAAAAGGCCTGACCATGTGCCCTTATCTCCCTTGAGTTAACACACCCTGTGATGAGCTCTCTCTCCTGGTTTTCTGAGCTGCCCCTCCAGCACTGTCCATCTGGAGTGACAGGAGCCTGCTCTGTGACTGGCAGGGTTTGTCACCCGTGAGCAAGTGAAGAAACTGAAGATCAGCTGCTAATCTCAGTGGAGCTCAGGCAAACCAGAAAAGCCCAGCTGCTGCAGCAGTGTACCTGTGAGCAAAATCTGGATCAGATGCTCTGCCTGAGGTTACACTGGAAAACTGGGCACAGAAATTATTTCACTTTCAAATGGTGGGAATTATAATGGATAAAAAGCTGGTGACTTCTGCGAACAAAGAAATTCTGAAAAGTCCTGTGCTGGTTTATTGCAGCTTCCTGCAGAACAGGATGAATGAGTTTGCAGCAGGGAAAGTACAGGTCTGTGTTAAGGCATTCAATTTTGTGTTGAAAACATGGAGCTGGAAGGAACAATGGTATCCTGGTAACTTGTGATCTTAATCTTTCTTACAAGATTGTAAAACTGTTTACCCTGGCAGTACCAAGTTAATATAGCACATTCTTTCTGAATTTCTTGTTTTCCCCTTTATTACAACAATGTGTTTGCAAACTCTGATGTTATATAGTGCTATTGAAGCCTTGTGATCCCTTCAGCAAAACAAAGATTCTAATTAAAAGTATTTTTACTACTCTGCCTAGCTGATTTTTTCCTTCAGTTATTCACTTTCTTTGTTTTAACAATCCTATTAGCACCTGAGAATTCTGACCTAAGCACAGTCTAATTGGGACACAATGTAAAGCCTGTGATTGTATTTCTCTTTTCATTAGAACATTTAATTAATTGTGTTTTCACCAATTCCTCCTGGAATCTGAGTATGTCTGCAAAATGGCTTTTCAGTAACCATGTGGATATAGAGGTGGTGATAACTCCAGAGTGTGGTTATAATTCTCAGTGCAGCCTGAGCACTAAAATCTGCATTTCTGTGCTATGAAATTGTCCAATTCAGATTATGTCGCAAGCTGACAGAATGGAAAAGCTCCAAGAGGAGGCTGCTGCTGCATGCTAGAAACCTGTGCCACACAGCATCAACTCCTGACCTGAGTCTCCTGCATGCTTGAACCAAATGCATCTTTGTCTTTGAACGTCTTGAGCTTTACCAGATTTCTTTAATGTTCTGTGGCTGTTGAGTTTGGCCAAACCCCTGAAGTGACAGAAGAAACTCTACACAAAGATGTAAAAACCAACTGACCAAAAACTCCAACCCATCAGCAGATGCAGAGGTTTATGATTATCAAAATAACTAACTCAGGAGTTTTCCCTCCCTTTAAAAAATTAAACAGTGAAATGGGTTTAAGTCCTAGACCCAGTGAGATCAACAGTTCTTTGGTCCTACTGCTGACAAGGATGATATCACTTTATCAGCTGCAGTTTCTAAGTAGCTTGGGAATTGCAGATTTAGAGAGTCATTCAAGCTTGAAGGAGAGGCTGCTTGAAGACCTGATCTCTGTCAGAGATGAAGAGACCTGTCCCCTGCCCAAGGAAGCTGCTTGTTTAGCCTTTTCTGAAAGAAGCCTTGTAACATCCTGGGATAATTGTTGTACTTAACTCATCCAAATACGGCTCATCTTTCCAATGGTTTGTGATAAACCAGCCTTCCCATCATCTTTTTTGCTGTTCTTTTGACTCATTGCAGCTTGCCCCTTAGTCCTTGGCCATGTTGTGAGGTGTCTCCTTCCCTGAAGTGACAGATCCCATTCCCTCTGGACAAGTCCCAGTCTGTTTCTAGTTACATCCTCCCATTTTCTTTCATGGGCACAGAGATGAGCCTCTTTGTTTGCCAGGTGCACCTTGAAGTCCTGCTGGTTTTCTTCTTTCCACACAAAAATGCCCCCTCTTCCCTCTCTGAGGAGCAGAGCATGGATGTGGCACTGAAGGAGGTGTGGATGAGAGGTGCTTCCTGCAGCTCATGTCAATAAGCTGTTTTGAAAGAGGGGGCACGTGTGGAGGTCGTTTATGTTTGCATCTCATTTCAGGAGACAGACTGCAGCTCGCCTGCTCACTAATTAAAAGGAAGTAAACATGTTGCTGTTCTTATCTAGGGGTTTTTATATAATATTTGCTGCCAGTTGATGTAACTGCCCTAATGAATGCAGGGTGATCTGATGTATCATTAGTGATGTGGAAGGGCACTGTGAGATTAGAACAGAGTGTTTATTCTTTATCATCTAATACTTATTATCTGACTGTTTGACTCCAGGAAGAGTACACAACGTGGATGAAACTTTGCTGCATATTTACTTTTGTCCTACTTTATGAGGATAACTAGAATCCAGGAAATTTTAGTCAGTAAGCATCAGGAAGGCTGGCAGAATGCACTGTTTAACTGTGGCAAAGACTCCTTGTTGAGGATGAGATTTTAGGATTCCCTTCTCTCAGCTGGAAGTGTTGGCAGGAGATGAGTTCTGATGTTACCACACAGTTTGCCAAAAAGGCCAGGCTGAGGTTTAGATTTATGGGAGCTCTCAGTTTGTCCTGCTAGGACAGGATTGAAGTCTTCACTTTCCATCCAGGCTTCATATGAAGAACTAGAAAAAGAACCCATCTGAACAGATCTGGAAATTACTTCCCTTGGGAAGAATAGATGGAAAAAGTAGATCTGGGTGCCATGTGAAGAGAGACTTGTTTCTTCCTTTCAGTTCTTTGTATTAATTTTATTAATGCTTTAAATGGGGATAAGTTTTGTTCTCTGAGCTCTGATCTCCTGACAGTGGTGTTTATGATAGCACTGACACAGCAACTGTGCCCTGAAAGACCAGAAATCACTCTCTCCTGCACAACAGTCAGATTCTGTCACTGCCTGAATCTTGGGGTAAAGCTCAGGGTAAGCTCCAGACAGCCAACACCAAAGCTTCCCCTGCTGCTCTGAAGCCTCCAAAATTGTGTCGAGTTACAATTCTTTGATGTCAGAATAAGGCAAAATAGCAGCAGGCAGAAAGTGCAATTTATTTAATTGTAGTTTCATAATGTTTTGATGCAGTTCTGCTGTTGCTGAAGTCATGCCCCCTTTAGTGAAAATGACTTTAGCTCACTGGCAGATCTAATTCTGCTCACTTATGCTTTGCTCCAAAGTTTGCTTTTGCACCCTTTCAGTCCAGAGAAGTGATTTGGACTGGGGTGGGATGGAAAACAAGTCCTAAGAGCCTTTTTTATATCTCTGGCACAGTAAATAATGAGTGTTGCTCCAAACATCAGCTTGTTGCAGCTTCTCCAGACACATCACTGAGCTGCAGGTGAAAGCAGAGCACAGGCTGCCCAGGGCTTGGTGCCTGCTGGGGAGGCTGCTTGCATTTGACAAATATTGCAGTGGGTGTTTTTCCCAGTGTAACACTCCTAATTCATTCCTAAGCTGGGAAGTTTTTCCAGAAGTGTGAGGTAATGCAGTGTAGTTCTGCTCCCTTTGCTGAACTGAGCCAGGAGTCCAGAGAGTCTCATTTCAATTTTCTGCTGGCAGAGGGCCTGGGTGATTTAGGAAGCAGCATAATGCATGAACTTGTGCTTATATTGTGCCTGATCCTATGATTGCTTCAATTACAGATTTGTTGATAGACCTCTGCTTGCTTGGGGTAATGCTGTGCAGTTTCCCTGCTTTATGAAGCTATATTAATATAAAATTGCTAGAATATAATGAAGATTGATGCCCCCATATTTTTGTTGATCTGTAAAGCATTGTACACATTTATTGTTCTATACAAATATGATCTCATGCTGTCTCTGTTGCTCATAGGATTTCTGTTAGCTTTAAATAAGTCAGTTTGGAGTTGTCATTAATAGCTTTTTTAGACTCCTTTCCTTGGGCTGAGGTCTGTGTTTTGAGAAACAGATTGTGGAAAATGCTGTGTCTTGTGTTCCTTTGAGAGGAGTCAGGACCTCTGCATATGCAGGATTCTCTGCTGAGGTCACTGCATTCAGACAGGACCTTGCAGTTCTTCAGGACTTATTTTATATCAATCCTCAAGTGGCATCTCCCCAAATTTGGGCTGAACTGAGAGGTCTTATTAAGAAAAAGCAGCAGGCTGTGCTTGGGAGCCTGACAAAGCCCCACTGGTGTGAATGGCTGGGGACAGGTGAACCTGGAGGCATGGGGCAGCATGTTGCTTTTTTTATATTGCCAACAACATTTTCTTCAGCTAGGAAATCTGCTGTGATTTTCCTCTGTCTTCCTGGAAATGGAAATATGAAGATGTGCTTTTCATCAGGAAGGGTTGAGCCACTTGGGCCCTTGATGTGTCCACTGGCCAAAGGCTCAGCAGGAGCAGGGAGGTGGCTTTACTGATGAAGTGATCAGGAAAAATAAAACAGAAAAAATACCAAACAGCAAAACACCTCACACTTGTATCAAGGAGTATCTGCTCACTTTCCAAATGGGAAGGAGAGTCACAGCAAGGGTGGGTGAGCTTAAACAGTGCTCAAAAGGACCTCACACCCAAAAAGGCTCCAGCTGTAACCACTTCTGCCCCGAGGTGCTTCCTGGGCTGCCTCGGGAGCTGCCGGCAGCTGCTGCACAACGAAATTTCTCCTTTAACATCTCCTCTGGGTGGTTATAATAGAAAACATCACGGTAAATGGTACAAGATTATTTTCTTTGTCTTGGGCTATTACTGAGCATCATCACGCCTGTAACTGTTGTGGCTGACAAAGCTTTTAAATTCTAAGCTTCTATTTTGAGATGCTTAGGACCACTCCAAAATAGCTGTTCTTTAGCTGAAAGTCTTCCTTTATATTCTTAGCAGGGATGTGGGTTTACTTGGAGAGTTTCAAATTCCATTTGGTTTTTTTTTTTTTTACATTTCTTGTGAATGTAAACATCACCAATATACCAGATCTATTTCTTACATTGCTTTTCAAAGTACGTGCGCATTTCTGTCAAACAAAAACACACGAGATAGAGGAATCTATGTCATTGCTAATTCCAGCACTTGGAAAATGTATTTCAAACTCCACTCAAGTAGGATATGTACTTTTTTCCTTTTTATTTACCTTCTGGTTTATGTGGTTCAGATTGCTCTTGGGTTATGTTGTCTTTAAGCTTTCATTCTGCCTTCTTGAGTGCTAGAACCTTCTTTATTTTTTTGTTTAATGATCGCCTGAATTAAGCCAGTGGGGCTTTCTTCCTAATTTGGGAAGTAATAAATTGAAAAATGTCCTGATTGACTTTTAATTTCCACCAAATCTAGAAAAATTACAATTAGGATTTTAAAGATCTTTAAAGAATAGTATGTTTTCTTTTTATTGGCATGTTGTTGTTAATATAAATTAAGCTTGATTATTTTATTTTTGTCTTGCTGCTGCCCTTCAAATTAAAGCACACGTTCTTGCCTCATGGTTGTAATTCAGTTTGGTATTTTAATCTCAAAAATATCATGGACAGCTTCCCAGAATTTCTGAGCACTTTGCCTTAGAACTGACCCCCTTGACTTACTATCTCTAGGGGATTCTTGTGAAGTATGAGGCTCGGATTTAGCCTAAATCCACTCATAAATAAGATAAAATCTTCCCTTGATAAGAACCACCCTCGGAGGGATGCTCCTAGAGTACCGAATTGTTTTTTACAATTAGGGGTTGCAACAGGTCTTTTGGGCACAAAGTCATGGATTTTCGTAAACACGGAAATAATTGCTTTGTGAATGAGTTAAGGAAGGTCTTGCCCAGGCCGGGGGTCCCATCCCCGGGTCCCGCGATGCCCATCCCTGCAGAGCCGGGGGTCCCATCCCCAGGTGCCATCCCCGGGTCCCTCGATGCCCATCCCTGCAGAGCCGGGGGTCCCATCCCCGGGTCCCTCGATGCCCATCCCGCAGAGCCGGGGGTGCCATCCCCGGGTGCCATCCCCGGGTGCCTCGATGCCCATCCCGCAGAGCCGGGGGTCCCATCCCCGGGTGTCATCCCCGGGTGCCATCCCCGGGTGCCATCCCCGGGTGCCATCCCCGGGTGCCATCCCCGGGTGCCATCCCCGGGTGCCATCCCCGGGTCCCTCGATGCCCATCCCCGCAGAGCCGGCTCCGCTCAGCAGCCGCTCCCTCGCCGTTTCCATGACATTGGATCACCCAGGAGCGAGCTCCGGGAACTCTGCCCGGCTCTGCTTCGGTCTCGGTGCGGGGATTCGCTCCGCTCTCCGTGCGGTGGAGGGGGAGGGAGCCCCCGGCTCGTTCCCTTCCCCGATCCTCGTTCCTTCCCAGATCAAAGCACCGGGCTGCTGAACGCCGGCACATTTGTTCAGCACATCGCTTCGCTTCTCCTCACAGATTGTGCGCTTGTTCTTTTGGCAGCCGATTCATAATGTATTGAGATTTCCCTTTGTGCTGCTGAACGTCGCCGGGGTTAGCAGGGAGCTGTGCCTGGGCTGGAGCACATGGGTCCCTGCAGGACCAGTTAGGATGTCCACGCTGGCTCCTTCACACGAGTGAGTGCTGCTCCTGAAGGGCTGTGATTAATTTAGCAGCTTCTCAACAGCAGCTAATTAATGATGCTTACAGTGGCTGACCCTGCTCAGACATCTGTGCGTTGTACAGCTGTTCTTACAGGGGCTGGTGAACAGAATTAAAAGGTGTATGTGGGACAACTAAAAAGATCTAGCAAAACTAGCAATCTATTCTGTGATAATAATGCATTCACTGCCCAAAATGCTACTTACTCTGGGATCTCAGCCTCTTAGATGTTTTTGGTTTGTTTTTTTTAATCATATCAGTGATGATTTTATCACTTGCCCACAGTGGATGGGCTTTTCAGTGCATGATATACCTCTTGAACTTTGCTGTTTATTTGCAGCTAAAGAAATGGAAGTTGAAGTAGGCATGTGGTGTGGATGCTACAGGTTTTTATCACTGTCATTTCTTTATTTTTCTATCAAGGTAGCTGGATTAGAATGAATCAACAATATGAGACTGATCTTCATGTTAATTCCAAGTCATGAAAAATAAGATTTTCAATTCAATGAGATTTAAGAAATGTACACAATAAACTTAATCTCTATGTATAATCTCTTTATGTGATTTCACCTTTGCAGCCACTGTCTTTTAAATATTTTAACAGAAAAACTCAGCCTACAAAAAGATGAGAAGAGCAGATAAGGCTCATAGGCAAGCCAGTCCTGTTCCAGTCCTCCTTACCCTCTGACAGATCAGGAAGGGCAACTGATGCTAATCTTCACCACAATCTCAAGGCACTTGGGAAAATGGAAATAACATTTTTAACATCTTAGCAGGTCATGAGCAGTAGTGTCAATCACAGTACCTTGGCATGATTCCAGTGTAGGAATTACATTCTGCTGAGCAAATGCACCCTGATGCATTTTCAGTGGTTCTTTTTGTTTTATATGGTGTAAAAGAGCTGGGGCTTCCCTACCACCAGAAATATTTTAATGGTGGATTAGGTCAGTCTGCAGTAACTTTTTCTGCTTGTCCATCAGCTTATTTTACAAAAGTACTTTGAAGAGTGAGTGCAGTGCCTCACCTGAAGAGATACTCAGCCACTGAGTTACAGGGAGCAACTTCAAGGCCTCTGATGACTGACCAGATGCTGGTGAACTCTTGAAGACTCTGCATGCATTAAAAGTCTCTTTTCAAAAAATTTCCATCTCTCCGTTGTGAGCAGTTAATGTGGGAATGTTAGAGAGGCCAGGGTGGCAGAACTTTCTGTACAGGGTAGTAAAATAGGATAGCAAAAGGGAAGCTCCTGCAACTGGTAGTACTGAAATTATCCAAGGCTCCTGGTTTTACTGCTTCTAAAGAGTAGAAGTGAAGATAGCCATAATGGGGAAACGTTTCAAAAGCACTTAGCAAGGGTAGAGGATTTTATCAAAAAAGGCAGGGGTTTTGTGTTGGGTCTTTTTCACTTCAGAAATGTTTTCCTGCATATTGGTGAAATGAAATGGCTCTCAAGGTAGCAAAATGTGTCTGAGTAGGTTCTTGGGCAATGGGAGCACTCAATAACAAGAGAGTAAAAAAAAAAAAAAAAGCCTAATATGATCTGTTGAACTGGAGCATTTTAATCAGAGCTGAGTTCTGAAGGAGCCAGGTGTTATTTTGCTCCTGGCAGCAATTGAATCTTCACAGGTTTTTCATGACATCACATCTTTTCCATGCCTTATCCAGTGACTCATCCTGCTTGCCTGTTTGTTCCTATTTCTAGCTGCCAGCAGGAAACACTAAGCTTGATGTTAACATTCTCTTATTAATGACACATCCTAGACTGCCCAAGGTCCCTTTCTCTCGTGGTACCTGGTGGGTGGGTTGTTTTTTGCCCTTCCTCTTTCTCAAGGTGACTTTTGTTTATCTTTTTGGCTTCCACTCCAAAGCTACTTTTGAAAAGGAGATATGTGTGTGTGTGTGAATGTAACATCCCCCTATAACCACGGGGCTGGGAAGAGGATTATCCTGTCTCTGAGGCTGACCAAAATGCTGTAATATAGGTGTTACAACGTGACCTTTACCAGCAGGGAAATGCCCTTTCCTTCACCAGGTCTGATGAAGCCCCAGATCGTGGTGGGTGCTGGTTATTGGGGTGGATGTGACCTCTGTTCTCACTCTGAGCAGCCTAAGGAAGGATAATGCCATGTACATGCAGCTTGTGGACATTTCCAATAGCTGGACAATAAGCAACTCTTATTCTTGCATATTATTCTTCTTTAAAAAAAAGAAACAAAAAACCATGGAAATCATACCATAATCCTTTAAAAAAACAGAAATGTTTATTTCTTTAGAGGCTATTTGTCACATGCTCTGCTAGAAAAGTCATGGTGCTAAGGGGATTAAATTCAGTACAGATTAGATGTTTCAGTGGCATTTTATTTGGAACAAAGGACTTGTGGCTGGAAATCTTCACTAGAAGAAGGATGCTTCGGAATCAGGATTCTCATTTTTTCAGACCTGTAGCAAAGAGCATCTGTCATGATTTAAAAACTCAAATATGTTTCCTATTGTACTACCTTGCAGTTTCTGCTGAGACAGCCAAGTAAATTTAAGAAAAGCTGATTGTACTCCTATTGTGAATGTTTGTTTGATGGATCTTGAGACCAGAGGGCACCTGCACACAATGCAAATGCATTTAGGTCTGATTCTTCTCTGATAAACACTGAATTTTGATTTGCTCATTAATGCAAAACCTTCCAATTTTTGTTTCAAACTACCCACTAATGGTCCTGTGGGTGTTTTTAATTGTTTGCATAAAGCACAGGCACGCACTGCAGAAGAACAGAGCTGGTGTAAATACAGCTCACAGAAACCCTTCTGTGCCTGCTCACAGCCAAGCCCTGATTCCTCCTCAGGGACAGCCTGGCAGCTTTCTGGATGCTGGGGGCTCAGGCTGTTCCACCCAGGCACTTGGCCAGGCTGTTAATTAGTGCTACATCACCTTTCTGCTGATCCCTGCCTGAGCCTCGTGTTCTTGTCTCCTAATGAGTTTGTGGTCTACCTGGAAATCTTGCAAACAACTTGGCGGGAGGGGAGCAATTTCTGTCAGTTGTTTTCTCCTTCATTAGATAAACATCTTGAACTTAAAAACCTGAAATGACTAATTAACTGAGGTTCTTGATTTTTTAAACTGAGGGAATGACAACTGTTGTAAAAGCTGAAGAAAGGGAGCTCAGATTTTGCAGTTTGTTTTATTTTATTTATGCTGAGGCATCTGGGGGGGGGGGGCTGCTCACTTAAGCTCTCATGGTGTGAGTCAAGAAAATTAAGCCAGTTTATTGCTGTCTAAGAAGCTAATGTAACCTGAGGAGAAAAGTAATTTCAGGGTGATAGTACAATTCAGATGCAGTTGGAGAAATGCTGTGAGGGGAGGTGATGTGCTCTGTACCTGTACAGTAAAACAGAGCCAGGAAGCCATCAATGACTCAGAAAAGATGAATCACATCTCTGCATTTCAGCACATGGCTCCCAGGGCAAGAGTATGAACAAACTTATGTACCATGAGATACAGGATGCCTTTCCCTCACACACACTCCCTCTGATAATCTGAGAAGGCAGGCACACGAGTTTATCCTAGTGAATATGCAACTTATCTTCTGAATTATTTAAGTGCACGGCCCACCACAGGACAGGTTATGATTGAGCAAATGCCTGGTATCCTTTGGGGTTCTGTACCTCCTGCAGCCCCATCTCTCACCAATGCATGAATTGGGGCCCATCCCCACATACAAGGTGGGTCACAAGCAGAATACTGAAATCAACAAATCAGATTTGCTAAATTCCAGACCTTTCAGGCAATAGCACTATTTGGCTTTTTCAGTCCAATTCCTCTCTGAGCTGAGGCACTGAGGTGGTATCAGGGCAGGTTTTGGAAGTCACCCTGAGTGTCCCTTGAGGCTGCTTCCCAGGACAGCCTGAATCTACATCCCCAGAGCTGAGTCCTTGCTCTGAGCCATTGTCAAATTTAATTTCTTTCCAAATTATTCTGAATGTGGCTTGACAATGTGTCTTGCAGTCACTTACTGCCCAATCACAGCCTCATCCCCTAAGCCAGAGTGAGCACTGGTTAAACACAGAGGACAAAATAGGAATGAGATTTGGAAGGCAGAAGTACTTGTGAATGCAGGTATCAAACATGCTGTGAGCATGTGAAGTGCCTTCCTATGAATTTGTTTGGTTTTTGGGGTTGCAGAATCTCTGCAGTTACTGATTTAGGGCCTTCTCCTAATGAGACAAAGAAAGCCTCTCTTGTGAATCCTTTGGTGCTGGAAAAATATAATCATTGCACTTCAGCTTTTTTCCCAGCTAAGATCTCTCTTCACCTTACCAACTACTTTTTGTGACATATGTAAAAACATTTGAACACATTTTCCCTCAGCCAAATTTGGTCAAGAGTGCCTGTGTGGAGACTGATGTTTAATAAGCCTCATGTCTTTAGGAAATCAGGCTAAAATAAAGCAACTATCATCTCCCTGAAGAAAAGAACAATCCTTTTACTGCTGAGACCTTCCTTCCTTGAAGAAATATAGTTAGGATCTGGTTGACATGGCTGGTTTAGCTGTTCAGCAGCTAAGGGGTGAATATGAGAGTGCTCTGTGATGGATTTATCACTGGCAGGAAAAGAAATGGGCACTCAGGCTGCAGGGTGGAGCCCACCTCATTCTCCTCTGACCTGTTGGCAGGAGGGAACAGGAGAACTGTTCCTCAGCCAGTGTGCAATGCTTCACTGTGATCAGCCAATGGGCTCCCCTGTCCTGAAATAAATGCACAAGTTTAAGGGAAAAAAAATCACTTATTTTCCCAGCCAGCTGGTGGAGAAACAGCAGGATTCCTGCTGCACAGCCTCTCCACTGGGAATTTCACAGTATGTTACAGCTGTGGATAGTCTCACAGTAGGGCACTAGTGGAGCCTTTTAAGCAAGCTGTAGGGAGCTTATTTACAAGTGCTGTTTTCCTACAGAGAGGCTCTGTGATGTTCTGGTGCACAACAACAGGGAGCACAGACTGGCTGCTGTGCCTTCTGCAAGGGCCAGCACTGTCTCCTGCATCCAGCAAAAACAAAGCTGCATGGCTGGGACTGATGGGCAGGATGATTTTAAAGCTGAATTTTCCTCCCCACCATCTCCTGGGGATGTGGTGATGCGCTGTGTCTGATCTCTACTCCTGCAAGAGTGCTCTGTGTGGGTTTATTTTACTCTTCCAACTAGTTACATGGTTGTTAAGGGCTTTAGGGTCTTTTCCTTTAGAACTTTAGTTACATTTTAAACCAGTGGAAGTGATGCTTTCTTCAGTGTGGGTTTTGGGGACTAAAGGCTAAAATTTTAGAACTAACCCATCACAGTAACAGTAAGTTGACACCTCATACTGAGCACACACTTTGAAGGCAAAGCCTTTTGGCTCCCTGCAGCTCTTTCACAGAGCTGCCTTTGCCAAAAGAAGGATGAAATGTGTTCAAAAGACAAACACTTCCAGAGTGAGAGACAATCAGCACAAGACTTCTCTCCTTGGTTCAGAAGGCAGGTCCAGAGGGAATGGACTGGGCTGCAGGACTGCTGTTCTGGAGTAGAAATATTCCTCAGTTTAAAAATAAACCTGCAAAATGTAAAGGAAAAGTGCTACTGGCATCCAACAGATGGTAGTTGACATGTTTTTTAGCTGTCACAAGTCTTTCAGAATTCTTCTGTTGCATATGCTAGAGTTTCACCTTTGTGCTGCCCAGCTGAACACAGAAATGACAACTGCAGGAGGAGGACTCTGCAGGAACTCTATGGGTAAACAGAATTAAGATAAACCAACAGAAGAGGATTAATAGATCCCAAATTAGTGGATGTGCATCTCAGACTCTGTGATTGGGATATTCCACATTATATTCACTTTTTATAATCATGTTTATTGCATCAAATCTTTAATTTTTGTCTCTAACCTGAGGCAAGAAGGAGTCACCTGCAGCATCTACCTCAAGGACATTGTCCTGACTGTGACACTGAAGTGCAATACATAAATGTTTTCTGCCTGGTACAGTCCTGGACTGGTTGTTTTGCCTCTGCTTTGAAGTGTCAGCTTTCAGTGAACTCTGCTAACATTTTATTATTGCATTGGGGCTGAGGCAGAGAAGAGCAATTAAAAGGTTGACATCTTTGGTATTTTTTAAATAGTACATATGTCAAAATGCATTTAACAAATCATAGTTGGTGCAAAAGCCCAATTAATGCTAAAATGTAAGTAGAGTTCATTTCAGTCGGGAGCAACTGAGAATTTTAAAATGTATAATAACAAAAAGTGGTTGTCTTATTTCAGATATAGGGCCTAATTACAACTTTTGCTTCTGAGAACTGAAGTCTTAAAGGCTAAATAGTCCTTTCTTCTGCAGGATACAGCTGGACAAGAAAGATACAGGACCATTACCACAGCCTACTACCGAGGAGCCATGGGCTTTGTCCTCATGTATGATATCACCAGTGAAGACTCCTTCAATGCTGTGCAGGATTGGTAGGAAATACTGAAATACTGTTGTTATCACTGGGTTTTTTTGGGTTTTGGCCAATTCTCTCCCCACAACTCTCCCCACATCCCACCCTCCAAAGTGCTTTGCAGCAACGTGTTCTTTCCTCTTCATCTGAATAATTTGATTTACAAACATCCCTTAGTAAAAGTTCTACAGCTTCACTTTAATGAAAAGGTTGTAATTCAAATATTGTGGCATACTATAGAATTTGTTGCTTTTAAAAGGTTCAATTTATTGTGAAGGACTGGATCCTTTTTTTGGGCTTATGAGGTTTCTGATTATGTTGCTAAAAATTCAGGTTAACAGTGCTTGTTCAGTTCACATCTCAGGGATTTGGGGAAAGGCTGTGTTTATCCTCAGCACTGCCCTGTGACTCCACTCAAATGTCTTGCAATCATTTCTGCTGCTTTCCAGGTTGCTCTTTACTGCAGATAAGAATGATCACTGTGCAGAGAAAGGCAGGTTAATGTGATCTCCAGAGTCAGAGATTTGCAGTGATCTCAGTGACCCACTGGGAGCATGTGACATCCTGCCTGTGGCACTGGCTCTGCTTCAGTTGAACACCTTCTCTGTATCCCCTAAGCCAGGCTGTAACTCAAAAGCTGCAACAGCCTGGTTTGTTGTTTTAAGTAATTTATCTTCTCTCCAAAGCTGCTCAGTTTTTGTTCTCTCTGTTCACTAAAGCATTGGTCACATTCAAGATGCAGCTTCCACCTTCAGCCCCCATCCCCAGTACCACAACACCAAATGAACTGCAGCCCCATCCTGAGCAGCCCTTCAGCACTTCACGACAGAGGAATTCTATTCTTGTTAGAAACACAAAGGTTTTGCCAAAAGCAGTTTCATCCATCAAGTTTTGCTCACCAGATGAAGCTTTATCTGCAGGTGTCTGCACAGGATTGTTTCCCATAGGAGTGCAGGCATGTCAGCTGGGGCAATATTTGTCACTAAATTATAAATATTTTCAGCTTGGCTTCCTGATGGAACAAGATCCATGCGACCACACAGTTCATCTCCCTGTCTGTTGGTTCTGATCTGGTAGGTTTTACTTATCAGTCTTAAATTAGCCAAAAATTACCAAATCTCCATCTCTGAGCTGCTACTGTTTTGAAGTCTGCAAGGTGAAGTTTAACCTGAAGCTTTATATTGGAAGTAGTCTAAAGTCTGTACCGTCACAGGCACTGGTGTGAGAGTAAGAATTGGGAAAGGTCAGCTCTGTCTGTTTGACTCCACATCTTCCTGTGCCACAGGAGCTGCAGGAATATCTTTGCTGAGAGTACCTTGTCAGCCAAAGGACAGAGGTGAACCATCAGTGTGTTTTTGCTTTGCATGTCAGGAACCTTTCCAACAGTTCTGAGCACAAATGAGGTAGTGGGGCAGATAAAAAGGACCTCTTCCTTCCTTCCTGAAGCTTGTCCACAGGAGAGGAGATGAGGCTGCAGCCAAGCCAGCATCTCTGGGCCAGCAGAGTCCTCTAGTGGCTATTGCAGCTGGGAGATGGTTTGTCCCAGCCTGTAGAATTGCTTCCTGAACTTCCAGAGGAACAAGAAATGGAACAAAAAGCTTTTGTAAGGTGCTGATCTGTCAGTGGCTGCCACTTTCTAGCATAGCAAGTAGGATTTTTTGGGTTTTTTTCCCTCATCATTCTGCATGATACAGTTATGATTAAAAAGTCTTACTACACTGGATATGGTCTTCAGTCAGGAACTGTACTCTCCATAGAAAATTAAGGTGTCTACTCCTTGAGCTCCTTTATCTCCATCTCTGGTTCATTGGAACATGACTTTTAACAGCCCCCTGATTGGGCCTGACCTGTCCCCAAGGGAAATGAGAATATCCCTCCCAATCTACCAAATGGGAGATTTTTACCCTCACTCTTAGGGGTGGATGTCCTGAAGAGGATCCCAGTTTGCTTTGTGTCACTCAGACCTCTCCTAAACCAAGTAAGGACACTTTTTATTCTGAGTGAGAGGATCATGGCTGTGTATCAGGTATTTAAACTCTCCAGGTAGAATATGAATGCAAAAGAGTCTTTCCTTCCTTTACATGAATCACCCCAATTAACAATGATCATCATCTTAAAACACTGAGACACAATTTAAATGCATTTGGGAATACCTGGAGCATGACTTGTTTTCTTGTTGACTGGAAAATTTACAACAGATTGTATGAGAAGCCTTAAAATATTAAGCCTGAGTGATTTTCCTTACTGCAGTATGGCAAGAGTTCAGTCAGGCTATTTTACAAGAAAAAATATAAATAGGCAAACACAAAGATGGGTTTAAACTTGTATTTGAAAATAAGCAATTATTTTGTTAGAATATGTCTTTCCTGTAGATTGAGTGAAAGGGTTAAATGAGCTTTCATAGCCTTCAGCTCAGTTTCTAGAATTTTTTTAGTAGTCTTCTTTATAGCTGTTATTTGATGTTGGGTTGATAGTTTTGTGTGTAGATAAATCAGTTGTTTACACCTCATTTGAAACTGCAATAGAACTAAAATATACTCGGTACCTGAAACTGTAAAGTAAACAGAAAATATTATGGAAGCTCTGCTTTGGACAATCTAGACAATTTCCTAGAAGGGAAATAAAAATTGGTAAAATTTACCTTAGATACAAGTGACAGCTGGGTTCACAAATCATCAGCATTTTATTTATCTTTTACCCAAACTGAATTGTTGATACCTCCATGTAACTGTGAACCTGAGACTATTTTTCTTCTAAGCATGAAGCACAAAGTTTTGCTTTATTGTTAATTTGGAGAATTCAGGACAAACAAGGCACAGCATTTTATTGTGTCACAGAAATATGTTTCTCCCAGTGTGAATATTAGGCTACCCTGATAATTAATGAAACAGCTCCATCACACAAGCCTTGCTATTTATTCATTTATCTTTCCAAAAGCACCTGGAAATGTTCTGCCTTTCTATTTTCTAGGGACATCAGCGTTTCTTTTACATGTTCTTCATAACTTTTTTTGTTGGTTGGGTTTCTTTTACTCCTAAAAAGAATAAATGTCAGTGTTCTGTAAGAGACTTTCCACTAATTTATACAAAGCAAGGAGAAGGATGCGTTTCTCTGGGAGATTCTTTGCTTCTTTTTAATTTTCTAAGGAATTCTGTTTAAATAGTTAAAATTTGTGTCCCCATATGATGCCAGGGGATGAAATTAATCCAGAGGCTGAACTGTGAGTCAGAAGAGAAGCCTGCTTATAATTGTTTTAATTTGAGCTTGGGGAGACTTTATTTCTCTCTATAGCTTATGGAGGGAGTCAGGGGAGATTTCATCTTCATGGGCTCTTGGCTGATTTCCCAGTAACCCCCTTTTCTGATGAGCCTTGAGAAACCCCAAGTCCCACAAAAACTTCACAGATTCATATTAGCTCTCACAGGGCTTGTCTACATGGAAATACTAAAAAGAGTGATACTGAAGGAGCTAAAATTGGGGTAGGAGGGAGTGCCCTTCCAGGGAGACACTCACTCCAAGAAGAAGTTTTATTATACAGAGCCTTTGTTTATTTCTGAATGTTGCACTATGGGTTTGGGCTTGTGATCTTCTGAGAGCATCTCCCCAAGCTTGGGCAGCAGGACAATGCAGGAGCTCACACTCACAGTGACAGCACACACAGCCTGGGGCAGCA
>JAHLSL010000008.1:5726833-5747096 GCA_025920805.1 Petroica traversi
CGGGGAGTGGAGCCGGGCCGGTCCCGGTGGCCGGGGCTCCTGTCGGTGATAAACGGAGGCTGGAGGTCCCGCGGGAGTGTTCGTGCTGAAGGAGCTGCCCGCTGTGAGTGCGGCTGCAGGACCGCAGGATCGGCCCCTTTGCCCCGGCTGCTCGGTGCTGGGCGTTCTGCGGGCACAGCAATACCAAATTCATCGTTAGTTTGCAGCTCCTCTCCGACAGCGTCAAGTGCAAAGTGCGGTTTAAGTATTTCAGAGCAGATCCCAACTTAAAAGCAGTTACTCTTCCTGTTTTAGATGAGCTTCTGAGTTTTAGCACAAATATATCTGTGAGTTGAGGCAAAATGCTTTTAGGCTACCATTTTGCTTGTGTTTTTATTTCAATATTTCTGCGTAATACCTCGAGAAGTGATTAAAAAGATCGGCTTCCTTGAGCACAGCCCACGGTGTCTGAGAGACTCGGATGAGAGCTCTAGTAGAGGCTGAGCTTGTTGGATGCTGAAAGGCAGTCTGTTCTCAAAGGGACACTGATAACTTCTTCCTGTAAGACAGAGCATTATCCAGCCCTTGTTAGAGCTGCTTTTTAAAATTTATCTTTACTTTTCACGACGTCTAATCTGTGCAGCCAGCAGAGAATCTGCTGGCTGAGCCTGGAGCTGAATTTTGGATTTGCAGTGGCATTGGCTGGCAGTGAGTTCCCTGCTGGCTGCCTGAAGAAGACTGTGCCCATTGGCTCAGGGAGAAACCTGCTCCCTCCCTCCTTGCCCTACTTCCTCGCTGCTTGCTCTGGATCTCTGCCCGCCTCTCCCCATGGCATTCTTGCTCATGCTACTTTGTGGCAGGCTTGTCCTCCTGCACAGCTCACAGCTGCAGATGCTGTCAGCTTAGGGAACTTCTGCCTTTGCTGCCTGAAGCAAAGGTGGATGAGGCTTGGGAAATCCACTGAAAGCTTTCACTACCTCAAAATAGGTAGTGAACCTCCTCTGTGTGTGAGAATTGGAAAGAGTGTTTGTTTACAGCATAAAGATAAACTGATACCAAAATCTTGCAGAAATCCTGCTGTCCATTCTTATCAGACTTTTTCAGTTGGAAGCAGAGAGTTGTATCCTTTCAGGCTGATTTCCTTGTGTGTGAAGTGAGCCTGGCACAGCACAGACATTGTCCTTATGGAAGGGAAGTTCAGCGTGGCTGGAAGCAAGGCTGAACCTGAACATCACACTGAACCTGTCCAGGTGTAATGTCCCAAACCTCCTGGGGGAGTGTCCTGGCAGGTGATGTGATGACACACTTTTCTCTCTTCACACCTCAGTGATAGTGCTGCAGTCACAGTGGGCTCAGTGCCTCTGTCTGGTGACATCAGTCATAACTTAGTGCAAAATGTTATGTTTTGCCTTCTCAAATAACGATCACAAAACCAAAAGAGCTCTGACATTGCAGGATGTATTTCAGAAGTGGCTTTGTTGGGACAAAATACTTGTCATGATAAAAGTTTGCTCATTAGGGCTGTAACTGTGTAGTTGTATTTACCAAAAAAGTATGTTTTATTTACTTTCATCCATATATGGAATTTCAAGGTCTTGTGTTTCTTGTAATTTGGGAAATTAAAGCATTTCTCTCAGTGCTTGCCATGCACTGATATGTATTTCAATAATAACTTCTAAACGATTATCAGAGAAAAAGTTTCTGTGAGAACAATCCTGTTTAAACTTATTCAGGAGGTTTGAACAGTACTTTTAAGAATTTGAATTTTATTTTATAATTTGGCCTTACTTGCATCAATGCTGTATAGTCCTTCAAAAAAGCAATTGGACTGTGCTTGCCTCTGTTTCTACCTCATGTGATTGCATTTTTTGTGCTGCATTTTGCATACTGCTGGATATTAGTTACATTTGTCCTTTTCCATGGGGCTGAAGCATGGAAAAAGTAAAGAACACCTATGTCAGTGGTGCCTCTGCTCTGGATAACCTAAGCTGTGTGGATCATCCTGGAGTGAAATCCGAGCAGCTCCAGCAGCACCGTGCCTGAGCTGTGTCCTTGCTGCTGGGGCTTTCTGTCCTGTGTGCAACACCCACGAGCCTGCAGATGAGCAATGTAAAATTAGTATAATCTGCTCCATTAGCTTAATGGGCTGTGTGAAAGGATCAACAAGAGCTGCTGGATACACCTGGCTGAGCAGCTTTGTGGCACATTGTTCCTCGGGAAGAATAGCCCTGTTCTCTTCTCTGCTCTCCACCAGTGCCTGCTGCTCCCTGGGAGGGTTCTCCAGGAGCTGTGCACCTGCAGAGCAGAGCTGTGTGTGGAAAAGGAGGTGCTGGAAGTGCTGTCTGGGGCTCTGGCTGCCCAGGGGCTGAAGCAGCCACGTGTGCAGTGTGTGTTTTAGGAAATTAGGAGTGCTGCATCATTCCTTGATGGGAATGGTTAGCAAACGTGCTTTCAGAGTGCAGGAAGATTTAACTTTGTTCACAGACTTTCCAGCACTGTCTGTGCCTCCTGCAGTCTGTCAGAGCATCCCTGCAGGTTACACGCTGAGTGCTGTAGTTTGAGTGAGTCAAAATGCACTTGTGCTTTTGGTTGGGGCAGATTTGTCCTGCTCAGCAGTCCTGCAACAAGGAAACTGGGTGTGTTCATGATCACGAAACCCAGGCCCAGAGTAAGCACTGTCACTTGGAGACTGGTCATGAGTCATAACCTTAACACAACTATCAGACATTGTTCATTAGCTTTTTGCATAGGCTTGATAGTCCAAGGGCTGTGTCCACATTGCAAGGTTCTGACCTGGTGTAAACTTGGGGGTTGGAGTAGATGACCTCTAAAGGCCCCTTTCAACAAAGACTATTCTGTGGTTCTGTGCTCTGTAACTCAGATTTTTCTGGGAGCGTGGGATGTGACCATGGGTTTGTTTTATTCTAGCTTGCTTTTTTTTGTGTGTGTGTGTGTGTGTATTTTTGCTGGATCAGATACCACAGGTCTATATCACACTCGTTCATAGGATGGATGAAGTATTTTCTGGACCCAGCATTCCTTCCTTTCTGCAGCTGGTGTCCTAGCCAGTGCAAGCTCCTGGGACAGGTGCTCTGGCTAATTTGACAAATTGTGACTCTGTTCCAGATTTGATGGTAAATGAATACAAATGAGGGCTCTTGTAGTGCAGAGCATTGGTGCTTGCAGTCCTCAGAGTGAAAAGTTGTGGAAAGGTGCTGCACAGAGGACAGTGGGGTTTTGTTTGCATATATACACATATGCATAAAACCATCTGTGCATGTATAAACACACACACAGAGAACTGTTTATTGGTTCTAGATAGGAGCCCAGCCAGTTCCCTGTGTCTGGTTCTGTGGAACCTGCAGAGGAGCTCTGTCCTTTCTAACACTTGCCTGCTACATCTGCAGACCCCATTTAATAGAAACCATTGATGAAAACAAATCAAATCAAATGCTCTGGGGCATACTTAGAAGCAAAGACTAAGATCTTCATTCTGTCACATAATATCTGTTTCCAAGAGCCCTGACAAGCGTAAAAGATGATTGAAGTATGGGTTTGCCTGTTCTGAGTGCATGAAATGAGTTCTAATAGTATAAATGTTTCACAAAGAGAGAAATAAAAGCCAAAATCAGTGAGCTTGGCCTTATGGGGAGAAGGACTGCTGCCACTGCCCTGAACTGCTTATTCCTAGAGCTGTTGAATAGCAGAAGAATGTTTTACTTTCCTGCTATAAAACTGCTCACAGTCTTGGCTACCATTAGATTTTTCACTGGGTAATTACCCTCAAAGTATTACAGGAAATAATGGAATTTTTGGAATTCTGAAAATTCGGACTTAAGAAATGAACTTATTCATTGCACATAATTATTCTTTCAGGTATATCAGACTGCAGAATGGCTTATGTGCACTTTTGATTTCGGATTTGAATTACTTGGATGGTGCCCCAACATCTTCAGAAGAGGAGGAGGATAATGATTCTGAAGAGGGCAGTGATGAATATGATGACTCTGGAGCTGAGATCGAAGATTGTAGAGAAGATGATGATGAGTGTGATGAGGGGGATGACAGTGAGGACAGTGATGAAGATAATGAGGTTTTCAATGATTCTGATGACAGTGAGTTAGAAGAGCTGGCTGAAAAGGAAGAGACAAGAAAGAGAGGTTCTTCAGAAAAGCAGGTACGTACTTAAAGCTGTAGGGTGCAAAAAGTGAGCTTTCTTGAGGTCTGAAACCTTGAGATTGGCTGTTCAGACGAGACTTTTTTATCATGCCTATCCCAATTGATTCATCTTGTATTTCTGTCATTTTCCTGAAGTGTTTCTTGAAGCAGTTTTTACTGAGAATGTTGTATTTTCTCTAGTCTGCAGCAGCCCTGTGTGTTGCTGTTGGCAGCTTCTCTGATCCTGAAGATCTGCCTGGATTAGCTCACTTCCTGGAACATAGTATGTATCTGCTCCTGTTTCATCTTCTCCAGCTTCAGGGCAAAATGGGTGCTGTGTAGCTCTGCATTTCTGAAGTATTTAGGATCATTTCCTAATTTGGCTATTTGAGATTTTATTTTCATGAGCTTGTGATTTTATACAGATACTGACTTAGTAAGGAATTCTTAATATGGGAGAAGGTGTCATACATATTGCTAAGCCATGCATTAGCTTATATTGACATTATTTGTTACCCATTAAATTGAGGGGAATTACGTTACCTGTGGCTTTATAAACCATGCTGGAGCTACAGACCTTTGTCTCCTGATGAATTAGTAATGTGGACCCAGAAACCACGTGAAGTTTCTGATCAGATGTGTCTCAAAATATTGTTCTTGCCTGGTTGAGGCCAGGCCTGCCTGCAAGGGCAGAGTCAGAGGCAAAATACAGCCATTGTTGGTATTCAGTAGCTTCCTCTGCCTGTGAGCTGTGGGTCAGTCATAGAGGGGTTGCTATAGCTGCAGTCAGGATTAACAAATTAATGTCATCTTGGTACTGTTGGTGATTTTTTGTTGCAGTGGTTTTTATGGGCAGTTTGAAGTACCCTGATGAGAATGGGTTTGATGCGTTCCTGAAGAAACACGGGGGTGGGGACAACGCCTCCACGGACTGTGAGAGGACAGTGTTCCAGTTTGATGTGCAGAGGAAGTACTTCAAAGAAGCCCTGGACAGGTAACTTTGTGTGAGTGGTGATTAAGTGTTAATTATGTCTGCATGTGCCTCAGGAGCTTGGGTGTAGCAGTCCAGTTCTTCATTTTGGGGTGATCAAGGCTGTTGCTGAATTTCCGTAGCTACCTGCACTGCAGCAGTGATACTGAATATAGGGAAATGCTGTTTCCCTTTGGATGTGTTGCTGGTTTTTTTTTTTGTTGTAGGATTATGTTTAAATCCTAATGTATGCAGCTCTTTGATTGTTTTGGCACTCTTAAACTAATAGCATCGATGACAGTAGAAATATTATGCAATGTGACAACTGATCAGAGGGGAAGTGCTCCCAAACCCCAGTGACTCATCTCTGGAAATATCTGTCCTGGGAGAGTTACTGTTTTTTCTACATTGTTGATAGTTTGTTTCAGGCAGCCTTCAAAGCAATGGTACAATGTGTCTCACAAGGAGACATTTAACCCAGTGCAGGTTATTCACTGCTGAATGTATCTTTTGCCAGAAAGTGCTCAACTTGCTCTTTTGTGCTGTTGGAGCAGCAGAGCTCCACTGGTTGGCATGGTTTCCTTTAGTGAGAGGAATTTCTCATTCATGGGGACATAGTTGAATATTCTTGATGCCATAAAATATCTCAGAGGCTCCACTGCACGTTTACATGAGAGCAAGTGTTTGCACATTTTTCCCAGTATAATTGAAATTTTACTTTACTAGGCCAATTTCAGCTTCCATTTGCAGATTAATCCAGTTTTTTTAGATGTTTGGAAGTGTGAAAGAATCAAAAACATATAATTGCAATATGTCACAACAGCATATTTAGTGCAGAGGAAAACAGAAATTAGGAGTTCTGTAGAACAGCTTCTCATACAAAGGAGATAAATGAGTGCTGAGCGTGAATTCTGCTCATTCAAGAACTTGTGCATCTGAATAATTGAAAAACATCACCTTTCAGTTGTCTTCTGTGTAATGGGTCTTGTAGCCCTAGAACTCCATCAGGAATGTATTACTTTTAACCTTTTATTGCTCCTAACATTTGCTTCAGCCAGTTCAGTTTTTCATTCAAAAGTCCTCAGCAAATAAAACAGAACTTTTAGATTCTCTGGCAGCCTTCTGCAGAGTCCATGCACTGCAGATCTGTCCCTTTCCAGTGCTCTGCTCTCTGTGGATACAGAAGACATTTGTTTGGATGACAACACTGATTTTTATAGTAGATAATAAAATTGCTGTGGCTATAGAAACTTGTGTTTCATGACAGTTTATTTCATGGAGTTAGGTAGAAACTTCCCCTGTGGTCATGTTGTTCCTGAGGAACAGCTGGGCATTTCCTCTGAAGCATCTGATGCTGGTCCCTCTTAGCTCCAGGAGCCAAACTGGGTGGATCACATCTCATCTGATGTGCTCATTCTCAGGATGTAAAGGCAGATAATCCTGGACCATTAGTGTCATATCCTACTGTATCCAACCAATTCAGTCCCTCTCTGTGGAGATGGGAAGCCCTTTGCTTTCTGATGGTATCCCAGAACTGGCTTTTAGCTTTCTTTAGGACATTGTACTCAGGAATGACACAGCTTGTCAAGCAACTTTGTAAACCAAAACAATAGATGTTGGATTTAATTACTGCTTTTTTGCCCTAGCTTAATAGACACTGAAGACAAATATATGTATTTTTCTGTTCCATAGGTGGGCACAATTCTTTATTCACCCATTGATGATCAGGGATGCAATAGATCGAGAGGTGGAGGCTGTAGACAGTGGTAAGTAAGAGAATCTTTTCCTGTGTGTTTAACCCATCTTCTGAAAACAAAACCTACTTTGTAACACTGTTTATTGGTTTCTGTGTTGAACTCCCCTGCTTAGCTCACCCAATTTAGCAGAGAGATTAAACTCTTGAACTGAAGCTTTGTGGACATCAGTGAGTGTTACAGGAAGAAGGATTGAATGTAGTGCCAGCACTGTGAGAGTTTACCCTCACATTTTCATTAATTGGAAATTAATAATCTGCAGTGGTTTGGCAGTAACTGGCAGGGCAGTTACATGAGCACGTGGATGCTCTGAAGTGCACAAAGTGCCTTTAGCTCCAGCACAGCCCTAGGGCTCTCTCCAGTCCTGTGCAGAGTTATACAATTAGTTGAGGTGATTTTATTTATTTCCTTATTCTAACACCTGAATAACTAAAAAGTCACTTCCTAGGAAGGAAATTTAACCAGGCACAGAAATAAGTGCAGTGTTGATTTTCTAATATGTGATGGATGCTTCCAGACTACCTATAAAACTTCACTGTTTTAGGAAAAAAATGTTATTAGCAGGTATCCCAACTGGTTCAACTATTTATTTCAAGTCATTTTCTTTATCTGTCTTCTGGCAGGGAAAAATGGGCGACCTGATCTTTGAATTTAGATAAAAGTCAGTGTAAACAGGGAGCTGCCTTTGAGTTAAGCTTCAGCCATTTCACACCTTGGTCTGCAGAACCAGCCCTTCCCTTGCAGTGACACTGATGTGCTGCCCAGGAAATGGTGTCAGCTGGCTGAACTGGCTGCAGGAGAACCCAGCCAGAGGAATTAGTTTACAGCTCTGCTCTACTTGTTTCTTATTACCAGCAAAACAGGAACAGGAAAATGCAGTTCAAGAGGGTGAATTGATTTTGCCAGAGCCCCATATTTAGATTAGTGGAAATGGTTGTAAAACTGCATTTTTAGAAACTATCTTGCTCACCTTTTGATTTCTTATTTCATTATTAGGCTAGAGGTTGTTGTGTGTGATATATGGTAGAAACAGCTTTGTAATTGTTCTCTGGCTCTTTCTGCAGAGCCCAGTCCTGTGTAATATTGATGACTTTTTGTCCCCATTGTACTTAACATATTTAGACAGGACAAGTCGGTGCTTTAAAAGATTTTTAAGTAGGTTTAAAGTAGGTCTTTACTTCTCAGCAATGACCTACATTTTCTCTTATAATTGTTACGGCTAGCAAGTCATCTTTCTTAATTCACTACTTCATCATATATTAAAGAAATTCCAGGCTGCATCTGTGTGGTATCTCCTTTCAGTGTGGCTGGGATTTGTGCTTTGTTTTGTGGGAACATGACCTCAAACTTTGATGCATAACACTGAAAATTCTTTAAATTAACAGAGTATCAGCTAGCAAGGCCCTCTGATGCAAACAGAAAGGAGATGTTATTTGGGAGTCTTGCCAGGCCTGGACATCCTATGAAAAAATTTTTTTGGGGTAAGTCCTGAATTTCAGTTATTAAATGGTAAGGATACTGAAACTTTAACCACTTAGAAGTTTGAGTTTTTAGATGCACTAACATGAACTATGTTATCACAGCAACCATTAGCCTTGTTCAGAAGAATTAAAGCAATTATCCATTTTACAGGAAAATGGTTGGGAATAAAAGCAGCTGTCTCCTTTTTAAGATACTTTTCTTTCTGGCACTGCTTTTTGCTGATGTTAAAGCTGGGTTGCCCAAGGTTTATAATCATGGAACTTTCTGTTAACACAAAGGAGGTGCTCTCTGAGTCATCTCTATCTTGCTTAATCTTGTTTTTTTTGCTGTTAGAATTTCCTGGAAAAATAAATTATTTCTGAGTTTATGTGTAAGGAGGCTTTTCAGAGTAGATAATTCACTGTTGAACTTTCAGGAGTTAGACCTTAACAGCCATGGGAGGGGAGCAGAATGCAAGTCTGTCCTTCTCTTGGGCAATCCAGTCCTTGCTCCCTCACCCTCTGGTGCTGGTGAGTGTGTAAATAGCAGTGTGATTGATGGGTATTAGAGGTACCAGCTTTGAAGTGTAGCTTGTTTTTATAAATTTCTCTAGTGACAAACACTGAACTTTTTATTTCCTCTTCTTTTTCCCTGTGCTGTTCTGCAAGCTCCTTTGGTGAGGGAATAGCTGGCAGCACACAGTGAGCTGAGCACCATGTGGGAGATCTGCTAAGGCAGGAGAACTCAGTCCTTCCTTGTCATAGGATTATCAGCTGTCCTTAGGATAAGAACCAGAAATCAGAAGACACCAAATTTCACTTAACACTCCTTTCATTTCAGATTTCTACGAGGTATTTTTAATGTGCTTTACCTGACTGAACCTAGGGAGGAGAAAAACTTCTCAGTACGTGTGGCCTTGCTGTAAGCACTGTGAGGATAACTAACCCTGCCTCCCTTTGTGTTTGCAGGCAATGCAGATACACTCAAACACGAGCCCAAAATGAACAACATTGACACCTACACCAGGCTGAGGGAGTTCTGGCAGCGCCATTACTCTGCCCACTACATGACTTTGGTTGTCCAGTCTAAAGGTAACATCAGTTGCTCCTTGCACAAAGCCTCCTTGCTGCTGTTGGTGCTTTTGGAACCAGTCCAGCTGTAGCCCAAGCCAGTCCAGTGGCTTGTCCAGTCCTGCAGAGGGTATTTATATGTAGATTTTAGCCTGGTTTCCAAGTGAAACAAGACCTGAGCAATTGTGCTGTTATTGTTGTCCTGCCACTGCTTGAGAAGCCTCTATTGAAGCTGTTGAATGGGTTCCATATTAACACAGAAGGGAAAATCTCAAAGATAACACTTCAGAAATAATCTTGTAGCAATGAAAAGTCAGACTACTTAAATTAATTAATGTTGCTGTTTTCTCTGCCATCAACAGTGAAACTCCACAGCAAGTGATGGGGAGACTGACACTGAATCTCCCAGCTGTCTTGTTTGTCTGGGAGGAGTAGAGGTTCTATTTTTTCCCCCTATAGCCTGAAAAATTCTATGCAAATGGATCTGAGTTTTATTTCAGCAGAGAACTGCAGACCTGTGGGTCATATCTGCTGAGAATAAAAGAAACACATTTCTAAGAAGTTATTTTGGTTAGGTTGGTGTTTAGGGAGGGGTTTTGTTGAATGCTAAAACTGCTTGCAATTTCCATCTCTAAAATGGAGATGGTAATAATAGAGACACTCTTTCTTTACTTCTCCTTTGCTTTTAGTTTTGGTCTAGACAGTGAATTTCTTAGGGTGCTGAATGCCTCTTGAATAGTCATTAAGCCAGTGATAGGTTAATGGATTGTAATATTTCTTGTGGGGATGGGGAAGAAAATGGTGGTAATGGATAAGCAGCCAGGCCAGCTTTGTATTTCCTTCTCTGTTATAACAAAACCAACAGCAAATCCTCCTCCTACCCCATCCAGCCTTTTGTATTGCTGTTGTTTGCATATGCAGCATCACTTTGGCAATTCAGAATGCTTACTTAAACGAGAAATTTCCAAGTTTTTATTTTAAAAGCTCTCAAACTTCTGGTTCTTGACACATTTCCCTTAGAAAAGAGTATGGGGAGAAGGAGTCCTTAGCACTGCAGGACTGTGTTTGAGGGGAAAACTCCTGTGTATTATCTGGAGAGTTGTGGAATGAGTTGCAAGTCCTGTGATGTTTTAGATCCCTAAGGCAGTAATTCCTTTTCCCTGTCATTCCAGCCACTACTGAACTTTAAATCCCAGTTGTGTCAGCCTGGGATTTGGGCACCATGCACAAATCCAGAGCTGTGACCACCAATACAGCTCAGCAAATTTAAGAATTGGCTCAAACCACCAGCTTTGAAGTTTGTAATTTAGAACTTTGCAGTTTTCAAATACACTGACTTGGAGCCTCTTTAAAATAACTGGACTGGTGAGATAAGATAATTTGTCTTAGATCTTCAGGAAATTGCATTTCTGTCTTTCTTGTCTCTTTTTTAGAAACACTGGATACATTGGAAAAGTGGGTGACAGAAATCTTCTCTGAGATCCCAAATAAGTAAGATTCTTTTGATGCATAAAGACATTGCAGATGATAAAATTATCTCTTCTTAAAATGACATTTAAAAAATCCCTTACTGGAGAAACAAAGAAAATTAGCACTTGTTAATTAACATTCTTATCTGGAGAAAAAAAAAAGGCAACTTTTTAAATTAAAGACCAGTGTTTGTTGTTCCAGGCAGACTTTGTTTCTGCTTAACAATTATTTAGGCTGTGAGCTGTATGGTGCTAACTTGAAGCAGTATTTGCTTAATATGTGCTGATGCCTTGATTTTATGATAAGTCATTCCAACCTAGATTATCATTTCACATTGCTTATCTTTGCTTTGTGTCAAAAATAATTAGAAACAGAATTAATTAACACTGTATCTGGAATTAAAGCAGCATCCTTAGAGTGGCAAGGGGTTAGAAATAAATCTGGTTTTTTTAATGGCTCATTCCAATATGCTGTCTAAAAGGGGGTTCTGCAAAAGCTTTGCTGACTTGAAAAGCATTTTATTCCCCTTTTGCAAGGTGTTTGTTTCTGAGGTGCTTGGAAAGGCTCTTGTGAGAGCCTAATGCCATTCAGAGACACCTTTGTCTGTCCTGGCCACCCCCCTCCTGCCCCACAAGACAATCCTTCAGGATTCCTTGGCCCAGGGTGAACTCAGGAGGTTTTTACTGCACAGAAGGAAGCTCTGTGCTGTTGCTGCCTTGTGCAGAAGGAAAGGGAGGTGTTTGGGTGCTGTTTAATGCTCAGTTTGTGGCAGAGTGCCAGGCTGCTCCCAGGGCACCTCCCTGGGCTGGGGGATGCTGGGCTGCACCCTTGGGAAAGGCCCTTTCCAGGCTCTCTGGTGCCCTGCAGAGCTGTGGCCCTGATGTCTCTGAATGTGTCAGTGTAGCCTTGAAGCCCTGCCAGTAACATCACACTTGCATTTTGCTTTTAAGTGGTTTGCCCAAACCCTGCTTTGGCCACCTGACTCAGCCTTTTGACACACCAGAGTTTCACAAGCTTTACAGAGGTAAGTGAAATGGATTGAAATGCTTTGAGTGCCTGAATACTGAAAGAAATTTTCTCTGGGTGTAATTCTGTGTGGTTTGGAATAGCTTTAAACTATTCTTTCTGCATTGTGTAAAATTTCTTATCTCTGTGTCATTGTGTGTGTTTATAATTAATCAATTTATTTGTGTCCAGTTATTCCAATCAGGAAGGTTCATTCATTGACCATAACTTGGGCACTTCCCCCACAAGAAGAGTATTACAGGTACACTGTGCTGCATTTTATTTCTACCATGTTTATGCTGTGAATAATTTATTGACTTTCACAACAAACCAAAGAATCTCATTTACTTGTCTAACAAATTACTTTGGTTCAGCTAGGGGGGCATTTTAAAAATGAATTAAATGCTGCAGATATGGTTCCCTTTCCTCACTGTCTCAGATCAGTCTTAATGTTCTGAACTCCCACACTTTTAGCTTATTATCTTAATTCTGCCTGAAAATGAAAAACTTGCCCTGAAGAAAGAGACAGTGCATGTTTTAGTCATTAGCCCAGTGAATTGAATTCTCTCTGTGAAATGTGTTACCTCTAATCTCCTCCAAACTTTCTCTTAGGGTGAAGCCTCTTCATTATATTTCCTGGCTGGTGGGACATGAAGGCAAAGGCAGCGTTCTTTCTTTCCTTAGGAAAAAGTATGTGGTTTTCAAGCATGGTTATTAAATGCTTTGATCTCATTCAAGTACAGATAAACTGTATTTTGTGTATTTATATTTTCTATAGCTGTAAAAGCAGGCCAAGCCTGCCTTTTTGTATCAGTGTTTTGTAGTGATATTCTGTAAGGTGATGATAAACCCAAGTAAGAAATAAATGGGTTTTTTGTCCGTGAGTCATGGATCAGCAGTAGCTGTGACTGATCTGTGAGATCTCCAAAAGGTAACTTAGTGCTTTCACTGTTTTTCTTAAATTCTGTATCCTGAGGTCACATCCTTAAGTTGGAAAAGCTTTGTGTAAATTGTAAATGGATTGAAAGCCTCTGAAATAAAGCTGTGACTTGCTGCTTGTAGCTAAGCTCAAACAAAGCTGAAATGATTAATTAATAAATACCTTTCACTCTTCTATAGGTTTTGGGCTCTTGCATTGTATGGAGGAAATGGAGAGACAGGATTTGAACAGAACTCCACTTACTCCATCTTCAGCATTTCTGTGACTTTGACTGATGAAGGTTACAAGCACTTCTATGAGGTATGGTGTCCTGCAGGGTGCTTTTCCTGCTGTTTCCTGATGTCTGGAAAACTGAACCTGTTCCTTTCTGTTTGCAGGTGACCCACGTTGTGTTCCAGTACGTGAAGATGCTGCAGAAAAGGGGGCCAGATCAAAGGCAGGTGTTTGCCACTCCTGCAGAGATTTGTGCTGCTGTCCTTCTCCATTATCCTGTTATTTGTAGTGTTTGCACTTTTGGTGGAGTTACTGGAGCATAAACAGGGAGTCACTAGTAAAGCTTGTCTGTGTTTGTGTTTATTTAGATTTCTAAATGATTATGCTTGTTTCTTGGTGCTTTTAGTTTGATTTACTGTGATCTGCTTCCTTAGGTTTAGTAAGCTGAATTAGTGTAGATGTCAGGTGCAGTTTTGTGTTCATTTTAAATGAATCTATTGAGGCAGGTCTGTGGAAGTCAGGACTGGGTGTTCTGAGTGAGCCTTTATGTTAATTGGGTATCAGATTCTAAGTGTTCTTAGTTAACTCTCTTTCTCTTTGGAAAATAGAAAAACTTTCTGCCAGTTCTAAGAAATGCCAATTTGGAAAGTGCATTTAATACTGGCTTCCTGTACCTTGTACCTGAATGAATCACTGATCTCACCATTCATTCCTTTCCTAGAAGGCTCCGTCTTTAAAATTCTTGGGAAATGGAGTGGAATAATAGAGAAAATCCACTTTTAATTCTCTTTTTCCTCCTTTGCAGAATATGGGAAGAAATACAAAAGATTGAGGCTAATGAATTTCACTATCAGGAACAGGTATTTATCCACTGTTCTGACATAGGTAAATCATGAAAAGTATTGCTTTTTCATTTTGAAACATATTTTCAAAGTTCTATTTGGGAACTACATTGTGTATTTACTGAGGCTGTATTTTGCTGAAAGGAGATGTGTTCTAGACAGAGAAATACTGATACTTTTTCCCTAACAGAATTAAATGTCCATTTTTCATTTCTTACCTTCTAGGTAGGCTCTTTTTCAGTTCTGACTTTCTTATTCCCTCTACATTTAGCCATGTTCTGTTTCTTATTAGGTGACTTGTTTTCTTCTTTGAATGGCCCTGAGATTTCCTTTTGGGAAAACAAACCCATCCACACAAATACTACACACAGCAGGAGCACAGATCTGTGTGTGTTTTTGGGACAGGCTTGTGAATCACAGGGGCAGAATGACTCAGTCATGGCCCCCCAGTTTCCTGCCTGCTGGATGGAGCTGTGCTGAGGAATGGTGGTCTCAGAGGCAGGGCTGGGAGGAATGGTCACGGGGTGCCAGGAGGAGTTGAATGTTTCCTCAGGTGTCTGGTGTGCTAAGAAATCCTTGGGCACGTTTCCCACTGCATTTACAAGACAGGGATGTGTCAAACTCAGCTCTTTTGAGCTGTGCTGTGCTCCCTGTCTGCCCACAATCTGTACAGTGTGGTGCTGCCTGCTGCAAACACCCCAAAAACCCTCAGCAAGGAGCAGGGCAGCCTGGTCCTCTAGGCAGCCTTACCCTGCCAAAGGGCAATGTGTGCCTCATGTTCGAGCAGAAGCTCCTCCTCCTCCTCCTCCTCCTCCTCCTCCTCCTCCTCACCCTGGGCAGAGGAGCAGAGCCAGAGGTACTCGTGCAGCAGCAGCAGCAGTTCCTTGCCTTGTGCTTTCCAGGTCACTTCAAATCTTGAATTGTTGCAGGACTCTGCTTGTGTTCCCTGGAGACAAAGAGTGCATTCTGCTGGCTCTTTAGCTTTGTAGATTACATGTCTGTAAACTGCATCATCAAGGTTTCTTCTACAAAGATGCTGTGTGTGAAATTTCAGGATTCTCAGAGGAGACTGAACATTAGATATGGTTGTGAAATATATTTAATTTAATAACTGAAACTAAATGCTGTAACAAGCACAGCATCCAACTCATGCTCAACACGCCTGACTAGTCAAGCTTTTGTCAGAACAGAGAATGAATATCTTGGGTTTCTAATTATGTGACAAATAGCTTTATTTCTTTGCTCATAGACAGATCCAGTTGACTACGTGGAAAACCTTTGTGAGAATATGCAGTTGTTTCGGAAGGAGGATTTTCTGACAGGAGACCAGCTCTTGTTTGAATACAGGCCTGAGGTAAATGTTCTTTGTACTCTGATTATATGCTTTGTTGTAAGGAAAACATGTGCATACTGTGTAATACAGGCATTTGTAATTAAACACAGTGTAGGCACAGGTTTGTATTAATTGAAACACTTGTTGGATTCAGAAAGCAAATCTGTTTTGTAAGCTTGGTATGTCTTGTTCTTCCTACATTCCAACTGAGAAGTCTTTGCTGGGTCAGACAGTCAGAGCTGCATTTGAACTGAAATATTGCCTGGAACTTGTAGATCATTGCTGATGCCCTGAACCAGCTCAGCCCTCAGAGAGCCAACCTGGTGCTGCTGTCTGCTGCCAACGAGGGCCAGTGTCACCTCAAAGAGAAGTGGTTTGGGACTCAGTACAGCGTGGAAGGTAAAGCAGCAGAGGCTGAGAATGTCTGATTCCTGCAGTAGAGGTAGTGAAAGGGTCACAGCACGAAACACAAGAGCCTGGAAGCAGGGAAATGAATCCTCAGTGCTTTACTGAGCTCACCATTAGCCTGTGCCACCCTGAAGAGCTCTTTGTTTGCTGCAGTTGATTGGCACTGCTGCAGGTCCTTTGGGGGGGCAGAGGTGCCAGGGGCTGCACTTGGCTGCCACTCAGGGGAAGGAACACCAACAATGGAGCCCAGGGTCTGGGGGAGCTGGGTTACTCAGGCACAATTGATTTGCTTTTTAATAGGACTGCTTCAGTCCTGCTCCAGGAGATTTTGTAGGAAGGGATTTAGAGAGTCCTGATGAATGGGGTGATGTTAAGAACCTCCTGTGACACTGCTGATCTTTCTGGAGATTGGGAGATGTCTGGAAATAGCATGGCCTTCCCTTCCTGTTGAACTAATGAATTTCATGGTTTTTAACAGATATTGACAGGTACTGGAGTGATTTATGGGACAGTGACTTTGAGTTAAATCCAGATTTACACCTTCCAGAAGAAAACAAATACATAGGTAAGGCACCTGGGCATGAGTAAAATCCCCAGTGATTTATTTGAGAATTGACTGTGTCTAGAAACAATCTGAAGTGGTATCAACCTCTTTTTGCAAATTAAAAAAGCACGAGCACTCTGTTCAGCTGGATTTTATTTATAAGCTTAAGAACTGAGTTATTTTAAGGTATATAAAATTAAAGAGGATATAGCCAAAACAAAGCAAGCCTCACAGACAGTGAGAGTTAACACAGAGCTCCAGACACCTTAAAAGAGAAGTTCATTTGCTTAATCCTCCTGTTTTTAAAGGCATCTAAATACCACCTGGCTTTGTTAGCAAAAGCAAAAGAAATGAAAGCCAGGACTTGTGTCCTGGATGGAATGTGCTGCCACCACTTCTCTGCTTCTGAGCCACTGTGCTGGTGTGGGAGGGAAAAAGAGATGTTCTTCAGGTCTAGGAAAATTCTGTCACAAATAATTTAGAAAACTGGAGGGGAAAAATGTACTTTTTGCTACTTTTGAAGACTTAGATGGATTTAGCCTGGTCGTGTCTGTGGAGCAGACTGACATGGTTTTGGTGTGGTTTTTCTCTTTGTTAGCCACTGACTTTGCTTTGAAAGTTGCTGACTGCCCTGAGACAGAATATCCAGTGAAAATACTCAGCACACAACAAGGCTGCCTCTGGTACAGGAAGGATGATAAATTCAAAATCCCAAAAGGTAAATGCCTGAGGGCTTTCAGAATAGCAAGACCCTGTTTTTACCAGCTGGAATTTATTTGAAGGCAAATAACCCGTGGTAATGTTCATCATTTAAACCAAGTGCCTGCTGTCAGCTCTTCCTTTTGAAATGTTTATTAGGTGCAGTAAAGGAGAAGCAGGTGAACTGAGGCAACAGGGGCACCGTGCTGATACCTCAGGTTGAACAGTGGAATCACTGAAATTACTGACTTCTGAACAGTCTGTGTGGGACAGGATTGGGCAGACAGAATATGCTGCTGAGACAAGGGCTTGAGAAGGAAGGAGCACATTAATTAGAAGGGACATGGTCTCTTCTAAAGAAAGAAAAATACAGCCTGGATCTGAGACAAGGGTGTAAAATATATTGCTCCTTTCAAGCAGAATGTCACCATTTTTAGTGTCTCTTAAACAGATGTTTTGTGGAGTTTTCTTTTCCTATTTAGAGTGATCATGCCATGGGAGAATTCTGCTAAGCACAGCTTTGTTTTCTAATATTTGGTACTTTAAAGGGAAGATTTTTGGAGTAAGAAGTAGACATTTAATGATGACTTAAAATAAGAAAAGTGTTATAAATGAATAACTATTTTCATTAAACTCAAATTGTCATCAAAGAGCAACTTGATGGAATGTATTTGACTTCAGATAGTTGTCACTTTTATACCCTTGCTCATTTAAATTTCCTTTCCTCACCAGGTTATGTTCGATTCCATCTGATCTCCCCATTGATACAGCAATCTGCAGAGAAGTGAGGATTATATTCTTTATGCTTACCTTGCAGAGTAACTAAATTGCCATACCTAGTGGAAAACCAGGAAGAGACACTAATTTTGAGCAGGAATAGAATAAGGTGTCCTTTCCTCATGTCCTTCCACCTTCCTTGTGGTTTTATCTGCAGTTTGGTGAGGGTGGCTCTGCAGCAGCTCCTGCCTGTAGCAAAGATGTGTGAGGAGTTTATGGTGTGTTGCTCCCAGGGCAAGTCTGGGAGAAAATAAAGTAACAGCAGAGTGCTCAGAGAGGGAGCTGCTCCTGAAAAGAGCAGTCCAGAGTGGTGTCCTGAGCATGTCCCAGCATCCTGGGAGCCTGCAGGAGCAGGAGAGGCTGCAGCAGCCTTGAGGAACCAACTGTGGGCTGGGCAGAGCTCGGGGTGCGCTGCACTTGGCTTCCCTTAGGCTGGCATTGCCACTGTAACCAGTGTCACAGAGCTTGGGTCATAAACCTGCCAAGGCCTGCACAAATCATGTTCTGGGAAAGCCTTGTAAGTGTTTCCATGAGGGGTGTTAGTTTAAACTCAGAATTGGAATTCAGGCAGTAATAAAAACCTGAAAGCAGGGACTGCAATTTCCAGGTTGTGTAGCCTGCTTTGCTCTAGCTTATTATTATTTTTTCACCTTGGCAGATAAATAATCATTTCATTACTCAAGTATAACTGAGTCTATGTGTTCCCCAGTCCTTTACACAAAGCACAATAATTTCATTTTCTCTTATTATACCATGTTTTGAGCATTGTCTTGTTAAGACATGCATTCTTACCTTGAAGAAATATTAAATCTTGTGAAGCTGGAATCTTTCACATTGCAAGGACCAGCTGAATGTCCAGATAATTTTTAAGTCATGTTGTGTGCTTTCTGCACAAAGGGAAACCTGCATTCTCTGGGGTTTTTTTAGAAAATTTCTTTTTGAATCTCATTTTCCACAAATTCTATTTCTGTTGAAATTCACTGCATGTACCATCAAACTCATAGGGCTTGACTTTCATCTTTAGTCCATCCCTTTTTCCTTTCATTTTAACCCTCTGTCCTTTTCTCCCTCCAGCATAGTTTTGTTTGATACATTTGTGAACATCCTTTCCCACAACCTGGGGGAACCAGCCTACGAGGCAGACGTGGCTCAGCTGGAGTACAAGCTGGTGGCTGGGGAGTATGGCCTGATCATCAGGGTGAAAGGATTCAATCACAAACTACCTGTAAGCTCTGCTCAGCCCCTCTCTGCCTGTATGCCTGCAGCTCTGCAGTCTGGGTGCTTTTTCTCCCAACAGCTGGAGATTTGAATGGTTGGATGAGGCATTTTAAATAGAAAAATTGGCCTCTGGCAGGGTATTGCAGCAAATGTGCTGCTTTGTCTTGTGCTTACTTGTATAAAGATGGAGTTGTGGGCACTTACACAAGCTCAAATTACTGACTTCAGGCTGACTTAAATCTTCCTTTAAGTAATAACTGTATCTCCATTAAAATTTAACAGCTTCTCCTGTAAAAAGAGCTTTGTGTCTCCCATGGCCATAAAGAGCATTGGAGCCTTTCCATCTTTTAAGTTGTGCCTATTTGCACAATGTCTGGAGAAAGACGTCTGAAAAGAGGTTTTGTTTTTCATTTGACTGTGAGATCCAGCTTCTGGATGCTCATTCTGGGTTCAGATTTTCTGCACTGACTTGCTGAGAGGATTGGAGGGACCTCATTCCCATTCCCTAAATGCTGTCCATGTGAGACATGGCAGGCACAGAGAGGAGACAACCATCAACTTCCATTGCAAGAGCTTTGCTGGAGCTTTAAGACCATTAATCATCTGTCAGACTTCTATTAATAGGAGTTTTAACAGCAAAAGCCAAATATGCAAACAGCAGGGTCTGAATATTCTCTTTTTTAATCCTGAGTGCTGTCTCTGTTGTGATGTCATTGTGCTGGTCAGCTGTAGAAGGAAAAAATGGAATATCGAGTACAGGAATGTTAGGAGCTCCAGGGTAGATTTGTTTCAATAGAATATGGAAACTCCTATTGACCTGGGATATTGAGCTTATTATTCACTGTGTAAAAACACTGCCCTTCTGAAGCTGTCATTTGGTGTAGAATTGTTTAAAGAACATCTGGCAGAATGGACGAATGTGCTTTAGTAATGCTTCATGTCTTGATAATTTTTTTATTATTGTATAGCATTAAATCAAAATTTTAACAAAAAACCCAACTTAAAACTGTTCTCTTTACAGCTTCTATTTCAGCTCATCATCGATTACTTGTCTGACTTCAGCTTTACTCCAGCAGTTTTTGAAATGATAACAGAGCAGCTGAAGAAAACCTACTACAACATCCTCATTAAACCCGAGACTCTGGCCAAGTGAGTCCTGGGGGAGGGCAGCAGTGCTGAGCAAGAGGTGCTGAGGCTGAGCTGCAGAGCTCAGGGATCCCTGCCCTGTGCTCTCAGGGCTGGTTCCAGGCTTTGCTCAGAGCCTGGGGAGCCCCAGTGGGTCACATGTGGCCAGAGTGGAGCCGCTGGCCGGCAGTGACTGTGGCCGGTGGTGGGGGCTGGACAGCTGAGCACAGGGACAGCCGGACAGCTGAGCACAGGGACAGCTGGACAGCTGAGCACAGGGACAGCCGGACAGCTGAG
>JAHLSL010000008.1:5747106-5783800 GCA_025920805.1 Petroica traversi
ACAGCTGAGCACAGGGACAGCCGGACAGCTGAGCACAGGGACAGCTGAGCACAGGGACAGCTGAGCACAGGGACGGCCGGCAGCTCGTTCTGAGAGTTTCCTTTTTGTTAAGTCAGCTTCAGCTGGGGACTTCTTTTCCCCTCGCCGCGAGCCGGGCTGCCCTGGGATGGTGGCCGCTGTCCCAAAAGCCGGAGAGCTGCTGAGAGAGAGAGTGTTCTCTTGCCCAGAACCCAAAATCAGACACAAGACACGAGGGGCTGCTCTGCTTGGGTTCAGGGGCAAAAGGACCCCAGAGAGCCCAAATTTCAGACTTTTATTCTGAGGGTTACAACTTATCTCATAACGGTACAGGGGAGGAACAGGGAAGGGTCAGAGGGGCAGGGCCTGGTCGGGAAGGAGTAAGGGAGGAGAGAGGGAGACACAAGATACCATTGTTAACTGAGGGATGGGAGGGGGGAGTTTGACTCCCTTTCCAAGGCCAAACCTAACTCTACCTTCAGAGGGGCCTCACCTTCTAGGCCCCCACAAATTCTTCAGAGGGTGTGAACTCTCTGGGCTTGAACCACCGCTACAAGTGACCTGGAGCCAGCAGCAGCTGCTGGGGCAGGGCACACTGAGCCATGGGCTCCTGGGGAGCCTGTCCCTGAGTGCAGGCAGGAATGGCATCTCTGGCACCAGCAGCTCCTGATGTGTGTGCTTTGTGCCCTGTGCCCTGCAGGGACGTGAGGCTGCTGATCCTGGAGCACGGCCGCTGGTCCATGATCGACAAGTACCAGACGCTGATGAAGGGGCTCTCCATCGAGGCCCTCTCCGCCTTCGTCACCGCCTTCAAGTCTCAGCTCTTCGTGGAGGGGCTCGTGCAGGGGAACTTCACCAGCAGGGTGAGTGCAGCCATGGCAGCTGCTCTGCTCACACTGCTGCTCACACTGGGCAGCGTCACCTCCAACACCTCAGGAGTGCTCATGTAGATAAGCCAGAGGCAGTCCTCAGCTGCCAGTTTGAACAGAAGCTTCCAGGAATTTGCATTTAAACTGCAGATAGGAAAAAGTGCAGTGGATGCCTGTAATCAGTTTCTCCTGTTGCCACCATTTTTTATATTGTTTGGTGTATTGATGTATTTGATTTGGAGAAATTCCCGCAGTGGTGCCACAGGGGAGGCTTCTGTCAGAGCCCATTTATCCTGGGGATCTGATTGCCTTCATGGTTTGGTTAAACCTCCTTGAGTGCCAAAAACATGCAGTATGCACTGAAAGCTTGTAAGGATAACTGGTGCTGTTTCTTTGGCTTGTGCCTTCTCCTTCTGGAGACATTACAGTGCAAAAAGCAGCGTGGAGACTCTTCCTCTGCAGTGTGGAACAGAGGAGGCTGGAGGGACTGGGGACAATGTGAGGGAGCAGGGATGAGGTGTCAGGTCAGCTCTGCTGTTCTTTGCTTAGGGCTCACTCTCTAAGTGCTGCTCTGGGGTGTGGGGTTGGGAATTGGGGTAATAATTCTCTTCTAACTAAAACTGATGTCTTTGCTTTCTTCCCTAGGAAGCAAAGGATTTCCTGAATTATGTTGTTCAGTGAGTATCTCTTGACTCTTTAATTGCTTATTATATGGAAACTATAATCAAGATAAGATTATTTTCTGGAGGAGGGAGTCAGAGTGGGAGTGCTGCAGAAATTCCCTTCTTCCCTCTGGTGTTTGCAGGAGGTGGCTGTTGATGGTGGCATAGTTGTGGTTTGGGGAGGGGGAAAATAACATCAGACTGTGTAAATGTCAGGGTATTGCTCTGGTTTTTGGCCAAGATGTGAGCTGTGCTGTTTGTGAGCTGTGCATTTGATGCTGTGCTGTTTGTGCCCTCCTCAGGAAGCTCAACTTCACTCCCCTGGCCCATCCCTGCCCCGTGCAGTTCCGGGTGGTGGATTTGCCAAATGCCCACCTGCTCTGCAAGGTGAAAACTCTCAACAGGGGTGATGCCAACTCCGAGGTGACAGTCTATTACCAGGTGGGTGTGCTGGGCTGTGCTGGCCTCCTCCCTCTGACACCTGCCCACGCTCACTGAGAGCAGCCTCTGCCCAGGGATGTCACAGAGGGGACACAGACACCTCGTGTTGAGCACAGGCCCTGTGCCCCAAGGCTAAGCCCAAGTGGGTTTCCCTGTGGGCATTCCCTGAAACCAGCACCTTCCCCTCCTGGGTTGGTTCTGGGAGCTGGATTAGTGCTCTGGTGGCTTCCTGTGTCCCCAGCTCTGATATTGGGGTCAGGGCAGGGCTGGCCCTTCAGGGAAAACCAGAATTTCCATCTGTGAATTGTCCCTCAGTGCTGCAGTCCAGGCTGAGGTGTGTGCCACAAGTCACCTTGGCCTGAGCAATCACATCAAACCCAACTAAATTCTTCATTCTCTTTTCAGTCAGGTGCCAGGAACCTGAGGGAATACACCCTGATGGAGCTGCTTGTGGTAAGTTTGTGTTAGAGCCTCCTAACTCAGCTGTGTCTTCCCTGACACAGAGCTGGCCCCAGGGGACAGTTCCTATTCAGCCCCTGGCTGAAGGGTTGGGGTGGGGGTCCCCAAATGCTGAGTGATGGACACTGCAGGAGAGAGTTCTTGTGGCTCCCAGCCCACAGGACGAGCCCTCTCAGTGCTTGTGGCTGGCCAGGGCACCCACGAGGGGCTGCAGGGCAGTGTCACTTCTGCTGTAACTTCATTTCAGATGCACATGGAGGAGCCTTGCTTTGACTTCCTGAGGACCAAGCAGACCCTCGGGTGAGTTCAGTGGGGAGGAATTCTGCACCTGCTCCCACCTCCTGCTTTAACTGTTCTCTGGTGTTTTTACTCTGAGAACACTTCCTGCACAGCAGCTAATCCTCAATTATTTTAATGGAAACAGCAACATCAATACTTCAAAAGCACCCATCAATACAAGCTGCAAACCAAGCTGCTTTTGACTTCCGTCAGAATTGCATCTATAACCAGTGTGCTAACTCAGAATTATTCAGCATAAAGTTGTTCTTTCCCCTTCCACACTCAGCCCCTCTTCCCCAGGGCTGTTTTCACAGCAGCTCTGTGGTGCTGAGCACCTCCCTCAGAGGCACCTCAGGAAACTGGAGCAGGCTTTTCACAGCTCTGGGTCTCTCACTCTGCTTGGATTACTTTGCAGGAACACAAACACTCTCCCATGCTTAAAAGGATTTCCTAAAGCTGAGAAAACACTGAAATGCAGCAAATGCAGGAAAAAAAAGGAAATAAAGACTTCTGCAAATTTAGATCTGAGACTTTTTCTGTCTGAAGCACCAACACTATTTTAACTTGCAGCATGTCCTGTAAATGCCAAGTTAATTGTGCCTGTGGAATGACTTTATTGTTTTGCCCTTTTATCTTTTAAGCTACCACGTGTACCCCACCTGCAGGAACACTTCTGGGATTCTTGGCTTCTCAGTCACAGTGGCAACCCAGGCAACTAAATACAAGTAAGTGCTCTGTGGGAAAGTTCTCCACTACTCCCAGCCCTGGCTGTGGGAGTCACCTGCTCCCAGTTAAGAGTTCACTCCTGTTTCAGGCCACAGAGGGGTTTTTAACTCAAGGGGATGTCAGAAGGGGCACTGCTGACAGTCACAACATCCTGACTCAAAACCAACACCTGAACACAGCAGCAGCCTTAGGCTTCTTAAAACTGCAGTGCTCCTGACTTGAATAGTGAAAAGTAATCTCGGGACTAAATAAAATATCCCCCTGCTCCTTTGAAGCTGTTCTGCCAGGAGAGTTCAAATCCTGTAGATCCTGTTCTTGGGGCTCCTGTTCAGCAGGCACAGCACTGTTATGGTTTTGTTCAAACCTGGGCCTTTGAACTCTAGGCATTTGACCTGCCAGAGTTGAAGGGTTGCTTGAAAAATGTGCCACTTGTGAAAAATAACACTGTGTCAGTGAAAGCTTAATTAGCACAGTGCTGCTGCCTCTAATTTTTACATTTGGACACTTGCATTACTGAGGTCTGTGTCATCAGTGAGGGTTTTAATGTGTCAGACACATCAGGATCCATCACATCTCATTTCTCTCAATCCTGATCCTGTAGCCCATAACTCTGCAGGGCTCAGGGCTGCAGCTGGGAATGCCAGAGCAGGTTCCCAACACCACCGTGGCAGTGGCTCCTGAAGTCCCTGTGTGCAGCTAAAAATGAGAGCACTGGCAGGAAAACCTGACCACCACGTGCTCTCAGAGTGAGCTTTTCAGGGATGAGGGAACTGAGCCTGTCCCAAACCTTCCCTCAGCAATGGGGGTTGCTACTTAATATTGTTCTGGGGACTTTCTTGTTTTTGTTTTTTCCTGCTTAATTATTTGTCTCTCTTTTAGTACTGAATTGGTTGACAGGAAAATAGAGGAGTTTCTTTCTTGCTTTGAAGAGAAAATCAAGGATTTAACTGAAGAGGCTTTTAGCACCCAGGTAAAACTTCCTCTTGAAAAGCTATTCTTTGAACTGCACGGTTCAGTTACAGCCATCTGATGATTTTCTGTGGTTTTTCTGGACAAAGACCTCACCTTTTAAATCCTGCCTTTTGCTCTGTTCTGCTCTTGTTCTCTAAACATCCATTCTCTGGCCATTTGCAGTTAAGTTCAAAAAGCAAGGAACTGCCTTGTTAACATAATTTGGCTTTTCTTTCACCTGCAGTGAATGCGATGGTAAATTAAGGTAGTTTTAAACCCTTTGAAACAAATTGTCTTTTCCCCATGTAGGTAACAGCTTTGATAAAACTGAAAGAATGTGAAGACTCCCACCTTGGAGAAGAAGTGGACAGGAACTGGAACGAAGTGGTGACCCAGCAGTACCTGTTTGACAGGCTGGCCCGGGAGGTGGGTGCCCTGCAGCTCTGGGACACAAAGCCACACTGCTTCTGCAGCAGCTTCAAAAGCAGAAATGGCTCTAAAATTACACGTTATTTTTAAAAGGTTCTTTTATCCAATGGAGTAGAGGTTGTAAAGAAAACATTTTTCTGTTTAAAATTACTTGAATCACCACTGTGCTGCTAAAAATCTCCTTCCTGTGGGTTTCAGATTGAAGCTCTCAAGTCTATTACACAAGCAGACCTGGTCAACTGGTTCCAAGCTCACAGAGGCAACCAGAGGAAAGTGCTCAGTGTACATGTGAGTGTCTGCCAGCTCTTGCTGGCAACTTGGATGATCAGTAAGAGTGTGGGAGAGGAGATCTGTGATGAAACTTTTACTGTGGTTATCCACGTTTTATGTATTTATAAGTAGTGTTGTCTGACTTACATTTCAGTACCTCAAGTTAATTGTCAGGGCAGAGAAAACACTGCAGGAGATCCCAATTTCTCTTCTGGTCCCTTTTCTCCAGGTGATTGGATATGGAAAGCACGAAGGGGACTCAGAGGTCACAGCTGTCTCAGGACAGAACTCTTCATCTGGTGAAATACCTCAACTTGTTTTACTGCCCCCCTCCTCTTTCATGAGTGACGTTACTTCCATCAAGGACATCAAAGCCTACACATCAACTCTGAATGTTCTCCCTTACCATAAAATATTAAAATAAAACTGATATCTTGCCCTGCCCTGCTGTGTAATACAGGTGCTTTCTGCAACATCACCATTACAAACCTATTTTTATTAAGGCAGAGCTGTAGTGGTAGCTGGGATGAAGATGCCCATTCAGACACTGAGGGAGCTTTCCTCAAGTTTCCAGCCAACCTCTCATCACCCTCCCAAGTTCATTAAGAAGAGGCACAGCCCTGACTGCCCCAGGGGTGCCACGTTCTCCTCTGCAGCTGCCTGGAGCTGTGGGCTCTGCCTGTGTGTTCAGCCTGGCTGTGCCATCCCTGCAGTGCTGCAGCAGCTCCTCAGCAGCAGTGACAGCTCCTCAGGAAAGGATCTGCAGCGCTCCCAGAGCAGGGACAGAGGGTGGGAGGGGACAAAAGCCCAAGGCTTCCATCTCACACTGCTTTTTTAGTTTTTCTGTATGTGCAACATAGGCAAAATGAAGATGAAGTCAAATAAAAGCTAGACTTAACCATGGAGAGAAAAGTAGTTTGATTGCTACATCTAGCTACTTACTCAGTCATTAACAACTGTAGCAAAAGCACAAGTGCAGAGGTTCCTGTAGTGCTGGCAAGGCTGGATGTAGAGTCCAGAAAAGTTCTCCTGTGGATGCTGCAAATGCTCATTTTGCTTGTTCATTAACTACTTTAAAAAGTAGGTGTAGCTGCAAGGATTATTCCAGTGGAAAAACAAATACTGCTCATGCATTTGGCATAATTGATTTATCATGACTCAACTGAAAAACAGTCTTGCTGCAAAGGTTTATTATGAAATAAATAAAAAGTCCATAAGAGAAGTTTGAAAAATCTATTTTATGAAGCTTTAAGATGCATTGGGTAGAATTATCTATGGTTACATTTCAATCTCAAAATAACAAAGTTATTTTGGGCAAGACACTGAAATGCCAAAAGATTTGATTATCATACAGGTGGAAGATAACATTTATGTAGCATTTTCTAACAAATTGTCCCGTCAGAGGAATCCTCATATTTACACATTGCAAACATCAGCGAGATTTAAATGACATCTTGCATTTTGTTTCTTGCTTTTTAAATATGTAGGACCCAGGAATATTATGCAACTGCTCCCACCGCCCTGGCCTTCACAGTGGTTATTTATTCAGTGTCTGTGCCCAGGGCCAGCCTCTCCCTGCTCCAGGGGCAGGGCCTGAGCCTGGGCACTGCCACCAGAGCCAGCCCTGCCTGGAGCTCAGCCTCCTGTGAATTGCTTTGTCTCAGTAAGTGCAATATCCCTGAGATAGGAAGCACTGCAGCTGGAGGGTGGGGCTGGGCCAGGTACGTACGTGATCTCTGGGCTGTGTGGGCTCGGCTGAGAGCCGGGAGCCCTCAGTGCTTGCTGGCAGCAAGGCGCTTCAGCAGCGGCTCATCGTACACCCAGCACTCCCCGTCCTCGTGGAACAGCTGCAGAGGAACAGCCAAGAGTCAGCTTTGCTTGGGAAAGAGCAGAGGCTGAAATGGACCCTGCTGGAATAAAGCTCACCCTTGTTTCCCACGGGGTCTCGTTCTCCTTCCTGGCCCTGGCCTCGGCTCTCTGCCGCTCCTCAAGCGTGTGCTTTGCAGCCGTGGCTGCGTCGATGTCTCTGATCTTCAGGTTGTAGGTCACATCCTTCCACAAGCTGCAGAGAGAAAGGGCAAGGGAGACTTTTATGCTACCAGTTGCAGACAGAGCAGTGACTAAAAGTAGATCTCACAGAGAAAGGGCAGAAAAGCCCCCAGGGTATTTGATATTTGTGCTGTTACGGCAGGAGGGAGGAGGCTTTGGTGGAGCTCTCCAGACCTCCCTGAACATTTGATCCCAACCAGGATGTGACTGAACTCCAGTTCTGTTCCCCCTAAAATCCCCAGCCTGCCTGTACCTGGGCTCAGGGAGAGCAGAGCATGCAGTCCCTGAATCAGTGCAGCCTTAGTCCCTGTGCTACAAACTGGGGTCTGACTAAAATAAAACCTTAATGTTCCCAGTTAACTGAAGTTCTTACCAGCGAGACTCAAAGTCGTCTTGGTCCTCCAATTTCCTTACCTTCTTCTTTATTGTAGGCATTTTCTTGGTATCTATAAAGACAGCATTCTCCTGCAATGAGAGATGGAAAAAAAATAAACCTGTTCAGCTCTTTAGTTCGACTTTGAATTTACACATCCTCCCACTCTAGTACACTGGTTAGCAGGAAATACATGAAAAATGGTGATTCCTTAGATGCTCTTCTTATATAAAAATCAAGCTTCCTTAAGAATAAATGAATAAGTTTTATCCCCAGTTCAGCATTCCTTCAGGCAGCCTCATAGGAGGTTCAAATTATTAATATTTGTTTAAAATAAAAAACAAACCACCCCAAACCCCCTCTCTAAGTACAATCTTGTATTTCTGATGAAAAGAGAAGAAAGCAAGCATGTTACCCCTGTGGAGTACTTTGCATACATGACCCCATTCCATTCTCCCTCAATGGAGCAGAAGGGTTTCTTGTCATTTGGAGAACTAAAGAGAAACAAACAGTCATTTCTCAGCTGTATTACAGCAACTGCAAAATCCTAAAGGATCAAAACTTGGTCCTAGTTTCTGTAAAGTCTGGTTTATATCAGCCAAAGTGTCCATGCCCAGCACAGAAGACAGGAGGGTTCTGTTTACAAGGGAGCAGTTTTGGCATGAATGAGTTACATAAACCTTAACAGGAAGCACTGACAGGGTAAGACAGGCCTTGTCCAAGGGCTGCATCTGCATTTAGAGCTCAGGAAAGCAGTTACATGCATTCCACACAGATTGAGGGTGGTGAGTTTAAGCCTAAAAGCATCTCACAAGCAGCTTCTTCCCCAGACTACTGGGACACACCAGTTTTTAAATGGCACCTATCAAAGTGTCAATGATTTAACACCAACTTCAACCTCATTTTGTCAGCATCCACTTACTGACATCACAGCAGATCTCCAAATATGATGGGAATCTGCACTGAATTCTCTGTGCTGGGCATGTGCTGGGTTTAACCAAAATCCACCAAACCACAGGTAAAAATAAGTAAAGTTTGCAGCAGAGCTTTAACTGACACACCATGAACAGTATCCCAGGCTGGCTGCAGTATTTGTATTTTTAGGAGAGGTAATGATGGAGAGTCTTTTGATAATTCAGGAGAGCAAAGTTGCCCTTGGGAATCAGCTGAGGATGTTTTCAAGCAGGATAAAGTAGGACACAGGCTAGAGCAGCTTCCTCTCACAAATTTGGCTAGAAAATGGCATCCCATGACAGGTAATCGTGAGCTAAGTTCTTTTGGGTGTTGCTGCTTCAGCATTTTACACTCTTGACTGTCTTGTTAAAACTGTTGGCATTTAGGGAAGGAAAAAGTGAAGTGAAAAAAGCTGCTTACAAAATTTCAGCTGTAACTCTGTGCTTCTTTCCTCCATAAAATGGTTTTGTGTGGAAGACAATGGAAGCATTGTAACCTGTCTTTGAGCAACTAATGCTGCACTCCCCACCAAGCTCTATCCATGGCACAGTGAGAATAGACCTGCAATTAGAAATGTATAAATGCACACATTTGTAAGCTCTTGACCAGAAATACCAAGCGCAAAATATTACAAGGCATTAAAAATGAAAATATCAATTAGAGAATTTACTTGCCTTCCATAGCCATTAGGAAAAGTCAAAATATAGTGTTCATCATGATCTAGGCAAGTAACACACCCTGTTAAAGAGGGATAAAACAGATTTAAAAAACATTAAGCAAAGCCTCTACAGAACTTTTTATAATGATCTCGTGAAATTTGTCATTAAAAAAAGGTGCCAAGAAAAGGAAAGGAGCTTTATTTTTAATGGATGATGAGAATGCCCAGCTTCTGGAGGAGGCAGGGATGGCTGAATTTTAGGGAAGAACTGGGCCCTAGGCCACAGCACAGAGTGTGGAGGAATCTCTGATTCCCAGACACATAAGCTCCAGTTACATAAATTCAACCATTGCTTACATTCAGTACAATGACTTTAAATAATTTATGTAAATTATTCTATGAGAAATCCTAGTTGCAGAATTTAATTTCTCTCTGCTGTTCAGTTTGCACACACATACCTTGGCCTATGTTATGGACCCCAATAGACATTCCTAGGAATTTGGACTTGGTCCATATGTGAGCATTGAACTGTATCCTCTTGCTAAAACACTCTGCATAAAACGCTGAAACTGAAGAAAGAGGCAGTTACTAAAAACAGCAGCATAAGGCACTGATACCTTTGCTCCCAAATTCATTCTTTGGGAAATAGCCCCAGGTGCCTCACACTTAGGTGGCAAAGGAGTTTGCAATTAGCTTCTCACAAAAGCAGTTTATAATTCTGCAGATTTTATAAATACTCAGCTTTTAAATGTGGAGAGAGAGTTTAAATCCAAGATTTAAGCCAAGAGCTGATTTTGCTGTCACCCCTCCCAGCTGCCACCTCTCCTGGCCAAGGGACTGTCACAACTTACTTGGAGGATGGTGAGAGACCTGCTCTGCCACAAAGGTGACGTTGCTTTTGCTGACCCAGGGGACAGGACCTTCTGAGACAGGTTCCTGTGGGACAGGGGAGAGGATTCCATCACTGACACTCCCTGCAAGCACTGGAGGCTTCCCAGAGAAGCTGCTTCCACCTTTAATGGCTTCCAAAACTGCATTGCAGTGATTTTAACAGATTTGCCAATTAGCTGATGGGGAATGACTCCTTAGTCCTGGAATTAGAATGCTTCCTAAAGGATAGAGTTTCTACTCTCTTATTTTTAAGTACAAATGTTGTTTTAATTGTCCCCAAATAAAACAGTTAAACTGCAACACTCGTGTATAAAGCCAATTACAAAATAATATTTAAGTGGCAGAAATAGTTTTCCTTTTTGCTTCTGAAAAAGTCTGATCTGCATATTAATAATAATCAGATTTCATGTACCACAAAACCATAAATAAATACTCATTTCCTGTGGCAAAGAATGTGAAGTGTAATTAATTCATGGTTAGAAGCAATGGAAGCCCAAATATAACACTGCCTTTATGCCAGCAAATGGGAGTGCAAACACACACCTCAGAAACAAAGTTTGAGCAAATAAATTGGTGGGAAGCAAAAGGAAATGGGAAAAATACATAGTTTATACCTAAATAATCACATTTACTTAGATGTACTACACTGAGGCTACATGAAGGCTACATCTCACAACAGCACTTCCCACACCATCATTTGCAACTTCCCCAGGCAAGAAGCCTAAATGAGGCGCCAAAAAAGAAAAACAACCAAAAACCCCACTAGGCAACACTGATTTAAAAATAAAAACAACTAAAAAGTCAGAACTTTGGGAATAAAGGAGATCAAATCAGTGCTATGAAAAAGTTCAGGGAAAAAGGGCATTTTAACACGTCAAGAAGTTCTTTAAAAAATAATAAATTTTGTTATTTATTTGCAAGATATTTTATACTTCTGTCTGAAAGAAACAAGGAAGGAAGGGGGAGAATTGGTTAAGAAATTGCTACAGTTTGTTGATTTGCAATTTAAGGACAGCATAATCCATTTCACTCAGGGACTTAACAAAGTTTTGGGCTGCATGTCTGCATTCTGGGCACCCAAAAAATCACCATGAGAAACTCACCATGTCATCTTCAGTGCCAGGCAACACCCAGTGGCACCGGAAGATCTCCCCCAGAATGGGATTGTAAGGCTTTTTAGCAACTGAGCCTTTCCTTCCTGCATGGAAAGCTGAGAGGTACCATTTAACCACCTGAACCATCCTCTCCTTGGGATCCTTCTGGTCACTGATGCTACAGGAGAGAAAAAAAAGGACAGGCAGAATGAAATACAAGCAGGGACCTTGGATACAGGACAATTTATGGGTGCTTTTTTACAACTAGAAGTTTGACTGATCTGACTGTTTTTGAAGTTTTAAACCAAAACCCAAGCAATGTTCTTCAAAACTACCAATTCTGGCAGCCCATAACCAGTTTGAGAATCAGTGAATGCTCCAGTTCCAAAGTCAAATACCTGACAAACAAGTCCGGATGTGCAAAGAAGTCAGCGTACATTTCCAGCAGCGACCTCCTCTCCAGGATAAACGTGGGAAGAACAACCTGAGTGAAGAAAAACAACTCATCCAGCTGAAGGTATTTGAATATCCTGTACAAAAGCCAACTGTGCTCACTGTAAATAGCAAACAGAGCACCCACAGCATCGTGTGCTCTAAGCTGATTGTGAGCTCCAGCTCACCAATGAGCTCTGACATTTGCAGGTCAGTTGGCATCTTCTACAAACCCCAGGGTTCAACAGGAACAGTCTCATCCTGCATGGATTCCTCTCCCACTCAGAGCACATCAAAAGCTGTTCTGAATCACTGCTGATTTAATTTCCTCCCTGTGAACACTGTCAGTTTTCAGTTACAGGCAAACACTTGCAGTCCCATCCTGTCACGTGTCTATAAGATGAAGGTTCAGCTCCTCCCCACTACAGCCCAAAGATCCATTTCTGTGGCTCTGCTCAGTGAGATCCACTGTCAGTTACTGCTGCTGACAAGGTACATGCTCGTGATGCTGCCTGGCAGCCCAACTTGAGACCAGTGATTTTCAGCTGCTCCAGAAATTCTCAGAACAGACACAGTTTGGATCAATTCCTATTCAGAACTGCCAGAAAACTTGAGCAGTTTGCCTGTGAGCTGCTGGCTGTTTCCCCAGAAAAGTGTTATCTTTTTATTATCTGCTGCTCATTCCAGGCCAGACAGTTCAATTCATCCACTTAAGGAAACTGAAGGATAAGGATTTATCTCTCCTACCCTTTCCCAGTCTAGAATTACTTGTTTAAATTTAACCAAGCTGCCTGGAAAGACCAACACCTTCAGAATGCTGTTCATCCTGCCTTCAGACAGACACCAGCTTGAATCTCTGGATTCTTGAGGAATCCAAGCCTTTCTTTGCCAGACCTAAGTGTAGCATTTCAAAACACACACACACAACTTTTTCACTCATTAAAATCCAAATTAAGCAAAGCTTTTCACTATATGGTTGCTTCTCCCTTTTACTTTATGTTTTATTGAATGTCACCTTGCTTTGTAGTTCTTTGTTTTGGAAAGCTAAAGACAGGAACAACATTGCAGCATTCCCCTTGTGCCAGCTTTATAAGCACTCCAAGAATTAGGTTCAAACAGAACTAACAGCTACTTTCCTTAGCAAACTATTTTCCCAAACAGAGTTTAGCATCTGGATATACTTATTCTGCAGCTACTTTTCCCATTCCAGTAAGAACTTCAATTCAGAAATAAAGAGACTACAGCTTAAGTAGCTCTTAGAACAAACACATTTTACACAGAACTCAGGGTTTACTGACTCTCCCATCCCCATGGACACCAGCAAGTTTACCTTGGTTAGGTCCATGCCTAATCTCACTTGTGACAAGAGATGCATGATAACACTTTTATGCTCCTCCACTGATTCTCCTTCCCCATCATCTTCTCGATCGTCGGGAGGATCAAAGAGATCTGAAAGACCAAATGGCTTTTGTTTTCCTCTAAACCTTCAAAGCCAGACTGTATTTAATCAGCATGTATGTAACTGTCAAAAACAGAGGTTTTAAATCCTATAATTCAGCAATCTTCCATTAGTAAAGCAACAGGGGATAAACCATCTCCCATAAGTACCTTGCCATATATACATACACACACATATATATATATGTATATATGTGTGTGATTCTGCACATATTGACCCAATTTACAGACAGATTAACAATCAGTAACTCCCAAAAGCTCCCACAGGCCACTCACCAGCATCATTTGTGCCATTAGACATGGAAGAGTTGAGGGACTCCGTGGTATCCGGGCGTTTCAGGCTGCTCCCTGTGCTGCTCCGAGTCAGGACTGCAGCAGACCCTGAAGAACTAAAGAAGAGGAATCAATTCTCACAGCTCTAATTAATTCACACCAAATTGTTGTCATTTGGTATTCACAGACAAGGAATTTAGTGACAGACATCAATATATGTGCAGTGGCAGACATACTATACATGGTGCATGCTAATTCACAGAAAGCTCAGAATGGATTGTAGCTGAAGGAATGGGACAGCCTGCAGCCTCAGATAACACATGAAGGCAGAAAACAGCTGACTAATCCCTCTTTGGAATGTGGAGCATCTCTCAAAATTAAATTTCCAATTAATAAAAAAAAAGAGTAAATAGAGATTTGGGTGAAAGGGTGCCAACTTCAAAAAATGTTTTTTAGCAAATGTGTGAGGGAATTGGCCACTTACCAAAGGCTGCAGCAAACGCACAAGAAATGCACCATGGTCTCAGATTATAGCTCTGAGCTGGGGGCTTCCAAAGTTTGATTTGCTAGAATTTGTCAACATTTGTCTGATGGGATGGGAAGGGGCAGAAGAGGAAACTGCCTCCCTCACAGACACCTGTCTGTGGCTGAGGGCAGGGGTAATCTCACTCTGTTACACAAAGGGGCTTTTTTACCTCCCCCACCTTTTTTAAACCAACTTCTGCAAGCAGACAAGCCAAGCCCTTGGGTACAAAGTGCATCCAGCACACACTGCACACTGCCAGCCACTTACTCCATACATCGCTTTGGGGAGGAACTGCTCTGGTAGAATTCATCAGCATCATAGAACTCGTCCTCACTGCTCGAGTAAGAAAAGTCTGGGACTGTATTTGGAGACAGGTTGACATGGCTTGGAGAGGTGAGACTGCTGCTAGGTGCTGACTGCCCACTCCCTGTGGAGTATTAAAAATTACAGACTCAATAAAACCAAATTCTTTCAAAATCTACTTAAACAAGAACTGTTCAAATGAAAAAAAAAGACTGATGTGAACTCAGAAGAGGAACTTACAAAATTAAAAGCAATGACTGGGCACATTCATACTGAGTTTAACAGATGACAAAAGGAAGGTCACGGGGAAAATCAAGAGTACAGAACACCAATAATGTTTAAAGACATATTTTCCCAACTACTGCAAGATTACAATGCTGGGGAGACAAAGAGAAGCTGGTAAAACATTGTGTATATACATGGTGGGGAGAAAGGGCAGCATTACTGATTTTAACAAAGCACTGAAATTGGTGTTGATTAAAAGCAAGACATAGGTCAATATATTGTTGTCTTAATTAATTACAAGGTTTCTTGTATTTCAGTAAGTTATCCAGAACTGTACCTGTACTGTTTGGTGTTGGAGTCTGATTCCCCAGTGATGCTACAACAGGTCCCACAGGCAAAGAGGAGGGTCGCTGCTCTGACTTGCACAACTGAGCAGGTTCTAGGGGATATTTTGACATGTTAACCCCAAAATTCAAAACGAGATTCCACATTATTTCACCCCACCTCCAAAAATTAAACCATTTTCTACAAAAGCCATTCAGGGAAAAACGTATAGCCATCACTTTCACCCAGTTCCATTTTTTTTTTAAGCAAAGATGGCATTTAAAAAAAAAAAAGCAGTAGAAAGAATTTGCCTTTTCTGAGAAGTATAGTTTCATTTTTAAAATGAATGTTAGAAATGCAAGCCAGTAGCTGCATTTCCCCAGATTGCTTATCCCCAGATTGCTGAGAATGCTCCATGCCTCCCGTTCCTGCCCCTGCTCAGCCCCTCGGAGCTGAGTGTGCAGCTCTGGGTGAAGGAGCCCTGCCCTGTGTGACACAGACCTGTCCCCTGTCCCCTGCCCTGCTGGTGGCAGTTTCCCAGCCCACCTGGAAGTGTGACAGCCTGGGAAGGCATGGCACTGATTCCTGATGGCTCCAAGGGGCTGGGCTGGTACACGGCGTCCACGGGGTTTATGGTGCTCTGGGCAACAGAAGGAAAAGCACTTTTTATTACATTTTCCCCTCAATTAAAATAAAATAAAGCATAGACAGCAAGAACATTGTGAGCACGAGAAATGCCCAAATGCAAGAGAGCAAATTCCTGAGAGAGGAAGTAAAACACAAATTGACAGTTGAGGACATGAGAAATACTTTCAAAGTGGTAATATTTTGATTCTTTACACAGACTGCACATGAAATTGAATTTGATGCAGATTTGAAGCGTCCTATAAAGAATTCTTATTTCAGGCTCTAGCTTCTGGTATGCCTTCCAATGTCCATTAATTAATATTGCATGCAAAGAATGGAAAGTTAGATGCAAATTATCTGGCAAAAATCAGGATAGGTAATCTGTATTTTCAATTTTTTTTTTTCAACAATTGATTTGTCCAGACCACAGGAGATCAACCCATTAATCAAACCAAGAATCATCAGCATGCTTAGAGCCATGAAGCAGCTTTGTTGCCAAAATTCTTCCCAAATCAAGCTGACAGTGTTCAGTGCAGCTCAGTAGAGGACATCTCAACCTACTTCTGAATGTGGGCACTTGGGAAATGAAGCACCAGGTAAATTCAATGCTCACAGAAGTCACTGACTTCAGTCTATGTCTTTGGTTTTTATGCACCAAGACCCTTGGAAATCTAAACTGCCATGTCTTTTAATCCAAACTGTCATCTAAGCACTGTTTTTTATTTATGTTTACAAACAACCACCAGAACTTCTCAGTTGTTCATTAGGTAAAAGGCACATAAAACCCTCTTCCAAACATCTTGCAATTTAAACCCCTGATCTGTTAGAACTCTGAAAATCTTTGCTCAGTTTGCTCAGAAATTCAGTTGGTGTGTTCATCCCCATCCTCTTTTTTACACCAGTATTTAAAAGAAGTGTCTACAACTGTCCTCCTCCTCTCCCTTTAGTCCATTAATTTCTATTTGTATTCAGACTGAGGGAGGCAGGCTCATTTTAACCTTCTTCTCATTTTCCTACAAAAGGCAGATTTCTTTCTTGCCTCCTTTCCTGGTTACCTGAAATTCTGAACTTTATCCTATGCTTGGATGTTTGGACAATGCTCTCAGACAGGTGGTGTGATTTTTGTGTCTTGTGCAGGAGTTGGAACACTATGATCCTGTGGATCCCTTTCAACTCAGGACACTCTATGACTGTAAAAATCAGTGAAGACCTCTATATTTTTTTTTATAGCACAGGATTTCTTTAACTGAAAACAGAACTATTATTCTGTTTATCACTTTAAAAAATCTCCATTAAAAACAGGCATAAAAGTAGCTTTCTACATTTTCTCTGATGTTACTGACCAATATACAAATAATCCAGTACAGGTTCTGTTCCTCCACTGTATTCCAGCATAAAGCCAATGTCCCTTACCCATTACTTCACCTGCTTGTGGAATTTTGCATTCAACACAGAAGGTCCCTGTCCCACAGAATTCACAGTTTAAAATTATGATCTCATCTTAAGAGTTAAGACTTAAAGCCCAAGATGGTTCTATGATACACAGGATGCTGTTGCTGTCTATGTCTCCTTTATTTTTAGGGAAAGCAATTACCCACATGCTACAGAAAACTGGTGTGATAGAGGGAAGAAAGAACAAAGTAACTCTGATTTTGTGTGCAGGATTGTAACCTCACCCTTAAACAATTCTCCAAACTGCAGCATGAACTGGAGTTTCTCATTGGATATTTTGAGGGATGCCTTCATGGGTTACAAACAGATGAAGGCAGACCTGAAAGTCTCCTACCCTGAGTTAATAACAACTGAATAACAACCATGCAGAAACAAGACTCATCCCACCATGAAAGCAAACATTGATTGTATTTCTGCCTAAGGTTAAAGTGAAATCCTGACCTTTAGCCCAAGCTGATGCTGACCTCCAGAGCATCACAATTTTGGCCTTCACTATCACTGATCCATAGTTAATATACTCTTACAGAAATATTTTTTCCTCCCCAGTACAAGCCAGCCCACAGAAAATAAGATCAGTGGCTAATCAAATTCAGACTGTATCAGGCTGCAATACCTCTATCAAATTGGAGTTGCAGACCAGATGTGCAGGTCACATAAATATGGGCCTGTGGAAGTGTCTACCTGCACAAATTCTCTTTTTCAGGGACATCACAGAACCTGTTCCCTCACACTAAGACCTGAATTATGTGACATCTGCAGGGCACATAATAATTCACCTTATTTGTGAGAAGCACGAAACTGAAATATGCATGTGCATCTTTACTCTAAGGTTCACACCAGAAAATCCAAATGCTAAAGCTGTTTGTGGTGGAAAGACAACGAAGGCCTGGGAATTACTGTCAGCTCTAATGAAAACACATTAGGATTTTTAGAGTTTTTACTGAAACCAAACTCCTATTAAAAGTATCTGAAATGTACTCAAGTGACAAAAAAAGAACAAAGAAAGAGAAATCACATGTGACCAAAACCAAAAATGACAGAAGTTCTATTAAAGAAGAAACATTGCTTAGACAGACATAACACAATTCTGCATCAAAGGAGCAGCACTGTAGAAAAGACAAACTACTTGAAGCACATGGAGAGCAGATCTATTTCCTACACAGAGATACTTCAGATGGAACACAAAACTATTTCTACCCCAGTCATTTCCCTCTCATCTGTCCACATGGCAGATTTTTATCTAAGTGTTCAGTCACAACACTGCTGTTCAAGACACTCCATACAAAACTGACCACTCTATTCTCTAAAGACAAGGGTGTTAGCCAACCTCAGGAGCTAAGGACTCAACAGGAATTTTAACAAGACACTGGAAGCAGTAAATTAGAGAAAGGAAGAAGCATGTTGCAAAGTGAGTGGAAATTCAGGTCTCTGTTCACATGTTCTGCAGAATTAAAAGGAGATAAAGATTAGATTTAAACTTACTATAAGTCCATCTGCGTGCTGCTCCTCATTATTTTGGTCCTTAAGGAAAAAATGTTAAAAATATCAACATAACAATCGTGCATGACTTATCAGTTCTGTGCTAAGAGTTTCCCTGAGGAATGTTTACATTTTCAGCCATGAAATGTTCCTCACCATGTGATACAGTAACTAAACTTGGACTACACAACTCCACACAGTCACTGCACCTCTGAAGATCAGCATTTTCTGAGGGCCTGTCCACATGAGTGCAAATAATTTAGAAATCTCCTTTCTGCACTGCAGAGTACAATTCTGCTTTATAATGTGGGTGCTTCCCAAATACCTAAGAGTTCCCCAAAATATACTGTGCTGTAAGTCCCTGAAAGATGAAGTTCTCAGTTTCCATGATTACCACACAAGAAAGGCAGGAGCTAAAGCAAATGGAAGGGTTTTAATTTTTGCTTTTTGGCATCCCCTAGATTTTAAAATGCTTTTAGATTATTTACTATCTCAGATTTTGTTTTTTTTTCTAGAAGCATCCATGAAAGAGCAAGCAACATATGGAAAACATCTGTCCTCAGGGCAAGTGACACAAACAGCAGACCACTCAATGCCAACCTACAGGCAAGCACAGTTTTAGCACTGTACAGCAATATATAAATTCTGCTGAACACCAAACCAAATCTCTTTCCTTCTGCTGCAAAGTTTATATTAGGCAGTACATCAATCTGTAGTTTTGCCCAGTGTGGATCTTAAGACTTGTCTGCAGAGCATTCCCCTGGATTTCCAGTTATATTTTAAAGGAATAAGGAAAAAAAAAGAGCTGTAAGAAGTATGAGGAAAGTTGGCCCATATTTATGTTTTGATACTTAATACATCCTTCCTTAGCTTATACAGCTGGCAATAGGTTGTCCAAATGTCATGACTTCTAGTTGACATTTCTGAAGCCTGGCTTTCCAAAAAAAAAAGAATACCAAGAGCAAAGAGTTCCACTGGGGTGCAAATTTACAAAATACATCATTTTTTTCCCCAACACATAAAACCCCCACGTTGTGTCCATCATCTCTAAGATCTAAGAAATAAACCACAAAGATGCTGCATGAGTACTGATGCTGCACTATCCCACCTCAGTAATCCAGCAGCAGCATCAATAAGGTAAGGAAGGCAGAAATTCCACAAAACTGGGCAGGCAAAACTGCCAGAAATGGAGTGGAAAAGAGAAGGGAAAGATACAAAACTAAATATCTAAATTATAAAAGGTACTTCATAACACACATGTATTTTTAAGACTGAGGTTTACCACATTACATGTATTTTACATCACACACATCAGCAAAGTTGGACATCTTCAACTGCCACACACACAAAGGGGACAACTCAGGCCAAATGCTCCACCTGCCCAACCCACTTTGTTTATTTTGACTGCTTTTTGATAAGCAATGTATGTATTATAACACATTCCTGTTTAGCTGGTATTTAGTTCATTATTTTGGAAATGTCCTGGGTCACCTTAATACGAGTGGCATAATTACACACTTGATTTACCAGCAGGTTTAATGAAAATTTAACTGTCCAAATACTGAGACAGGTAAGAATCTACAAAACAGAACAAGTGGACAAACAATTAAAAAAAGAAACAAAACAAAACTCAAAACCCCAAAAATCCATGTTTGCTTCAATTATTTTGTTCCAAAATCACCCACATAATAAATGGCTGTGTGTTGGGAACAGAGTTCTGAGTATATGAAAAAGTGGTAACACTATCAAGGTACACAGATGGGCAGGTTTGTCTCCTAATATGAAAGGCACTGTAGAAGTAAAAGTGGGGTGAGGGTGGTGTTAAGATGATTTCTTTTCAGCAGTGTCACTCATTTTCAGCAGCCATACTTGCCCTACAGTTTTGGGGAAAACAACTTGCAGAATCTTAAAAGGTCTCTACTGGAGGGCACAGAGCTACAATCAGGCACCACACATTTTTACACAGAGATTGCATCACACACAAGCAACTTGCAGAACTGTGAAAAAAAACACAACCCAAACCCCTCTGTATTATAAATTTCCTGCAGCAGGAGGAAATCAGGATACTAACACAGTTAATGGAAAAAGGTGGGGGAGAATGATGACAGAATTCCCTTGTAGTCAACAAGAACAGTTGCCTGAGAGAGAAAAAGGGTGAAGAGATGAAACTGAAATATTAAAGTACTGGGAAAATCTTTTTCACTGTATGTGGATCAACACATTCCAGTTAACTGTGCATAAAGCACCCCTTTAATCCACCACTTTGTCTTCAACAGCTCCAAAAGAGCATTAGATGTGGGTTAGCAAAAAAACCCAAACAATAAAACCCCACTCCTTAGTGGATAAGCTCACCTATTTACACTGGTTAATATTTACTGGTACTGAAAGAAGGTCCTCAAGGTCTGATTTAGTGCAACAAAAATAAGTGTTAGCACCCTTGAGGGACTCAAATTCTACCTACCTTTACACTCACGTGGTTGTTGGAGTAGTAAAGTAATGAACCTGATCTAAATGACTGCATCTGCCACTACCAGTTTTGTCCATTATCAACAAACCACTTAAAGAACTTTAAAATATGCTTAGCATCAGCATAAGAGAAATGGTCACATTTGTTTAACTCCCTAAAACTCACACACAGAGCAGAAACAGGATTTGATAATCAACAGAAACAAGAAAGATAATTTAGCCACCTATTACCAGCTCTGGTCAACAGCCTAACAAGTAGATTATAATTCTGCAATTTCACATTCGCTAATTACAGAGCAGAGCTTTTTAAAAAGGGTAAAATTTCATAGGAATTAAAGCCCTGTTAAAATAAGAACTATTAAATACATTTATACAGCAATTAAGAAAAAATGAGCTAGTAATTTCCTTGCAGTTTCTCCAACAGCTTCCTCAATATAGCAAATCACATATAGCTAAGAAAATCAGCAAATTACCATCTAATCTATCTACAACTGACTCTAGCAAATCCCTAAAAATCTACATTCAGTCACCTCTAAATACATCCACAATTAAATAACAGCAAATTAAATACTGAAAGGCTTTTCCTGCTGTCACTACAGTGAAGGATTGAAGTAGCATCACTGCATATTAAATAAAGACTGTTCTAGCTCCAAATTCATTGTAGCACAAAACTATTTCAATCTTTCAACCCTACTACTTGTAAAAAAGTTTTGGTTTTTATAAACCCGTTAATTAATAAATATTTTCTTCAGAATTCTTAAGTAATAGCTATGAAACTTGAATTTCACAAAATATGCACTGATCCTTTCAGTGAATGACTTCTGATCCTGTAAGATTCTAAATACTTCAATTTTCACTGCACTCAAAATTTTGTACAACATATCTGGCATCTTAAATGAAGACAAACAGTAGTCTTGCATTCCAAAGCCACAAAAAAATAGTCGACCTAGAATTGAAGAGCCCACACCTATTTCTGGATAAATCAGAATGTGTTCTGATTAAATCAGCCTGAAAATACTTCTATTTCTTTGCAAAAATATCACCTCCCTCCACTTTGGTCACAAGATAGAAATCAGCACTTCACAATTAACATATTCTAAATATAGAATGTTGAACCTGCAAGGGCAGAACTTGATAAACAGTAAATCCATAATTTCCCAAATTTTAAAATCTAGTGAAACATGCAGGTGAAAAGCATAAGTGCATTACCCACACTCCACTCTCAAATAATACAATTTTAACTTCAAGAAGTTCCAACATCATCCTGAATTCAGACCTGTGACAGGCCCTGCCAAACCAGTTTAATTTTTTACATTTTGTTTCTCCCCTTCTTACTTGTTAGCCACACTCTTAAATGAAGCAGAAAGAAGAGTTTTGTTAAGACCCTGTTCTGTCACCCTGACATTTGTCTATGTTCTTCTTTAGTCTAATAACAAACTCTGCAAAAGAAAGTTTACCTGAAAGAAAATTCCAGCCAGCATGACTGTTACCATGAGCATTAACAGGACTCTGCTATGGAGCTCAGTATTTCAGAAACTTCATTAAAATAACAGCATAAATAAGTTGATAATTGTTTTCTTGTTCCTGGATCCTACAGAAGGCACTTCTAGGTTTCAATTGGATAAATGTTGTATCATTAAAATGCAGAATAGTTGACAGTGTACTTACTTTAGCAATCTGTAGCAACACAATGCAGTGTTTTATTGATTCTACCATGCTCTAGGAAAACAAAAATATCAGAAAAAAATGGTATTACTATCCCTTAATGTTTTTCAATTATTAGCTATATAGAATATTGGGTGTGAACCAAATGGACACTCACTTCTGTAGAATCCCTACTTTCCCTCCCCCCCTTTTTTCTTTCCAGAGACAAAAGCACAGCAGCAGCAACCTGAGGTTTCCAAAGCCACACACAAGCCAGGCTGCCAGGGTGAAAGGGAGGTCAGCTCCAAACCCCCAGAGGCTGCAGGCAGGAAAATTGCCATGGCAAGAGAGGCTCAGGGAGCTGGGTTTGTTTCATCTGGACAGGAAAAGGCTCAGGGAGACCTTTTCAAGGGGCATCCATATCTGACTGGGAAGGCAAGGGAAGAGAAGAGAGACCAAGACTCTTCTCAGTGGTGCCCACTGACAGGACAAGAAATGGCCACAAATAAATACAGAAAAATCACCTCAAACAGAGGAAAACACCTTTTATTCTTTTATGGATGACAAAACACTGGAACAGACTGTCCAGAGAAGCTGAGGAGCCTCCAGTGTTGGAATTCCTCAAAACCCAAACTAGATTTGGTTCTGAACAACCTGTCCTGGCTGATTGATGGTGCTCTGAGCACAGGGTTGGACTACAGACCTTTAGAGGCCCCTTCCAGCCTCAACTATTCCTTTATTTCAGGGTGCTGGACAGAAACCTGAACACAGCACCAGAACCAGGCTGCCTCTGCCATCACAGCATTGGACTTAGCATGGATTTCTGTAAAAAGGCTTTAAGAACTTCCCCAAGAAATAAGGTGAATTTCAGAAAAGATATGTAATAGTTGCAAACATTAATGAAACTTACACTAGTTGTTTCTTTGAGACCTTCAATTTTCTGTAAAAGAAAAATCAAAATAGTGTGGTTAAAGACAATATTTCCAGCATCTGGTTTGACCTAAATACTGTATAAACACAATATTTTCATTTTAAATTGGGGGAGGGGAAAAAAGCCCTTAACCAACGTGTTAAAGCCCATTTCCATATAAAGACACAATTTTCAAGACAAGACTGAAGCCAAACTGATAATTAAAGCTTAGAGATGACAAGGTTAGGAATTTCTTAACAGTGACATTATACACATTTCCTCATTAAAACCTACACTTCATTTCTGCATAACATCAAGAAAAATGAAGATTCTAAGTTCACTTTGTAACCTTATAAAGTGCACTGAATGGTGGCACATTTTACACTATGACATGAAATGATCATGATTCAAGAACAATAAACATCTGCAGTCAAGCACAGCTTGAACCAAATCACAGAAAATAACAGTGCACACATGTTCTTGCTCTTTCTACACCCCTAGTAAAAGTGCCTCTGGAAACCTGCCTGCTTAATTTTATCTGGAAACACTGGTTCATAAAGGTTTCCTGTGTGGAACTGCACCTCAGGCATGCAAAGGCATCTCATGCCATGTCCCACACCAGCGTGACCTGGCTCGGGAGCAGATGCTTCCTGTTGATGTCCTTGGCTCTGCCTGCAGAAGGTAAAAATCACTGCACTGCACTCAGCACTGAACCTCCACTAATAATGCAATTACAGGACCTCTTTGTTTTGATTAATTTGAGTGTCTCATGTGACTTGAGTCACAATCTTCTTGGTTCTTGAATAATCAAAGTGTGTAAAGGATCCTTTTCCCCCACCAGGCACTGCAAGCCAAAGCCTGCAGCATAAGAGAGGAACATGCAGCTATAAACCTACAGGAATGAACTGTCCCAGTTTGTGGATTAAAAAGAAAACAAATGCAGTGACAGCCTCACAGGCAATTCCTGGGGGGAAATTTTCAGCTATGCTGTAGATATTACTCAAAGGATGCTGCACATTTTCTTAGGATTAATTGGCAAGACATGGCCAAACAGAACCCAGACTTAGCCCTTCCTACTGGAAAGGCTGACGCATGTTTATCCAGGATACATCATATGAGAGATGTTATATTGTGAAGTTATGTTGTATTTACTCTTGCTGCTGGCAGAGAAACATGCCAACAGCTAAAAACTCCTTGGCTTTGTTTTTGTTTGTTTTTCACGTCTCTACGAGACTTCCAGTCTAAACTTTATCAACACGTATTGAAAAAAGCATTTTAAATATGACAGCATAGAAGTTCTGAGCCTTTTAGCACCAAAATAGAAAAGGCAATGTACCCAAATCTTGTTGGATGAAAGATGAGCAGCTGAAGGAAATTATGCAGCCTCAAAGCTTTACAGCCAACTGGAGGCAGCCATCAGCAGCTTTGATCATTCTTTATCCATTTTTTGCCCCCAAGTTGTTGTAGAGTATTTACACACCAAATAAACTGAGATCTCAGTCCCTCCAGTGACATCACCTTTGCTGAAAATAAGAAAGTGACCTCAGGCTATGTGATGCAATTTAGTGATGTTGGTTTGTCCCCACCCATCTGTAATTTTCCAAACAGGACACTGAGACATTGTTATTCTTACACACAGGTACAGACAAAAGGGGAATTCTGTCAAAGATCATATGGAAGATTGAGATGGAAAAAGCCTCAGGACAGCCAGATTTCTGAGGCCTTTCCACAGATTACAGAACCAAGTTTTATCCTCTATGGAAATGAATTCTTTGTGAGCTGGCCAAACTCAGTAGGAACAGTTTGCATTGATTAGTATTTTTCACATTTGTGCTCTGTGACCACCTTGCAAGAACACAGCACATGGAATTTTAATAATTTGGACACTACAAAATTGTAAGGAAAACCATAAAAAGGTATGTTGAAAACAAAATACATAAAATACAATTTAAAAAAAACAAAAACAAAAACCACCAACAAAAACAAAATGAAAATAAACCAAAACCCCACAACAACAAAAAGCCCCCAAACATTTACTACAAACATTTATTACAATTTTTTTTTCATCATCCCTAGTCTTTGAAAACAGATGATGATAAAATTTTAGTAAGACAGTTCCCCTAGTTTTAGGTAATGAATACACATATTTTCATCTGAAACACCAATATCCTGCAGATGTACATTTGCAGAATGTAGATTTACAACTGCAGAATGCAATTTGCTATATTTAATCTAATCAAACTGCAGGATGCTGCTGAAACTACTCCCTCTACTTGCTGCTCATTGCATCTCCTTGACATCTGATTTTTTAGGAAATCACTGAGAAAGCTAATTTTATCTCATCCTACATGATTTTTGCCTCATTCAACAATCATGTGACTAGAGAGAGATCAGCTCATCCAGCACAGAGAGGCAGCACAGGCACGTAGGGGGAGCTGACTCATGGCTCAAATCTGTAAGGTGCAACCCAAATCTGTGTGCTCAGCCTTGGATTTACTTCACAAAAAGCCCTTGTTTTGAACCAAACAGTTTAAGCAGGCTGCACTTCCCTCCCAGATCCTGTTAAGTAATGTCAGCTCTGTTCCAGCCTGCAAACATGCACCTCTTTGCTGTTCTGATGCCTTTGAGTGCTTCAATTTTCTTCTCCCTGATGTTTGGTTCAGTTGACCACACAAAACTGAACAGAAAAGCTTTCTTGGAGTTCCCACCAGCAATACTGGGAACACTGTAAGAAAGCAAGGTCCTGTCTTGTCTTCACCTTGAAACACCAGCACCCTCAATCACCTCCCTTCCTCTGCAATCAGAAAAGCTGTGCCCCACCAGGAGATTCAGCAGAAGGGGCAGCACTGCTGGCTGAGCACAGTCCCACCATACCCTGCCAGCTGCACTTCTGCCACAGCAGCAATGCAGCACTGGGAATTCATGAAAATCCCTGTATTTTCTTCAGTCTACATCTGCACTGTTTTTATCCAAGTTCAAGAGATTACCGCAGGAAGATAGCCAGGAGATCCTGAGGCATCTCAGAACACCTATACCTTATGCCATCATCTTCAAAAGACCAAATATTCTGTAACTAAAAGCCAGCTCATCCAATGCTCTGTGAACTTGCAAAAACAACAGCTCAGGTTTGAAACCCCTGGCCATGAACAGCTGCAGGACAGCACTCAAGCTGGTTGGGAAGCACTTAAAACTCAAATACCCAAAAACTTGTTTTCTCAGAGGAGAGAACTATGGGTTTGATGCAAGAACCCTGCAGATTACACTTGGCTCAGTATCTGATATCTGAACCACACTTCCACAAACAAATAGGGAAACTGTCAAATCCTCTACCAAAAAACCTCTCAGTACAGGAAGGGACGTGCTCAAAACAGTGCTTTGCCAAGTCTTTTTCATTTTTAATAGAGAATAAATGGAATCTGTAGTAATAGCAACCCTCATCAAGATTTAAAACCAGAGGACGCCGACCTCTTCTAAATGAGCCTCCTCCTTTCTCTATAAAGTCAATCCATCTGTCCATAGAACCTTGCAGGGATAAATAGAGAAGTCAGCACAACATGTGGAAAGTCTCCAGGGATTAGGAGCACTGTCACAGGAAAAAAGAAAAAACTGCCTGATCTGCAAAGTAGCATCTGGAGGGAGGTCAAAATTGAAGGACAACTCTTCCCAGAAAGACACACTGAAGGAGAAGTACAAAATCCTTCGACCTTCCTCTTGTGGTCAGTTGTTTACAGATGAAACACACTGACAGAGAAGTACTTCAAAGTTCTTTTAAAAGCCTGTACTTGAGAAAGAAGTCCCCAAGACACCACCCAACACATCAGCAAGATGAATAACACTTGAAAGGTCACAACCATTATAAAGAAGTAAAACTAATCCCAGAAAACATCAAAGTTTTCAAAACAGGAACCAAACACCAAGAGACCACCACTTGTTTTCCAGAAGAGATATTGAGAAAGGGAATGAGGATTAAATACTCCACTACTTAATGATACTGAAATTACTGCATTTGCTGAAGAAAAGCAACTCCTCTGTAATAAATTCTTCATAAAGAATGGTTAAATCCCCCCTCCACACACAAAAATATATGAAACTAGAGAAAAGTGCTTGAACTCAGACCTAACAGTGACTTTGGAATGGAACAGGAGGGGATGCAAAGATACAAACCATTTAATTGAGTTACATCCTTGCTAAAAGAGCAGTGCTCCCCACTACTACTACATTTCTGGCACTCTCAAGAGTGAACGAATGTGGTATTCTCAGACTTCCAATATTTCACAGACCTACACAGAATGCAGACTGATTATGTGAAATACATGATTAGGAGTATTTATCTTTTTTCTGTTTGGAATAACTTTCTAATTCCTACCAACATTAAACACTCATCCTTGTTAAAGATTTTAAAAATGGCAAATTTAACTTAAAATGCTTTCAACATTGTTGGAAGCATTTCAATATGTTGGATAGCAGAGGAGCAATTATTTCTGATAGACAGAACCCTTTTTTAAATGTTATGACTCCCATTATTACTAAAATTTCTTTTTGGCAACTTAGTCACAACACAACTGCTGTAAGTTATTCAAATTGCTTTAAGTAATTTTGACAACTCAATAAATGTGTACTTAGCATTTCTACAGACTACAGCAAGCTGCTGCACACCACCACCTGATAAACAAGCAATATTTAAGACAAAATGTACTTGCTTTTCTCTGTTCATCATCTTTGCAGTTCTGGAGTTTTTCATCAAAGAGCTAAAAGAAAGAGAGACTTGTGAAAATACTAAAAGTGTTATTTTTCCATAAAATCAGACAGAAACACCAACATTTCAAAACTAAAAACACTTATTAAGTATTAAAGTCATACAGTGCAAACCTGCTTAGGATCCAAAGCAGGTTTGGCATATTTCTTTACAGCATTTGTGATAAAACAGATTTGTAAGTGACTTCTCACTTCATTCCATCCTGCAAGAGACCAAATCTCACAGCTAAGTCTGATAATTCTACCATGATTTGAACAAAAAAGTGAGGTTAAGTAACACAACTGAATTCACCAGAACACCTCCAGCTGCCTTTCTTCTATTTCAGCAAAAACCATTGGGGCATACAAAGCATTTAACCAAAAACACCTCAAAAACCTCATCAACCCTTCCAGATACCTTGATTCAGTTCCATGATTCAAGTCATGTATAATTTGTATTGCATTTGCTCATTTTCTGGGGGGGAGATATGACTTCCTAGCATTGATTTATTTTTATTTTCTTAATAGTGGGATATGAAATGCAACAAAGCAAAGTGAAATAAACCCTCACTGAAAAACCTGCATGTGCTTTTAGCACAAGCTGAGCTGAAAGAGTTAACAGAGGCCTCTGGGGGCACTTTAAGGTGCCCACACAACCACAAGTTGTTCAAGGAAGAGAAAAGATTTCAGGTAATGCCAAAAGTTCATCACATCCACCCATTTTGCTCAGAGAAGAGGATATAATTTTATGAAGTGAGCTCAGCTCTTCACTCAACTGCCTGCCTCAAACCTACTCATGTGTTCCCTTTCCCTTGAGGGCTGATTTCTAGTTCTAAAAATAGGCTGTGATCTTGGTCTCTGTCCATCCTCAAACTGACTCATCTTTCATGATTAATTAATTTCTATTCCCCCTCCCCCCAACTGGCCTAAAATAACAATTAGAAGGTGTAAAGATTTAAATACCTTCTGTCAGTGAAGTGATGGCTCCAGAGTGGCAGACAAAGACACCTCCTGATCAAGTCTTTGCAGGGCAGCTCTGAATTTTTTATCATCTCTTCTACCTACCTTCATTCTTGTTGCTGTGCTCATCCCCCTCTCCACCCTACCCTCCAACTGCATTTTTGCTGAATATCCCACATGCAATACTTGCACATTATATCAGGGGAAAAAAATCCAACCCAGCAGAACTGAAGCAATTTAACAGCAATTTTAACCTGCTGAGTCACGGGAAAAAGGTGTCCTAAGCAGCAGCAGAAAGTGTTTTTCTCAATAAGGTGAGTACTGAGAGATACGACCTCACTGTTCCTCACATTCCCATCTATTCTTAAAATGCAAAGTTTAAAAGAGCTGCATTGTACAACATTCCTACAGAATGTTTTCACTCAAGGACAAAGCATGGATTATCTACCACCACTGCAACTGTAGGTACACATCAACTAACAAAATCTTCTCAAGATACATTCTAAAATGCTATGAGCAACACACTGATTTAATTATGTATTGAAATGAAACTTATTTAACCTTTCCATTTCCAGAAAGATTTCATATAAAACAGAATCTTTCAGCCACCATAAACCATTTTATATAAATCTGTTTGAGCTGTTCTAATTCTTAACTCCATTTTAACAATCTGAAAAGCATTTTCATCTTGACTGATTCTCTCTGTTGAGCTTCCTTTCATCCTGGCCTTGGAATCCAGCCTGACAAACAGACCCCCAACACAGAAAATGCAGCATTTAGTTACCATACCTTCAACTGGTCTATCAAGATCTGTAAGTAAGCATCAGCCTCAGTGAGCTTCTTGTCAAAATCATGAACACTAGGAACAAATCCCGAATCCACACCCTAGAAATAAATAAACAAATAAAAATCAAATATTTAATTAGTGTTTCTGAGGAGAAAAAAACCACAACAACAATATAGTTTTGCCTGCCATCTGACTGAGAAAATGCTGCCTTGCCTCTCATCCTGCCACGTGCAAACACAGGCACACAGCTGAACACATTTGGCTTCTATTTGCAGCCAAATCAGTAGTAGCAAATTGCTCCACATTTTCAGAGGGGGTATAATCATCACACACCAGAGTATTTCATTACTTATGATTGAACAAATCTTCTTAAATTACACTGATTAAAGTTTCTTTATAAAATATAAAGGAGAATTCACATTTTTTTCTGAAGACTGTCTTGTGATTCCATATCCTTACATTTCAGCTAGGGAAGCCCAAATCATACCCAACGGGATAACTGCACTTTTCACACTTCAGACAGCATTGCTCAACTCACAGCTCCCTAGCTAAGAACTGCTAAATCTTGTCTTAAATACCTTCAAATGGAGAAGTTCAAAATTATTGGTCCTGGTTGCCCGGGCTCCTTTACAGCTACAATGATCTGCATCCTGGTCACTGTACTGAATTTTGACATTTTGTTGCACATACATCACCAAGGACAAAGTATCAGTGCTATGAGAATGATTACTTTTATATTTTCTTGTTGGAAACTTGTTTTTCCTAATAATATAACACACAGAGCACACTTCTGTATATAACATAATCCCTATCTTTGAACTGATACACCACTGATTTAAAGACTCAAACCAATTCCCACTAGGATGCCACATCTTTAATTAGAGGAAAGAAAAGAGAGGATTCTTGATTACTTCTGCCTTGGTGCACATATGCTACGTAAACACATTAAAGGTTTATTTATGTAATACCTTTAATGCAAACGGAGCTGCAAAACAAATACTGAAGCACACCCAGTTTGAAAAAATTGTACACTGTAAGGTAAACATATACAGGAGGAAACTCATGAAATATAAAGAAGCAAAACATCAGTTATAACAGAACATAACCCTGAGAACATCACAGCAGTGACAACTTTGCTACCAGCCTCAGTATTTTCACCTGTATTCACACTGATCTCAAACAGGACAACTTCAAACTTACAAAACCACCAACTGCTGTTTGAACTGCTGAGGATCCCAACAGGCTGAGCATGTAAAGATCAACCAGTGGGGAAAAACATTTCACATGGGGCAAAACGGGCAATTTGTATTTGTAAAATTCCACATTTTTTTCTTTGTGCATGGTTTGCTCTGTCAGAACAGAGTTTCTCTTATTTCTGGATGATATTGGGCCATCATATTAAGTGTTTTATGGATGGCTCTTTAAAGGTGTGAACACTTTTGTGCAGTAGTGGAATGGCATCAGTACCACACAGAGCCATCAACTGACTGGGGAAAATATTATTCTTTACTCATTTCCTACAGACAGGAGCAGATCTTGACAACAGCTCTACAGGAGTAAATCTATCTATACAGATGGGTTTGTAATCCAGTATTTAAAAAAGGTACTTCACCTGTATTAGACAGTCAACACCAGTCAAATTTAGAAATAGTGTTTTGAAACAATGAGGAAGGAGAAGGAAAAAAGAAACCATTTTGACTATGACAAAAAATAAATACAAAAAGCACTGAGTGTAACAAGTTATCAAAAAGCCAATAGGCAGAAGCAACTTTTGATACTCCCTCAAACTAGTTTAAATTACATTGAATCTACATCTGAAATTGTGTGAAATGAGTATTCTATCTCCTTGCTGAAAATGGAATTGTCTGTACAGCTACCAGCCAAGTCCATCAGTTCAGCAAATGGTCCTGCAAGCTCAGTTAAAAATTCTGGAGGTCAGTACCAAACCACATGAACTATACATGAAATTTCTGCTGAAGACACTACAGAAATATAGTTTACAGTGCATGTTATCTTTATGCTGCATTGCAATGCTGAATTTTATTTCAGTCATCACTATGTGACTACTAACATGGAACTATCTGGTATTTTTAGTGGTGGCTTAAAGATAAAATGCCATTCTTTAATTTCAGGCACTTAGAAGAACTAAGGGAAAAGCTGATCAAAACATTCAGTGTTACAACTGAGCAGACACCCACACAAAACACAGAGTGAAAATTGTAACCTAAGAAGTTCTATTAGAAAATTAAAACTTCAGTCACTGTAAAGAGAAAGCCATAAAACCAGATATAGTGTCAAGCTGAACATAACAAAGATGAAAGAAGAGGATAATTTTGCAAAGCACAGGTACTGCAGCACCCCACTAGTTTGCCCCTAGATTGTCAAGATGAAATTTTATCACCTTCTAAGCAAATTTATTAATCTGTGTTATATGAGATTGGGTAAATAATTTTAAGTTCTCTCATAGTTCTAGAATTGAAAACTGAAAGACACTTTGAAACGTTAGAAAGTTGAGCAATACCATAGTAAAAACAGCTTGCATAAATAGCAAACAAAATCAATCAGTATTTCAAACCCAGCAGTAATTTAGAAAGAGCACATATATGAAGTGCAGATTTGTGTAACGAATGCTTATTTCTTGATTTTCTGGTCACTCAAAGCCACAGTAAAGGTAAAATGGGGACCCTTTCTCTCCTCTGCCATGAAGGAAATGAAGCTTCAAAAGAAAGGGGTGAGCAGAGTCACTAGAATGGCATTTAACAGCTTGTTAAACTTGTACATTAGGAATCTGCACAACAAGAAATCAAATTTTCATGAGGAACTTGTAAAATACCCTGCTCACCTATTCATAGGCTGACAAAACAGGCTGCCTGCAGATATTGTTGAACTTCCACCCTCGGAGGGCAGAGTTCAAAACTCAACTGGATTTGACCTTTGACAACTTGATTTAAAGTACAAGTTTGTCCTGTGAGAAGGTGATTGGAACAGGTGATTTCCAGAGATCTTATCCAGCTGAAGTAATCCTGGGATTCTAAAATAAGTATTTTCAAATTATGAAAAAGAACAGGAATCCAGATTATTTCTGAACTTCAGAAATATACTGATTCTATCTTACTGTCAGTACCTATCTGAAGTAGTAGAACTTGTTTTTCCATTGATTAACTACACCTATTTGTAAGTTCACTTCATTAACCACAAATAAAGACCTCGTGTTCATGTAAGTTTAAAAGAATTAACAGATGAAATAGCTGCAGAAGCAAGTAATTTAAAAAATTTTAGTCTGTCCACCACCTCCCAAACCAAGAAGTTGGGTGTTGTTCGGTGTCTGACCATTCCCCACCAAGAAAACCATACTGAAAAGAACTTTAGAGAGAAGAGAAAAAGGTGCCATAGCATTCTTTCCCTCCTCCTCCCTCCCTCCCCTTCAGGACTCAGCAAAAGCCTTCAGGACACAGCAAAAGTTTAATGCTCAGGCTCTACAGGGCACATCTCAATGCCAGTGTTTGCAGGAGCAGGCAGGGCCAGCAGCACGGACCAGCCTGAGGTGTCCCCAGACAGGATGGTTTTCCTAGGAAAAGGTTTATATGCTGGAAAGGGTCTGGAGTTGAGTAAACAACTCACATGCTAACAGTCCTGCAAAATTAATCCCTTCATACACAACCCTGGTTTTTTGAAGGAGGTAAACAGGAGGGCAACAACAAAACATAATCCAATTAAAAATACATATTATGAGCCTTATTTTCATTACAGAACTGCTGGCCCCAATGGAGTTTCATGTTGTTTCCTTGTCCTCCAGATTAGAAGTCACACATATCTCTAATACATCTGTATTCAAAACTTGTCCATGCTGAGAAATAATTGAGCCTAATTTAAACCAGTTCTTTCAAACTCGGATGGGATGGAAAGATTGCATCATCCTTAGAAGAAGCATACCAGAAAAATTCAAATATATTTCTCGAATAAAAGCATTACAATAATAGCTTTCCTAGGGGAGGAAGACAGAAAGCTGTACAGAGTGGAATTTCTCATCTTTTTGAAGACACTTCTGCCACATTCTTCATCTAATTAGGATTCCAAATCCAACAAAAAATTCCTGTCTAAGTTAGTTTGAAGGAGTGAATAAGAATGTTTTCCTTTCATCCACAATATCTCATTAGAAACATATCCCCCATCTACATCATGCTTGATTTTGATGAGTTGGACATTGCCTGTAAGGATCACTGATAAAAAAACTGGAGAAAAACAAGAAATCAACTTGTAAGCCACTAAACAAGGGCACTCTTGTGGCAAAAACAAACCTATTTTTTTCCTCTGCTATATTTTTATGCAATATTTGAAGCTCAGAATGTAAATGTTTGAAAACAAATATATGGGTTCTGAAGAGCATACAACCCTTCCAAACACAATATTACAATTCTTACAGGAAAAACGTAAAAAATTCTACTTTGCAAAACACAAAATGCTTACAAAGACTGTGTAGCTGCAGATACTATCAGGTCTTCAAGGAGAACAGAAAGTTCAGAGTATAGAAGTGTTTACACTGATGTACAATTCTGTCTTTAGGTTACAATTTTGAAACTTCACAAAGACTAAGTACACCCTAGAGTTCCACTTCTTTATCTTTATAACCTATAATCAGTGCAGACAATGCACGTGTTCCAGGATACTCAGGCACAGTCCTGGTTATTCTGTTAGCAAAATCTAACAAGGGCAGCATGGCTGCCAACCCTATGCCCTTCCACCAGCACTTGAAAAATATCTATACTGGATAAACTCCTAAAGTAAAAGAGCCTGGTTTTAGTTCTGTGCAAGAATTCTCGTCTCACACTAGAAGCAGCACTGAAAAGTCAGTTAATAACAATAGAATTATTAAGTGTAATATGCTTAGTGTATAAGGAAGTTTTACTCTACCTTGTGTTCTTGCTCTCAGCGATAGAAAGGTCAGAAAAAATCCTGGTTAATGTGATACTAAATTAACAGCTGCTCTCAACATTTCATAAACACTTTGCACCAGCATAAATGAATGGGAAACAAATCAGTTCCCCTGCTGTTTACTCCCACCTCTACTCTGCTCTTTCTTTTGAGTCAGCATAAACATTTACCTTGTCACATAAACAACTCAATGTGGAAACTAATCAGGGTTAAAAATAAACTCAGAAAGAGGGAGTGGCAGGAAAAGCAATTTTAAGTTCCAAATTCTACCCTTCTTGTCCACTGCCTCTTCCCTTTTGCTAGGAGAAGTGAGACAGGACTGGTTCCAGTAACAGCACCAACTCCTATATTTTGGGGTAGCCATGGTGTAACTCAGTGTTTAAACCATTTTATCATCCTTCAGAGCAGCCAGCACAGACCCACTTCTTAGAATCAAGTTTTCTTATCACTTGCTACTTAGGAAGTAAACATCTTGTTTAAATTATGGAATTATCAGCCTACAAAGCAATTAATTTTCACTTAATTCCTTTCACTTTTATAGTGGTTAGAAACGGTCCACCTTTATAATTCCAGTTCTTTTGTCTCTACTGAGTCCACTTAGAGACTGCAGTAGCTCAGTGTAGATCAAATAAGGAAGTTACTGTGTTACTGTGGTCCTAAGAGACATGAGCTATCCATTATAACTCACGAGACAATTCCAGAGCCAAATTCCACTGCTCCAAGTACTTGTAGCAGTAGGGTTCACAGACAGCAGGGAAAGCAGGATGATCAGAAGCATGTCCTGTCTGAATGGCACTGCTGGTTGACATAAGATGCTGCTGAGGAGCTAAAGAAAATGTGAGATAACTTACCTCCCCACACAAACATGAAACTTCAGCCACAATATGCCTTCACCCCAGGCACATCCTCCCCCTTAGGTCCTGTGGGTTATTAGGCAACCAAAGCAAAGCCACAGCCCTGCTAATGCCACATGAGTAACAACTTAGGGGGAAAGGGGAAAACGCTGGGGGGTTCAGAATGGCATTTCCAGTAGGATCCCACCATCTGCTCTGTGACTTTTCCATAGACAAAGCTAATACTAGAACAACTACATGTATTTTTAGCAATAGCTTTAACACGAGTGCATACAAACATATAGCAAGCAAAACAACACGCTTTAGTTCCAAAATTCCAACAAATCAGGCTTCAAGTACATCTGAAACATTTCCTCTCTATTGTTGCTCCCTTTGGATACAACATTACTAATTGTCAGCCCTCTGGACAGTTTGGGTTCCTTTACACATTCTACTTATTAATGACTCAGTTCCTTGACCACAGTGCATTTTTGGCTTGGGGGAAGGGGGGGCAGAAGAAGTATGTTTGATTTTGTGTTTCAAAAACACCTCCATTATAAATACTAAAGGACAACACAGTAGAACATTTAGGCAAAAATAAAACTAGCAAGATTAATCAGACTAGAGAACACACAGACTCCACTTCACCTCTCCACCTCGCATTAACTCGTAATCCTTCCTGATTTGGTTCATACAACACACGAACCACCTGGGGTTTATTACAGTTTCTCACAGCTCAGATGAGTTTTGTTACAGTGAAGTCAACTTTAAGTCTGACTTTCAAACTAGAACACTCCTGTACCAGAACAGGCAGACTGAAAGCAGCATGGAAATACGAAAAAAAATACTCTGAAAAGATACATTTTGGACAAAACCAGATGCCTAAAGGTTTTAAGTGACTGTCAACCACATGTTCCGTTTGCGACAGAAACTAAGAACCTAAGAAAATGCCTTTAGAGAAAATAATCTCTGCCGCGGCGCTCAGACCCCGCCATCCCGCTGAGCCAATAATCCCCGCAGAACCCGTTCGACTGTTTTGCCCGAAGGAAAGGGAAGCGAAAGCAACATCGAGCGAGCGAAGCGCCGCTTAGTTTAAAGGCTATGGAAGGCAAGGCGTGCCGGTGTATCCGGATGGCAGCATCCCTGCGGCGCACGGACCTGGCGGCGCTCGCTGCTGCCCGGAGCCACCCGAGCGCTCCGTGCCCC
>JAHLSL010000008.1:5784200-5809997 GCA_025920805.1 Petroica traversi
GCGGGGGCGGCCCGGCCCCGGAGAGCCGGGGGAGGGAGGGGAAGCCCAGCAGGGCCTGGCCGGCCATGGAGGCGCGGGGATGGTTGTGCCGGGATTCACCCCGCGCTCGGCCCTGAGAGCATCACTCAAACTTCAGCCCCCGCGCGTTCCGCCCGCGCGTCCCGCGGTGAGGGGGAACGGAATGGAGACCACTCTTCCTAAGCCATGAAGGAAAGAAGTTTGGCAAGGAGGGGCAGGCGTGTTTCATTCTTAAATCAGTGCCTGCTCGGCAGCTCCTGAATGGGGGTGTAAGTGAACACTACTCCACAAACAAGAGGCCAGAGGTTACATGGTCCACACAGTGAAGAAGGGTCTTGAAAAAATGAGTGGTGAGCACACAGCAGTGGCCCACGAAGTATTATATTCAACTATGAACATATTTACAAGAGTGAAAGATATGTTTCTTAGTACTCAATTCTGGTTTTTAAATTATTCCCTCAAGCGTTACTAAATAAATTACTAACTTGGGTGCTGTTTTTGGTTTCGGTTTTGTTTTGGTTTTTTTGGTTGAAATATACCTTACTCGTTTGAAAAACTCCAGGAATGTGAACAGTTATGTAATGGGAAACAGTTCCATTATTAGATGCTATCATGAAATCTATTTCTGCCAATATAACTACACTCACAATTACTAGAGAGCATATTAGTGTATATTTTGATAAAGCCAATGTATATTCTGGTGTTTCATCCCTGTACTCTTTAAAGCCATGAGAAGTCTTCCAGGTGGAGAAAACAGCACAGATTCCTTTTACTTCATTTCTGACCCTAAATAGGTTACTTCATGTTAACCTATTCACTTTCAAAGCTGAGGATGGGGAAAGAGGCATCCTTTGGGAGGGAGCTCAGCCCTTCTACATCCACTTATTATTCCCCAGATAATCCCTGTCTCCTCCCAGCCACTGCAGAGCAGGGTTCTTCAGCCCTTGGTCAGCTACTGTGTCCAGATGGAGAGATTACTTCTAACATACCCATGGCACAGTAGGAGGGGTACAAAGCTGATTGTCAAATGGGAATTTTTATCCAGGGATCTGCTTTTCTCTAGAAAATCTGTAGTGGTCTTTAACAGATCAAAAAAGATTGAAAGTCACTGTCTAACAGGTAAATTGACTGAGGTAGCACAAGTGCCTGAAGTTGGACAGAACAAATTCAGGCTTGTTCTAACTCTTTAGATTGGGCAAATCTCATCCAAATCAGTCTTTATAAGTTTCTCTTTATGTGATATTAGAGATTTTACTCTAACTTTCTTCACACCGAGTCAAATGTTAGGAGACCTAATTCTCTTGCCAAGCACAACCAAACCTTTATTCAACACAAATAATGAATACCTGCTTTAAGATTTCTACACTGTCACCACACACCTCTGTGGTACAAACCAGATCTGTTTCATGAGAGTCTGGGTTTCTCTCCAAGGCAAAAATAAATGTTTAGCAAATCTTACAGACACCAGAAACTGATCTTAGATCAGAGAACCACAAAATATCCTGAGCTGGAAGTGACCCACAAGGATGGCAGAGTCCAACTCCTGGAACTACGTAACCAAAGCTAAGAACCATCCTCAAGCCAACCATCTGTGTTTAGAACCAGAAAACCACTGATATCCAGCTCACACAATGGATTCAAACACAAGCTCTTTACCATTTTTGTCATCCAGAAAGAGGTTCAATGCTGCTGTCTCATTGTAATTTCCAAGTTATGTGGCACACAAGCACACAAAAGGCTTGACTCAAGAAGGACTAACTCCCACTTTCAAAGAAAAAACAACAACAAAAAAACCCAACCAAAACTCAAACTAGATGCACAACAATAAATCCAGAACCTTACCATAAATATACATTATAAATAAATATGAGTTAATTATAATTATATATATCACAAATATGAGTTAATAAAGGAAAGTCTCATTCTGTCTTTTCATTATAGTAGGACATGAAAAAAGTGACAGACTCAAACCTAAATGGATGTTTTTTCCTATATCCAATTGTATAAGCTATAGAACAGCCAGATATGAGATGTGTTGGATATTAGCAGTCATGGCACTGTATTTCATTGCTTTGAAAAAAAAAAGTAAAACAAGTGCAAACAGAAAGTGAAACCTGCCTGCAGTTGGAGGGTATGGCGGAGGATGGTGTCCTCTAAAGCATGGATCCACTTCTCCCTCTCATCTGCATCTCGAGCTGAAAATGTATTCAAAAGATGTTGTTAAATTTCATGCAGTCTTATATATAAAAGGTAAACAACAGATCTGAGGTTCACACTAAATATGAAAATTAACCATACTGTTGAATCACTGAGCACAGAATTACACAGTTGTCCTAATAATCTGTTTTTTTTCTGTGGTTACAGATCTGTCCCTTATCCAACTTCAGGAGAACACATACAAAGAGTTTGCACAGACATTCCTCACTTAATTCATTAAGTAATTTTTAAATTTTCTTATTTACAGGAAAACAAACAACCTGTAATAAATTCTGCTTCAGTGTGGACAGAGTAACTTTCAGATATGGATTCATAATACAGGAATTACAGGCCACTGGTGTGAATAATGAAGCACAAAGCATAATCTTAAATATACAACAAACATTAAACTGAAGAAAATCCTACTCTAAAACTGCTTTCTTTCCCCCCTACCCCATTAACAGACATGCCACCTTTGCTTCACTAGTCTGAAAGAGTTCCTTGCTGTGCTCTAGGAGTGCTTAAAAAACAAAGGAGCAGAGTCAGACCCCAGGTTAAGAAAAAAGAGAAAATTCCAGAGGCATTAAACAGACTGTAAACAAACTGGCCTGTAAAGGGATTTAGAATAGTTATTGACAATTGTTTTTAGTTCCTCATTCAAATGGAAGGTATTAAAAGAAACAGGAAGTCTGCTAAAAGCAAGGAAAGCTTAAGTGAGCTAGCACCTATTATGAATCAGTGATCTGAGATTCCTATCTCACTTATTTGTTAAGGAGTTCAGAGGAAATATCCTTAGGTTATACTGAAATGTACTCTCCAGCTTAAAATGCTTTGTTTCAATGTCCCCTTCCTCACCCTTTTGTTTCCACTGCTTTTATTTTTTGGAATTCTACTTAAACCTATCAGTACCTCAAAATGCCACAAGTCTTCTGAATATGTAATTTTTCTAAATTCCCCAAAGGTAACTCGACCAATTGCAAGATCAACATACTGCACTGTTTACTTCAGCATATCTACACTAATTATGTCAAGTTAACAAAACGATCAGGAATGAATTGGCAATGTATGTGTTTGTGGGAAACAGTTCAGAATGCCTTTTTAATACAGAAACTTGCTCAGAGTCTTACTGATGAGGCGGCCTAATAAAATAGTGGGACAAAACTTTCACTACACACAAGGTAAAAGTTTGAAATCTATCTAGTTTTTTCCTAAAAACAAACATTTTTCCCACCTACTACAAGTCAATCCTTACTCCTGTTCTTTTAAAGTAGTAGAGCATCATCAATTGCCACAGGTATTTTGGCCACAAAACCACTAACTGCACAAATTAAAACTAGACATAAGGGAAAGTGGCTACCAAAGTGCTTTCAGATGCACAGAGAAAGTCTGCAGGAAGAAGTAAAAGTAATCAAATGTTACTCAAAACAGCAGGTGACTTTCCTGCAGGAAATGCAGCAAGTATGAAAAAGCTGGATATGCCATTGTGATATTCTCAATAGCTCGTTAGAAAGAACTTTTAACTTACAGGACTCCTGTTACTAGTGATCCATATTTTAATTGAGAAGCTGAAGCAGGCACTGTGAGGACACTGTGAGGACAAGTTTATAATGCAGTGAAATCAGACAGGATGGAGGGACAGAGGCCCTGTGAACTCTGTCCAGTGACTGCATTACACTAAAAACATTTTGCAACATGCAAATTAGAATTTTTCTTTTCACATTCTGTACACATATGCACACAACTACCACTCTTCTTTTTGCACAGCATAGTTTACACCTTAACACTAATTTCAATTACTGAACTAGTCAATAAGAATCAACTTTAATGCTTCTTAGTTTCTTTGGTTCTGCTTACCAAAAACAGGCCCCTTGGCCTAGTCCTGCCAGACATGTCAATAAAGTTTATTCTTCTTATACCAGTCACCACTAAACACCAAATATATATATTTATTTATGTATTTGAAATGTAACAATGCTTTAACTTTTCAAGGGTGTGTCCAGAACAGCAATGGCTAACATTTCAATTTGTGTCAGGTTTCTGGGGTTTGTTTTTTTTTTTTAATCACTATCTCCCAGTCCCAAAAAAGATCTTACTGGGGAACTGGGGTACAAGTCACTGAGAAGCTATTAAGGAACTCATGGGATACAAATAGCCTATGTTGAAGGAGTTTTTTTCCCACCATTATTTAAACTAAAAAGGAAACAATTAAGCTGCAGACCAGTGAATTAATCCTTGTATTGCAGCAGGATCCCTGTGATCTTCCATTCTGCCAGCAAAAAGAGGTCACGGTATTAGTTAAATACTGATCTCAATATACAGTAGCCCATTAATAAAGGTTATCACATTCTCACTTGTATCTGAATCCCCAACAGAACAGACAGGGAAGATCTACACCAACAGGGAAAATCTAAAAACCAACCAATCCACACAGATCCAAAATGGAACTGACTTTCCCATGCTCATAAATAAACTATATTTTTGAAACTTCTTCTCCAACCATCCCTTTTTAACTCTCTCTACCAAGGCTCAGCAGAGGAAGAAAATGGTGTATGTTTTCCTCATATATTAGATATTGCAATTTTCTGGCATGGCATGATCAACCCTTGGGGAGCACACATGAATCTCATCCATCCTGCTACTTAGACAAAGTCTCAGGCATGATAAATCCAGGAATGCTGCCATGAGAAGACTGCTTATTGCATGGAAACACAGCATCAAAACCTTTTAAGCACTCTCTGTTCAGGACACTGGTTTAATTTCAGACCATCTATCATCAACAGCAGATCCTCCTGGCCCTCCTCCATAGACTCTTAAGAAAACCACAGAGAAAACCAGCAGGATGCAGTTTTTAGTGAAGCAAGATGCAAGAAAAGTTATATTAAATCTAATCAAAATGGCTGCTGTGAGATTAGGTGCAAGTAAAAGCTCCCTAATGGTAAAAGCAATTTAGAACTGAACAGCTGCCAAAAGATCACTGATGAAAAAAAAAAAAAAATCAATGGGAACATTCAAAAAAGAGATTAGTCGACACACTCAGAAAGAATTTATGGGAAAAATCTACACACAATGGTCAGAGATCATTATCTACCCATCTGTAGGGAAAGCTAAATATCCAAGCAGGTTTTCATTTAAAGAAGGCAACTTTGGTCAAAGAAAAAGCTCTAATACCTTTGCACCTACAAAGTTTGTGATGCACACTCCATAATATCCACTGTGCATCTGCAGATGCTTTTTCAGCAGGTAGGCACAAGAATGCCCTGCTCATTAGGCCTGTGCCTCAAGTACCCTGAAATCTCTCCAACTTTTCCATTATTTGATCAGGCTCCATTTTAAAGTTAATCTCCTCCTCAATTCCCACGTGAAAGCTACTCCAGAATTTGTTTCTGACAAAATATTTGGGATAAGGCAATTACTATCCAAGGAATTACACTAATATTGTGCCTATACAAAAATATCTGGTCTCTCCTGGCGCAAAACTTCCAGAAAGAGAAGAAGGGCAGGGGCCAAGGGAGAGAAAAGTTGCTTTTCCCTAGGCTGAATCTAGAATTACTATTACAAAAGGCAAACCAGAAACACTGAAGGACACCTGGACATGAGAAACACCTGACACTTAAAAACATAAAGGTGGTTCTTAGTCTGGGGGGGTTAATGCAAGAGCTACCTGGTCAGCTGAAATTCAAGTTGTGCTAGAGCATCAACTATCCACAAAAATAGCAGTGCTATGTCTGCAGTTGAGAGGCCACTAACAGTGCCTGTGTTTTCCTCTTATTTTAAGTGCTAGAATTATTAAATCAGTTTTTACTACAATTTAACAGTGATCATTTGCACGTGAAAGAAGCTCAGTCCACACAGAGCTGCATAATCACTGCTGTGTGCAAGAGACTGGAATCATTAATGGCTGAAACACTGCCATTAACTGTGATGATGTCAGTTAAGCTATTTTTACTCCCTTTTTCTAGTAGAATTAGTATTTATGAGCTAGATTAGTTTGCTCCCATTTGCCTAAGCCCTCTCTCCTCTCTGTCTATGGTGCATGCTTTGAAAGACACCTGTATAATTTCCTGTGACATCTCAGGCATATCTAAGACAACCACAGGGTACTTAACATGATCAAGTCCTATTGATGACTAGTTCAGAGCAACACACTTGAAAAAGATGTCATTCATTACAGTGAGTTTTAATATGATAATAGTATTTTTTAAATGTGTATTTATTGTGGATCTGTCTGGTTGAGCTTATTCCTACAATATTTTAACATCAGTCTTATGCTAAAAAAAAAACCTGAATTCTTTCCCAGAGAAGGACCAAAGACAGAAAAGCAATTATTTGATCAAAGAGAAAATTACAGAATGAAAAAAGTATTAAACACAAGAATTACTGCTTCTACTGAAGAATTTCTGTAAATCAGAAAATTTGTGGTTTAAAACTCCCTTTTGTTTTATGAAATAGTCCTTTATCTCTGAATTCTCCAAACTGCTAAATCAGATATGTCAGGAATTCTAAAAAGTTATGTTACATGAGGATAAGAAGGCAAGTGAAATGCAGTTACATTAGATGCTCTCAGCCTCTATTAATTTCCCAAATAGAGAATAAATTTTATAATTTAGAGTTCCTATAATATTTACTTTGCTGTGGAGAGATTATATGTGTTTATATAACGTATACCAAATGTTAAAGTACAGCATAAAACAGATTACTTTTTCCAGCCTAAGCTTGATAGCATCTAAAGATTAGATATAAACAAGTTAAACAACTCTGCTCCACGATACAGCATTTACCACCAGCATTTCTAGGTCATGCACAGCAGTACTTGGAAGACAGAATACACACAAAATATATCACCTCACAATCTGCATACTGCTACTTATTTTTTTTTCTGTGTGTGTGTATCTACATGGGCATTAGGATGAAAGAAAAACCTGAAGAATTAGTGAAAAAAAATTACTAGATTACTTCTAAAAACACTATACTGTCACAAAACAGAAATGCATATTTTATTTTCATTCACTGTGACCTACTTACAGGCAGAACTCAGTAAGAAGAGTCTATTACACCCACAGAGTCAATAGAGTCAATTATGCAGCCTTTATTCTGACAAAACTTCCACTGATTTGTATGCAAAATTCCTGTATTTTCTCAGCCAAGTGCAGAACTAATGTAGTATCTTTACACACAAATCACCAGATAATAGAGATGAAACCCTGGCTACACTGAGATCGATAGGATTTCTGCCAGCAGCCTCAGTGGAGAGAGATTTTATCAGCAGTGCTCAATAAGGTGGAAAAGTCACGCATCACAGGACTGTTCCATGGCTAAATAAATTGCTATTTAAAGTCACTGAAGGCCTTTCAAACTATAGAAAACCATGCAAGATGAAGCAGGGTTTCATAGAAGCCTAGCAAAAAAAACTACACTTCCCCTGTTTACAAATACCCTTCTCACACATGCAGCTCCCACATCTGTCAGCAGGTTGAACATTATTCCCTCTATATCATAATTTTGGAATTCTTTTCCCTTGTCCTAATCCTCCCCCTGATGCCATTCTCACCCACACACATAAATCACCCCTCCTTTTGTTCTGCAGGTGTCTGGCCAGCCTGAGCTCTGTCCCTACAGGAAACTCCTGTGCAGTCACAAGACTCGGAGTCATCAGACTTGCCCAAATAAAAAGCATCAAAAGGTCTCCTGTGCACAACGTGCTTGTAAGATTAATCTGTGATCTTGACAAATCAACTAAACTGTTCTTTTATTGTTACCTAAGCTCAAAAGCTTTTCTAGCAAGCTTTATAATCAGCCCAGAAACAGAGTTTTGGGTGGAAACTTGTGTGGCAAAGGAAACACATGATCAAGTTGCTATTAGTTCTCTCTGGAAATCTATACACTATGTGCAATTTTGTAATTAAACATTCCTGAGTGTGAGAAAAATCTGCAAGTATATGGTTTGAGAATAATACTTAAATATCAATAATAGCAATATGGTATATTCTGTGAAGATGGCTTTTAGGGTATGCTTGCATTTAAAATCAATCACAGAATCACTGAATGGTTTGGGTTGGAAGAAATCTTAAAGATTATCTCATTCCAACCCCCTGCCATGGGCAGGGACACCTTCCACTATCCCAGGTTGCTCAGAGCCCCATCCAACGTGATCTTGAACATTCCAGGGATGGGGCAGCCTCCCTGGACAACCTGGGCCAGGGCCTCACCACCCTCAAAGTAAGGAATATTTTCCATTGCAGATCCCACTGATAAAGCTGTGCAACTACCAGCCTAAGGTAGAAACCATATTTTGGCTTGAATTGGAAAAAGAAAAATCAAAATAGAAGAACAAAAATATCACCATTTTCTTAGCCATAAAATGGTTGTCAATTTAACAGGTCAAACTCAAGGTTATTGTTATTTGGAATGTCTTATTAAAATAGAAGGAAAAGAGCACTGAACAACTCAGTATCCCTCCCTTCCTTATAGTGAGAGTTTTCTGGCCATTTTTCCCCTTCCAAAATAATTGTCATGTATCACATGAGATAAGAGATTCATATTGAAGCCAAAAGTAACAATTTCTTCCAGAGGAAGAAAAAAAGAAAACAAATCAACACATCACACAGATACTGTTTCTCAGTATTATTTCTTTGCTACTCTCAAGTTTCAGCCTCAAATACAGAAAACTGGGAGGTGTTTACATATGACCATAACAATAGAGCACAGCAAGTGCAATTAAAAATGGCATAACCATGGGGTGATTGGAAGAAAATTACAACACAAGATGCTGCTGCTGCAAGAAGGACCTGCATGAAATAGGAAAAGCACAACCATGCACCATTCCCTGCACTCTGGTCACAAGCTCCAACCACTCAAAACACCAGTGTGACACATCAAGAGCAAAAAGCAGGCAGAGGGAAGAGAGGGGAAGACAGAAAAATCACTGTAAAAGCTAAAGTTAGCTCTGGCTCACTGAGGAATTTCTGCAGCTGTGCCAGTCAGGGGAGGATGAGATGCAGCCCAGAATTTTGTGCAGCCCAGACCTGGTCAGGTAAAGGGAGGATGAGCAGCTGAGCTCAGAGTAAAGCTGAGCTTCCTGTCATCCTCCCTGCAATATAAAAGCACAGCAGTGAGGAATTCACTGTTTCAGCATCACCAGAAGTCTAAAAGACCCAGAAAAAATGTGAACTTAGGACAAATAATGTTGTCACAGCAGTTATAGACAGCACTGAAGAAACCAGCATAGACCAGGAATTCACACCAAAATCTCTCTCTAGGCATTTTTCAATATAAAATTTAAAAAAGATCTAAAACTTTTTGTTTTTAGAAGCCACAATTTAGGAATCATTATTTAAATCAGGTAATGTGATAGATTTAAGTGCCTCTTTCCACCACAAGAGCAGTCAGCTTCCTGTCATCTATCTGGTGGACAATGTCAAAGATTTCTACAAGACTATAAATATTGACTGTTTCTGCAAGTAATGTTGAAACACAGATAAAAAAACAATAAAATTAATTTTGATACATAATGCAAATACTTAAAATCTCAAATTCTGACAGTGGTCAGCAACTAAGGCTTTTGTGGACTTCAGTATATCCTCAATAATAATGGCTCCCACATTAACAAAAATTAATGCTTTTATAACTTTATGGCAACCTCTTGCTGGGCATGTCTCCCTTTTTCCTCAGCTGGGATGGTGGGCAGACACAAATCAAGCTACAATCTGGGAAAGGAAGAGGGAAAAAGATAAATCCACCTTTACCAGCTGACAGCTTTCATGTAATAGGAGCATAAAGTTGCACAGCAACATTCACGCCTCAGATCTCAGATACTTTTGTGGCAGGAATAGGAAAGGAAAGACAAAAGCTAAAGCAAAATCATTTCAGATCAATGCACTGGACTGCTTCCAATCTTTCCATCCTTTATTACACAAAACAGTGGAGACAAAACTGATTTGCCTTCCAAGGAACTGTGCTGCAGGCTGTAAGAATAGGAGCTGGATTTTCAGGTAGGATTTTAAAAATCTGATTTTTTAAAAAAATAGGAATTCTTTTTTTCTGCATACAATGTGCATTTAGTGAATATTTCAGTCCAGATAGGAGCTATTATTGCTTCAGGTTAGACAGCAAATCAAATATCAAGAAGAAATACAACAATACCCTTGCCAGAGTCTCTTGAACATCATGTTCCCACTCCTGAATTTAAGTCTCGAGCATCCCAGTGAGGAGAAAGAACAGCTAAGTAATATGAAGGACTGATGAAGTGAATTTCAAATGGAAAGAGCTTAAAGCTTGGTGATGATATGGAGATGTTAAAAGAAAAACAAACCCAACCCCCACAGTGTTTGAAAATTATGGAACATTTAGAATAGGGACATGTACTGCAGCAAGGAAAAATATATTACCAAGAAGAAGCTTCCTGACAGGAAGGTAAATTAAACTAAAAGTATTATCCCAAATGTCTCACAGCACTTGAATGGATTTTTGCATCTAATCTGAAAAAACCCACGAGAGAATACTTTCAGATCTACCTAATTCAGAAGCCTCACAAGCAAGCCATGAAACTGGATATTCAGCATGACCAAACAAGGCCCAAAGAGAGTTAAAATACATTACTTCTAAATGTATTTTAAAATTTCTGAGGTCATTCTACCTCCCTTCCCACTTCAATATGAACAAGAATCAATATACCTGTACATAACAATAAAATACAGGGGAAAAAACCTGCTGGGCACTCTGGCAGAGCTAAAGTCAAGCTAACAGTAAAAACAAAACATGCTGTTTGCTTTACTGCCCGTATTTATTTATTCAATTAACTTCTGTCCTTTATACCCGGGGACTAAGGATAGGGATCCCATTTGGGATGTACCCAGTCATCTTTCAAAACCTGCAGTATCTTGTAATGAAAACTTTTTAACTTTTACTGATGTTCAATACAGGGGTGGCCACTAGGAAGCACAGCTGAGAACAGAGAGAGATTGTCACAGGCAGACCCAAAATATGAACTTTACACCAGAAAGACTCAGAAGATGCCAAAATCCAGTGACAGGCACATCTTAGTGGGAGATGCTGGAGCTTTGGCACTTTGGAAATTAAGGAATAATTAATTAATGCAGAATTAAGTTTTATTCTCCACTTAATCAAATTCTACCACTGCCTGTCAGCAAAATTTCACTGAGGCACCAATAAGTCCTTAAAGTCAGAGTGAATGGAGAGCCTGAAAGAGAAACTGTTCCACTGCAGATGGGACCCTAACTTAGGTCAGGAGATCTTTGAAAGCCTGGATTTTTAAAGTTTTGTTTTTTCCCCTAGGAGGCTCCAGCTGGTTTGAATCCCTGTCTGTCCTTGAGAAAGAAGGAGGGCAGCAAGAAGGAAGAACCTGTAAGCTGTCATTCCTGCAATCTTCTCTTGTCCAAGACTTCTTTTAAAAATGGTGAATGTATTTATAGCTATGACTGTCTTGCAGAACAAAAGCTCTGTCTTAATCAGGTATTAAAAATTAGGAAGAAACTGTTAGGAATTGTGTATGTTTTCTTGGATTATACCCAGAATCTGCCCTACCTATCCTATGCAGTCTCAGCATACATTTTGTAATATTTACATTATCACCCCCTCGCCATTCATGACTGACAGTGACCTACATTTTGCACAAGTTAAAATCTGTGTAATACTGAATTAATTTAATATAATGCACAAACATTTGATATAAATATGACAGGGGTTGCATGAGGTGACAATGCATTTAAAGTGGCAATAAGGACCACATATATAGTTTCACAGAGCTTTTTTTATACTGAAATACCACAGGGTTGATATCTTAGCTGCCTTTATACATTTTTGCATTAAATCCACATATATTAATACTGTGCTTGTATCATTACAATTTCCTGGATATCAGGGATATTATCTTCATAACAGGCTAATAGAAAGAGCATAACACAGAAAATAGTGTACAATGTCTTAGCTGTACACTAAAGGAGGATACATAAATCCTGGCCTAATATGAAATGTAGAGAAAGGGAAACTATAAAGCACAAGATGTGACAACATTGCTGTTCAAAAATTATCAATTTGACTTAGAGCAGAACATAACTTATGTCAAATACTATCAGTTTCCTTAAGACATCTGGTTACCCAAAGGAGAATACAGCATATTAAAAAATCACGGAAAACAAAATGTATTAAAAAAGGTTTATCTTAGTAACTAAATATTAGAGATTTCTACATTTACCTGTATCAAGTTCTCAAATATTCAGCAGTATTTAGCTCTGTAGTACTGAAAGCCTGCCCTAGTACAGCATTCCATTACTGCATTAGCAATTAGCTTGCATTTTAACAATTATCCTTGGGAACAGTAGATTTAAGTATTACTGTGAGCTCAGCATTATGAAGGTATATTTACAAGGCTTAATGCAGTGAAAAGCCAAAGGACAGCAGCAACATTTAGGAAAAACTGTAGCACAAGGAATACAGAAGCCAGTGACAACATGGTGTACAATTAATATTTATCATTAGAAACAGTCACACAAAGGCAACAGTATTAATGATAACTCACATTTGCAAATCACTGACTTAAAAATATGTACAGTACAATATAAGTTATAGAATTTTTTCCGTTTACTTAAATTGAAGTGACTGCTAAAATGCAAATGTGCCTCTTGGGTATTTACAGTTTCCAGCTCTATACAAAGCAATTAAATTATTTAGTCACTGCATTTTCAGAGAAAAAGCAAAAGGACTAACAAATGTTAGTTGCAAAATATTTTCATCACACTTCCCTAGGATTTTAACATTCAGAAAAAGGAAGTTCTCTATTCAATATTAGCACAGCATTTTGTCCTAGTGCTGCAGAGAAAATAATTGAAGGAGTACATAGCAATTATATAGAGCCTTACCCTTTCTACCGGTGAGCCATAGCATGCAATGACGAAACATAGCAGTGTCAGATGGCATTGGTGTTAGGAAATGTGAATAAAAGGATAATAGCAGAGAAATGGTGACTGGCAGACAAGACACAGAAATGAAGATGAAATGAATGCAAGCTGGTAAATCTTGAAGCAAAGCTCCACCGTTAAGCCAAACGTTGCCTCTAGTCTCCTCATAATTGAGCATTAAGTTCTATTTGGATACAAATTGCAACCTTCAGACCAGTCTTGCTTCTCTTCATAAAGAAATGCATAATTGTATCTTGATAACGAAGATCAGAAACGGTTTGTAAGCGCAACCCATCATCAGAAGCACATTACTTTCTCCCCTTGAGTGATTTATTCTTTACATTATTCATCTCCAAATCCTGCCAGAGCTACAGTCTCTTTCTAGCACACATGTATCCACTGCAGATGTAAATCCCTGCCTAACCTGCAGCACCCCTGGATCCAGAATGTTCTCAGTGTGCTCATTCATGCTGTTCTGTTGCCAAACATTTAAAATCATCCATCAAATACAAGTGCAATCTATTATAAGAAAAAACAATCTCTTCTTTCAGCTCACCCTGAAAATGGAAGGTTTTCTGATCAACAGTTATTGTGAAGGTGCTGTCGTCCTCATCGTCTATACCAATCACAGCTCCCTGTGAAACAAAGAACAAAATCCTGATAAGGCAAGCAGTGACATCAGCAGCAGACACTCTATCACTACACCACTGGAATTTAAAAAGCTTTGACAAATTAGAAGCAAACTGAATACTGCAAAGAGCAGAAAGATTCTCTGTTCAGTCATAGGATGCAGTCAGTTCTTTAAAACAATCAATTTTTAGTTGCAGAAAAAAAACAGTAAATGTTTAAAGCTGATTTTTTGGATAATAATATGCATCTTTTATTTTTGTAACAGAGGTGGCTTTATGCTGCAGCATTTCTCTACTACATTCCAACTTATACTTTAAATAAGACTGAGAAGCAATATTTTATACGTATTTTCCATGTATAAAAATAATAATCCATAAGTACTCTACAAAAAGAAGCTCTTGACCTGATTTTATCTACCAGCCTGTAATAAAAAATAAATCATTCCAGAAGAATGAATTTGGTCCATCATGTCATGTCACTGGTACATTGCATGATCTAATTTTCAGTCCCTAAGTAAATATTAACCATAAGTAATCAGGGTATATCAAAAGCAACTAGCTTTGTCTTCTAAGTCTTCATGAATTATTACAAGGAAATGCAAATAAATTAAAGACCATCTGTGCTTAGCTATTTACAAATCTATCCACATTTTCATTCCTGCCCCCTCCAACACTTATAATAACTAACAGTTTCACCCAGGAGAAGACACAAAAAAAAGGACAATTCCAGGTCTCTGCCAACTCCAATAAATGGTACTATTTAGCTCAAAAATCACCAGTGGATTGACTCAGTTTCTTTTCTCCTTCTCCAAGGAGCCACAGCACCAGGATTTGTTGCACAAATCCCCCTCCCACAAAACAGACAGACACCCCTGAAAGGTGCACATATTTAAAAGGTCAATTCTGCCCTTTCTCTCAGAGTAAACAAAGAGCAACAGCACTACCACAAGCACTGAGACACTTCCAAGAGTGCTGCTTTTCACTCAGCCAAGAACCCCACAGCAGCTGCTGGGTCAGGGCTACACCAGGCTGGCCAAACCTAAGGACGGCCTGGGTCCAGACCTGGGGACAGGGGGAGCTGAGTCACTGTCACCCACAGGTTCCTCACAGGCCCTGCAGGAGGTTTGTGGGACCAGGTCATGCATGGCTGGGACCAGCACAGGTGGCAGCAGCAGTGCTGGGTAAGAACAGCACCAACCATCTGTAAACCAAGGCAGTGTAGCAGGAAAGGATAGCTCTAAATCAGTTTTTTTATTTCCCTGTACTGATAAAAAATGCAACTTAACTTCTCCAAGAGTATTTTCCATATATGCTTTCAATGGACAGCTCTGTGATCACTATCACAGAGGCACCTAAAAAGTGTATCCAAGCCAGTGTAATTCTGAATACTTTTAGTGCCAGCACAAAGCAACTATCAGATTTTTTTTTAAAATATATGAGTAGATAAAAAGTATCTGGCACTTTCAGTACATGTTTTGTTATGCAGTAAATCAGAAAGTCACTGCAAGTTGTACAACATCCTTCTCCTCAATAGCTGTTTCATAAAGTCCCCATGGTTGGAAAGGGGCTCCAAGATTATCAAGTCCAATTATTAACCAGCACCACCATGTTCACCACTGAATTATCTCAGCAAATGCCTCATCCACACATCTTTTGAACACTTCCAGAGATGGTGACTCCATCACGTCCCTGTACAGCCTGTTCCAATGGCTGACCATTCTTTCAGTGAAGAAATTTCCTCTAATATCCAAACCAAACCTTCCCTGGTGCAACTGGAGGCCATTTCCTCTCCTCTTATCACCTGTTACCTGGGAGAAGAGACCAATCCTCACCTCACTACAATCTCATTTCAGAGAACTGTAGAGAGTGACAAAGTCATCCCTGAGCCTCCTTTTCTCCAGGTTAAAGATACCAAAAACCTCTAAGTCAGACACCAAGAATATGACCAAGTTATTCTCCCCAGAGGATACAGGTAAAATCAAAAACAAGAGTTAAGATAGTTTACGTATTTTCCAGAAAACTTTAGCAGGACTCAAGCACAGTGCAAATGACACAGAACCCTCTGTGAATACACTTTCCTAAGTACACTCAGACAATCAGCAAAAGAATTTGAAGATGAAATTTCAGGCCTAAGAAATGTGCATCAGGAGCGAAAAGGTGAGGAACAAGCTTTTTATAATCCATTCAAGACAAAAGGAAGTATTTTAACAAAATTGCTCAAGTTACATGTTTGTTTATGTTCACACCTACAGCTACAAATCAACAATTACTCTAAACAGAAACCTCTTTGATAGAATCTCAGGCTGCAGAAGCCCATCTGTTCAGCTATCAGTATCACTGTCATCTGCCAGAGGAGCTGCTTTACAAAAGCAGAAAAAAAGGAAGATTCCTTCCTCCCTCACAACAAAAACCCCAAACAAGCAAATCACATGTGTTCAGAGGAAGGCTGGGGGAGTCCATCAGTTTTTAGAAAACTCCAAAGAACAATTTGGGGTGGAAGAGTGGCAGACAGGAGTAGAGAAAGGGGATGGTTTATGTTCAACACATATAAAGATGGACCATGCAATATTGAACAGATTGTTCACTTTTAATATTTCCTAAACTGGCAGGCTGAGGCCAACCTCCACAGTGACAGGCTCACATCTCTATTAAAACAGGCATGGCTTTTTGCACTGATTTTTTCTGCACAATGAAAAAAAAACATCCTCATGAATCTTTTGGAATGTCTTGTTCTAACGGTAGTTTGAGCTTACATTTCCCTTAAAGAAATTCTGAATTAAAATATCAACACACCAAGCAAGGTAAAGTACAAAGAAGTCATCTGGAATCCAAATTAATGGAGATTCTCTGAGTCTCAGAAGGCTACAGGTACCCACACAAAGACTAGAAAGGACTAACAAGAGGAGGAAGGAGAAACTGGAAAATGCACAGCTCCCCTTCAACACCCATCACATTGTTTGTAAGAACACAGATCCCATTCTCTACTTGAACTTTCAATATGCTCCCTTTCATATCCATCATTCTCCTCACTCCTACCCCCTGCTTGCAGCAGCTCTTCACAACCCTGCTGCATGCTGGAACCAGAGATTCTATGAGAAATGGTAAAAAATAAAGGAAAAGGATTTGTGCAAGAAATAGTTTTGGTACGAGCATGACCACAAGGTAGAAACTGGGCTTGTATCCCCCACTCCAGCCACATTTCAGGAATTTTGCCTGCAGTGTTCTCCCTTCCCTTTCCAGTCCTGTGTTGCACTAAGCTCAAAGCCCAAGGAGCGTCCAACTGGCAGGATGGAGGATGCAGTAAGAGAAGAAAAACAAATCAGGGCAGAAGGAAAAAGTTCCACAATGACTTCTGTAGGTACAGAACAATATATACACATATCTGTGTACCTCCATATGTATATAGGTACTACACACACACAGAAATGAGAACTGCAAACAGCAACTTTTTCATTGCATTCTACTACCAAGCCATCTTACTCAGCCATAGAATGCCTTTTAATATATCATATAAAATGCATAATATTTTTGTACCATATGTAAATTATAGAATATAACTAGCCCACCATGTCACTTGACCTCTAATGTTTTCTTTCTTTAAATACTTTCACTATTTCAGCATTTTGCAGAGTCAGGAATAGAGCCCAAACCTCAAAAGTCTCCTTGCAGTTCTCTCCATTAGGCCATATTACACACAGTAAGTCATTAGGTACTGAATAAAACAACACTTACCCTGAGTCTAACACACCCTCGGCGTGAGCCTCTCATCATTTTGTCTTTTGACTGAAACAGAAAAAAAAACAGATCAGTGGGTTAACAAATACAGTAAGACGAAAGTTATTCAAAGCAACAAAGAATAAAGCATATTTGTATCATGCTTTAGTGACTGATTAAACAAGATGCAATTTCTGTTACAAAACAGGTTAGTTCCCACCACTATGGTATGGAAAATGAATCCTTCAAAAAAGAAGAATACAATATCCCATTTCAAAAAGTTTTCTAGATATCTAAAGAAATACTTATAAGATGCAGTCCACACCTTTAGAGAAGATAAAAAAGTGAAGAAGAAAGGACTTGGGAAATATTAAAAATCAGTATTATGCTGATTAACATTTTCCTCATTTCTCTCCTACTCTCACAAAAGTGTTCACAAATCAAAATCTAGCTGTGGAGGCAGAAACTTTCCCTGATTTGTATCCCTTTTATGCAGATACAAAATTAATGTTTAAACATGTTTTTATATCTAGTACCTACCTAGTACAGACCGCTGTCATTATTACAGTTTAAAAAGTTAATGATTGTAGCCATTTAAGCAGTTGGAGCCCAGATCAGAAAACAGGATTTTCATGTCCATTACCAGTGCTCAAACCTGCACATTAACCTACTTTGCAAAATTACTCTATCTCTTCTTTATCATCTATTTGAAGCACTGACTAAAAAGCTTCAACCCACCCCCCCAAGTAGGGAATTCTAAACAGTCAACTCACTTCCAGCTTGAAATTGTGATACTTGAGCTTTCAGCCATTCCCACCACTGTCTCAGGCAAAGCTGACAGTAACCATTGCTGTTGGGCAATAGTGGCAAGCCCAAGTAGCACACACAAACTATTTAAGGTAAAGAAAAAAGAGAAAATACTTAGGTCATACTGAATAGTCGGTTTTCTGGTAAGGGCTGTTTTTTGACTACTCACACACACTTCCTGTTTTCTAAATGACATTTACTTGCTATTGTAGCCTTATCTGAAAGGTAGTCCTGTCTAATAAAACCCCTTCTCTCTTGCCATCCAAATATTCAAATTACATTCTTTCAGGTCAGGAGAACAACAATTGTCACTGGTGTCTCATGATCAGATTCTCTTGCTGTCATCTTCTGAAATATCCACTTCTTTCCAGCAGCGTATCAAGAATTCAATCTAGGCAATATATTGATGTTATTATTACCAGATCTGTTTTCACTGAAGCCTTTAGACCATAAAATCTTGCTGACATCAATGGAAAAAATAGGAAAAAAATATCAGTTTTAAGAGTAACAAATTATTCTTCATCTGCAACATACTTTAGATATAGCTATGAGGAAAAAATGAAGCAGTCCTAGCAAGTCCTCTTCATTAAAGGTAATATAAAAGTACAGCACTTGGGACTTCAAAAATATTTTAGCTGACCTCTCATTCAATTCAGGCACCAATTTATCAGAGCTGTCTTCTGAATGTTAGAAGCCATCAGTACAAATCTACTTGTTTTCACTCAGCATATGTTAGCTGATCAAAGTGAAATGGAAGTAAAGATCAGCAGTGCTCCCATAATGTATTCTACAGATCCATAATTTCTTTTTAGACAGCAAGTACATAGGGAAGACTTTCTGGAGCATTGTTTTGGTCTTTTTTTTCTTTTTACCCTCAAACCCAAGAGAAGATCTAGCTACAAAGTTTCTCTAACAATTTCCTGTGAAAAATTGTGTATATTTGGGACACAGCTCACTAGAGCCCACTTTAACTTTTTATATTCACTGCATTGAGAGCTCTCCTAAAATGGGAGGATGCTTCTGAGAGCTTATCACTCCCTCTGGTGGTTTCTGGAAGAAATATTGGTATAATCTAAGCAGGAAAGAAAATATCTGGGCTGAGGCTGCAGCAGCTGCAGGGACCTGACCAGGTCTGACTGCCCGGATCCCTCGAGGGAGGCAAAGCCCTCCAAGCTCCCTGTGCTGGGCAAAAGCCAAAGGCAGCAGAACTCACTGGGTTTGGTTGGATTTAGACCCCTCAGCGACGTGCAGGGAATTTGAGGGCTTGTCCCAGTGCAAGGAAGGGCAGAAACCCAACAAGCCCCATTTCCACCACGCAGACTGATCATCAACTCAGCTGCAAAAGATATGGTAAAAGCCTCCCTTTTTCTTGTCCACCGCATTTTAATGGAATGGAAATTAAGTTTAAACATTATAATGTTCTTAGTCTGCAAAAAGATTCACAAGATAAGTAACAGGTCAGAGTGTAGGCTTGAATACCTACAATTTCACCATCTTCTGACAGAGCTTTACTCGGTTAAACCAATTATAAGAGAGGAGTGAATTGATTTCATTCTCCCTAAGTGCAATAAAGCACCCATCATTCCAGTCTCTGAATTCCTGAGCTGCAGAGCACACAGATGTCATCACACACACAGTTCTGTATTCTCTCCCTGGCAGACAGCAAACCTTCCACTGCTGCTGTAGGACAATACTTTAAAACACAATTCAGCTGACATTTTAGATTTTGCCCCCTCCCCAACTAAGATTCTATAAAAATACAATTCGAATATTTTCAGCTTCCCCTTATTATTCTCTGGTTGAAGTTAAGTTATCCAATATAGCCTATCAAAAATAAAAGCCATCTCATAACTGTTTTGAGGAATGGTTCCATTTCACTGAACAAGAACTCCTACAGCAGAAAGACATCTCTGAATGGCTAATAAAAAAAAAAAGCCACATTTTACTTTCCTTTTATATTTAAAATTTTAATATGCAGCTATCTTCTTTCAGTGCTGTTTTATAACCAGACAAAATTACATTTTCCATAAGCTTTCAATACACACTGTACTGATTGTGATGATAAAGAATTTGAACAGGTTATAAGCAGACAGCAATATGAGATAAATTTCAGCTGAAACTCAAATAAAAAATTATAAAAATGAACGAAGTTATAGAGTATTACTGCAGGGGGAATTTAGGTATCTCCCAAAAACATGTGGCCTTTAATGGTTTCTTTTTTACATCCACACAATGAAGTTGACCACATGCAGAACTGACCTAACATAAGGCATTTCAGGCAACCTACAGCTTCTTAAGAGAAATTAAAATAATGTATGGGCCCATTTAAGGAAAACAAACAAAACTAGAATCCTAACCCAGCCCCCAAAGAATCCCAGCCCTCCTTCATCTTTAGTACTACTATTTCATTTAAATTTTAGTTCAAATGTTTAAGATTTCAAATAAAACCCGGCTGTTCTTCGCCTCCCAAAGTTGTCAGGCACGAGTTCTGCCTGCACTGAAGGGCACAGAACTTGAAGAGGTGCAATTCTGACTCACTCAGTGCTGTCATGGCAATCCCTAACATAAGTACACAGATGAGCAAAACCACTTGGGACATCTATTTCCTGTTAGGGATGAAGAACCTGGAACAAGCTGTATCTATAAACAGTAATCTTTGCAATTTATCTACATCTACAAGAGAAGCTTAAATTTGGATCACTTTCCATAATAGTCATTTTTCTCATCAAATGCTAAGGCAACGCTCCTTCTTCAAGCAGAAACAGACCTCAACAATTTAAAGACTTTACAGGCTGTTCCCAGCCCACCATTTCCCCAGCTCCCTTGCAAGGCACATGCCAGTCTCAGAGGAGGGACAGCATCTCACAGCCCTGATGTTTGTGCAGCTAAAGCTGGGACCTTTGTGGGTGCAGCCACAAAACAGGAGATAAATCACTGCAGCAGCAGCTGAGGTGCCACTGGGGCTCATCTGGCCCAACAGACACCAGGTTCACATGAAATAGGTAAGGCAACATTTCATGGGTGCTGGCACAGAAAGGCATTACAACTGCTTAGGGAATCCTGTGAGAAATTAATACATGTGAGCTCTTAACTGGATCAAGGTGTAAATGGTACAGCACAATCCTGGATCCCTCCCTTCAGCCTCTTCCCTAAAAAGGCACAGCTACAGACTAAACTGCCTATAGCTGCAAACCACCTGCTAAAGAGGAGTCAACTACTTAAGTTACAACCCTTTAACAGTTTATTCAGTGCATCAAAACCTGTGATACAAAGTTTAAACAATGTACAATTTAGTGTTGCATAACCAACTGTATTTTTTATCCAGTGACCATAAATTCAGAGCTATTTTTATTATTATAATTTCACTTACGGTTTTGTCTGTTTTTAACAGACTCGCCAAGTTGTTTTCAGAGCATGTGACAGACCAAGTCATTACAAGAAAAAAGTGTCATTTCATCTGAGAATGGAAAACAGAGACCTCAAGGGAATGTTTGTGCAGATGTGGTTTTTTTCCTGTTTTCTTGGGATTTTTGCACGCAGCTGTTGGTTGAGAAGCTGTATTTGGAAGAAGTATTCACCTGAGCTGTGACTGCAGCTTTGGAGGAATCATTTGAAATCAAGTCAACAAGGTTTGTTTTCAGTTCACCACCAAAGATTCATAACACTGCTCCAAAATTTGAGTCCCCCCCACAATAGCTGGGTTGTACAAGCAGTTCTTCAATACAACCAGTATTAAAGTTGCTTTAGTTGCAGCCTTGAAAGAAATGAGGGGAAAGATACTTATATACTGTCACAACCACTCTTCCTAACAACTGATTTCACACAGCTCTTGCTCCTGAATGCAGTCAACCAGCAAATGTTTTAAAAGTAGTTTGATGCAATGCTGAACAAAAGAACAGCACTTCAGTCCATTCTTTAGGCATTCACTGGTGCAAAAACCATTAAGATGACAGGAGGCTCCCCAGTTTGGTTTCAGGAACACACAATATGGAGCTGTAATACACAGTAATTTTTTCTGGCAGCCCTCATTCACTGTGCAAGGCCGTTCTTCAAGCTGCAACATTTTGAATAGTTCTCTTTTCAATATGTCAAATATCCACAAAGTTTTAAAATATTTTAAGGAACTGACCCCTCTTCTGGCACTGTTTCTAGCACTGTTTGCACAGCTATGCCAGTTCTTCTTTCAATTTATTATAGAATATAAATATTTATTTAGAGAGTACACTTAAAGGTAGATTTTAAATCAGATTTTCAAACTTGAGTGGTTCTCTGGATTATTTCTACAGGATTCCCAAGGGTTATCAAGGCTATAGCTGATGTCTATTTAAGACAGCACTTCTGCCAGAAAACACAAACAAAAAGCAAATTGCATTCAACTCCCCCTTCCTCCCTGATCATTTCCTTGTCTTCGTGCTCTCTTCCCAGCATAATATCAACACACGTTTTTACACTGACATGCACAAAACAAACAACAGGACAAATTCAGCTGAAAAAATAAACCAGCACAAAGCTATTTTTCATCTGGAATCCAGCTCAGGGAACCACACAGCTCCTGTGCCAGCAGAAGGCAGGAATGAGCCACTTCAAGGATTGTCTGCTAAATATTTCAGTGAAGCCAACAACACACTGAAAGCCCACAATGCTTCAGTAAATTATATATGTAAGTTATTCCTTCAAGAGAAAAAATAGGTAAAGTCACAAATCCAAGAATATTAAAGGGAAAAAAGAAATAATTTGTCAAGCCATTGGTCAAACTGATCCAAAGTGGCAAAAATGGCACACTGATATTTAATTCATATTTTGCAACGCAAAAAAAAAAAAGGAAAAAGAAATAAAAGAAAAAAGAAAAACAGTGGCCATTTACTAATAACAGACAATCATTTACCTAAGCAAAACTATGTAAAAAAGAATATTTGGATGACAAGTCCAGATCATACTCTCTAAATTACAGAATTCATAACTTTACACATAAGTAATTATAAGCAAATTTGAGGATGGACATTTCAATTCTGAACAAGGAAAAAAACTCCTGGACTACCGAAGTGGAAAAAAAAGAGCCAACAATTTGGCAAATTTGGTAAAAGACCTTTGTAAAACACCTTGTAAATGCACGTGAGAACACTGACATTCACACATGCAAGCAGTACTGCTGTTGTTCACTGCAATACAAGTACAGAGGTTGGAACACACAAATGAAAACAGAAATAAATGCAACCATTACATTTTTTTTCTTTTTTCTTGACTCTGATTTGATGTAAAATCTTTTGCCTTGCTCCTTTAAAGTTCTGATCATTCCAGAAATGGAATTTCATTGAATTCATTTGCTTCTGATGTATGTATCCAAAACATACTTAGGTTAACAGCTATTCTTTCCACCAAAAGACAAAGCATAACCTTTTTTGTTTTTCCCCAGAGTGCAGTGTTATTGCACGCTAATTCTGTTTGAATGCTTATTTCATTTAAGGGTGCTTTTCTGCAATCTATTTCAAGTAACTACCAAGGAGGACTGAGTTCAAGAGTGCAAGGACACGCCTATAAAGAAACAAGTTTGTGGATCTGGCTCTAATGGAAAGTTCAGCTTCATCAGGAGTTATTTGCCTGCAGTTTTCCACAGCTCCCAGGCCAAAGGTTAACTACCTGTGGGATCTGCTGGAGAAAGTGTCTCCTGCCTGCAGAACCTGCTGAATTCCCAGGGGCTAAGGAGCCTGGAGAGGGGATGAGCAGGTACAGGCTGATCAGGTACCTGTAATCCCTCATTATCAGCAAAACTCCTTCCAGATGTGAATCCAGACAGCCGGGATGAAACCATCCCAGCTGAAACCATTCCAGCTAAAGCCATCCCGGCCCACCCCACCCATGCACTACACTCCTGGGAGGGGCCAGATCCAGTCTCCAACACCAACCCAGCCTCACCCAGGCAGAGTGAGGCAACTCCATGGCTTTGGACTGAAACTGGCTCAGAGGGAGCACAGCACACGGCCCTGTGATCACACAGCTCATTCCAAACACAAGGCTGCCCCTGCAGAGCACTAGAGGCCACTGCCCCATATAAATAAACCCCCAAACCCATCAACATTTCAAACTAATGCTATTCAAGAGCCTCAGAAACTACCAGTCAGGAGCTAGTACTCCAGCACTAAAGCTGAAGCAAACAGTGTCCTGCCACCTTCTCAATGACAGGATTAGTCCTTGAGAGGTGTGGGATCAGCTGGGACCAGATCTGAGTTATCCTTCAAACCCTGCTCCTGCTGACCCTGCTGCACTGGGAGCAACCAGCACACTTAGAGAGGAGGGCATGCCAAGGGACCACAGATCTTTTGGCAGGAAGGTTTCAGCATGACACAGCCTTAGGTAAGAGAATGAATTCTGATGTCTGGAGAAAGGCCTAGTGAGCACTTCAGAGACATGTGCAGAAAGACAGTACATAGATGGGAAAAGCATTCTGAAGGAAGTGTTAACTGTAGCCACTTCTCAGTGATAAAGGTACATAAAGCAGAGAATGTGATTTTATTCCTTGAAGCCAGCTAGAATTTTTCAGGATAGGTAGTTAAAGAAATGATTTTTAAATTTGCCAAGAAAAATTGTTATACTAAGAGAGAACATAATAAATTACACAAAATAAAAGTGTAACGTAGGTGTAGAGGTACCCAGTCAGAGGAAATAATTAAATAATATAATATAATTCTACTAAACAGGTGAAGAAAGTCAGTGCAATATCCAGAATTATAATTATACACACTAGTCATCAGCAAATGTTTCTATTTCTGTAGCTGAGCATTAAATGACTTTGCACCTTGGACTGCTACTTAGACCACACTGACTAATTCATCTCTGTCAAGCAGCTGACATTTGAAGAGCCATTAAATAGCAACTGTAAAAGCACTTCCATTTCTGCATCCACATCCCAGGTGAGAGATTTTGAACCCTTATGAACAAAACGGAGAGCCTGTGATAGTTCTGTGGCAAGCGCCTTATCCCCTGCGCCTGAGGAGATAAGCTCTCTCCCAGAATGATGGAAATCCAGATTTAGGGGAAAAAGTTTTATATGCGATGCTTATGTATGAACAATGCTTCATAGAAATTGTGATACGTCAATTTATTTGCTGTAAATCTATTACAGCTTACTACAGGCTTAATTTATATGTTTTATTCAGCCTGATTCACTAATTGCTTCATGAGAAGAAAACTTTGGTTCATGGACGCAGCTCACGCAGTGAGCCTCCTGATTTCAGGGTGCATCCTTGAAAAAACTATTTTGTACCATTAAAACGCTTGTAAGTTATGTAAAATATATGAATAAGGAAAGCTAACAAGCCAGCGAGGCAGGATCTGTCAGGAGTTATGCAAAAAGAAAAAAAAACAAAGTTAAGGAAAACATCACTGTTTCTTAACACACCGCACTTAAAAAGTTCGTGCTGGGAAGTGGGAAGTCCTGAACACAAACGGGAAAAGTCGATCCGGCTTCGGGAAGCACCTGCGGGGCGGCAGCGAGCTCACCAAGCGCGGGGGGAACGCACCGC
>JAHLSL010000008.1:5810397-5829615 GCA_025920805.1 Petroica traversi
AGGGATGAAGTAGGTGTAGTGTCTCACAACACTGCAATCTTATACTAAGTTAAACGAAATTTAATAGAAAATCAACCCTTTAGTGAAAAAGAACCACTCAAAGGCAGTGTGTTTGGTTTTACAAAATAAGAAATATTCCAGATTTTTAACTGTCTCCCCATCTCACATGTCACATTATAAGTTGTTACCAATGGGAATTTGGAGCATCGATACTCCTTGGAGTCACCTGGTGGTGTGTTTATGCATGAGGTTACCAGTTTAAGGTACCTAATGAACAATCTGGTTTTGAAATCCAGCTTGTTAATTTACATAACATTCTTTTCCAAGCTGCATATGACCTTAGTAGTCTGTTTTTGTTCTTTAGTTTCACTGACTAAACAAAGCGGGGCTGCCTAGAGATTATACCCAGGCAAGCAAAACAAAAAACATCAGATGGTGCCAGAACATTACTAGTGCTGCCAGTTAAAGCTGTAGCTGGGCTGGAGTTTTATTATCTCAGATCACTCCTTTGGCTGTATTATGCCACAGGAGTTGAAACAATGCAAAGAACTCATAGAAAATTAAAAGATAAAAAAACAAAACAAACCTATTGGCTTAACTCTGGAAAACCAGTGTGTAGGCAGAACATCCGCAATGGGAAATTCTCCACAGAAGAGTTTTTTATTTACCTTGCTTTGCCAGTGGCTGAATTTCTTGAACTTTGGTTTATGCTGAATATCTTAGAGTTCTTTGTTCTCTTTGGCTCTTTTCGGGGGGAAATGTGACAAAGAGTTGTGTCCACCAGAAAAAGCATGTATTTTAGATATCTCATTTCAGATAAAAGTTTAGAGTATGAAAAGTCATTGTAACAGGTCTAAAAGGGAGAATTCAGCTCAAGGTTTCTTTTAGAAATGTAGCGTGGATATTCTCCTAAAGTAATCTGGCAGAGATCAGCAAATCATTGTTTTTCAAAAAGTTCCACACAAATTGAAATAAATACATTTGAAATTTCAGTCTTTGAGCATCCAGGATATATCATACAGACTTATGCACTTTCATGCCATGATCCTCTGTCTTCTATGTCTGACAGGTAACTCCCCTACATTGAATATGGATTGTGAGGGCACTGTTGAAGGCTTTAGGCTGAGCTACTTAGATCCTTCTGAGAAAGATTCTTGGGGCCTATTCAAATTCTTTTGAAAGATCAATGCAAACATTTTAGTTCATTTAAACTAATCAATAAACTGAAATCAGCCACAATTGTGCCATAATCTCTTTTAATATCCTTTGTATTTTAAAACATTAGCATCAATGATTTTGAATTAAAAATGGCTTAAAATAGAAGTTAGTGAGTAATTTCTTAATAGAAGAATTCAGTTTGCATTAACATGTTCCATCTGAATCCGATCTGGACCAGTTACAAAGAACTGTTATTTTCTGTAATTATAGACAGTTTTATTGTGATGTTCTTCATATTTTACACTGCTTAACTCAGACTGGAGTGTCAGCCTCTGTAACATTTACTACTTTCTGTCATCTGAGAGAATAATGTACTACAGAGATAACAGAACAGGGCTGAAGGCAACAGCTGTTACCTTGTGCTGCCTGTACCTTTGTTTCATGCACTGCTCCATCAGCTAAAATTCTTGTCCAGCACCATTCTCTTGCCTCACAGAGGTCTCAGTTCAAAGTCCTGCCATAATGTCCCAGCCATACAATTTCCTGACCATGAAGTGACCTCTGGGATATTCAGACTGTCCCAGCAGGAATGTGGGGGGAAACCTCAGACATGTCCAGTCCTTCCTGTGTTTTCCAGGACATCCCAATTTGCACCCTACTTAAAAAAATTCTTTTATGTTATTTTTCTTTGTCCAAGCTTGTCCAGTAAATTACATTTTTGCCCATTATGGTTTAAATCTGTGTGGTTTCTAGCCAAAAGGAGGACACCGCTGATCAGAGTAAATGCCAGTGAAGGACCAGGGTAGACAATGGAAGCAAGACAAGATTGGAAGTCTGATTCTTTGAGAGGAAAATGTTTTTCTGATGCCAATTTTGCTGAAGCTTTGGCTGACTTAGAAGAACCTCAGCGATGAAGTTGTGGCTTGTGGGTTTCCTTTAAGGGTGTCTGGGAGTGTGACTGGCAGCAGCGAAAGTGCCTTTTGGTTCTCCCAACAGCTGCAATTGCTTGGGGTTCTGAGGAACATAAGGAAGGCATTTGAGAAGAGAACAAATAACATTTTGTTTCAGTTTCTTTTCGAACTTCAGAAATGTGATGGTTGTTTAATTTTTATTGCTTGTCCTATAAGGTCACTGTGTCAACTACTGATAACATAATCATCATAATTAAGAATTTATGTTTTACCCTGATAGGGGTTGATTCTTCTTTCACCTGTTGATAGCAAGTAATGTCTTTTATTTGTGCCTTCAGGAAAACATTCCCTCCATTTTATTTTTTATGGGTATCAAATGCAGTAATAAACTACAATCAAGTAGAAGATGGAGCATTCTGTGTCATCCTCAGTCTCCAGCTACTGCCTTTCACAGGTATTTTCTAGTCCCTCTATGCACATCCCAGCTACACTAAGAATTGGAGCACTGTCAGAGCCTAAATATTTTTTATTTTATTTATTCACAATTATGTTTGGTTTAGGGGATTACAGAGAGGAAGATAGATGGGACAGAATCACCTTCACCCTACAAGCAGTCATTCTTCAAAGATGATAATTAAATCAAGTATGACAGTAAGTGCCATTGTAAGTAGACTTTCTGAATAGATTTATTGTACTGCCACTGGTTTTAATACAAATGTTTATGAAAAAATCAGCAAGACAGTGGAAGGAGGACAGTAGTTCATTTCTGAGGCAAACAAATAATTCTCTTGGGATTTTCTTGCCAATTCCTCTATGATTCTATGAAATAAAAGCCATTAGCAATACATTTCCCAATTCTGTCCATTTTAATCTAGGTTTTCTCTGATTTTAATGAATTGTCTTAAATTCCTCTAGGTCAAGGATGAGGAACCTCACTGAGGGCTAAGCAGGCCTTTCTGAGTCTTTTAAATGACTCCATATTAGCATATTCTAGGAAAAATCAAATTACAGCAGGTTGTATGGGAAACAAGTCATCAAGTCTCAGAATCCCTGTTCTGTTTCTGCTTATTGCTTGTGGCTGTGTTTGGTGTAAGTTCACAAGAGAGGGGTTTTTCTTTTTGAACATTAGATCTGCCTTCCTACAGTTCAGAATCTCATCCTTCAATGGCATGTTTAGAGCTGCATTGGAGAGCACTGGAGAGCTCTGGGATTTTGGAACCTTTTGCCCAAAACCCATGGAATCCGTTCAGCCAAAATGTTTCACAATTTAAGACAGGGCTAAAAACTCTCTCTTGCATTTAAGATAGAGATGAAACTCAGATTTATTGTATGTGTATTTAAGATAGAGATGAAACTCAGATTTATTGTATGTGTAGTTATTTAATCCTCTCTGGTAGTGCTGTCTGTCAGAGGGATGATGCAGCAAAGGCGCAGCTGACTCACCTCGCTGGCACCAGCACTTGGCAGGACTGGGAGGAGTTTGTCAGATGTTGCAGTGTGTTAAAGACAGGGTGTGGAGGCCCTCGGTTAAGCAACTCCAGTGACTCACTTAATGGCCAAATCCTGTTACAAGGAGAAACACATTTTAAGGACACTGTAGATTTGAGTAGCTTGGACACAGTAACGAAACTTAAAATTTTGGGGTGATTTCTTAAGAGTAAATTCAGGTTTTGCAGGACAGTTTTTCATAACGTTATCTGGGAGTTGCAGGAGTGTAGGCTGACACTTTAGGACTCAACATCTCTTCAAGAAGTACATTTCTGGGCTTGTTAAGGGCCTTGGCTGTTAAGAAATGTGATTATCTTCTGCACAGGGCAAAGAATTCCTCCCACACATCCTGATCACACTTGAGATCTTCAGTTTTCCGAGATGAAGGCATTAATAGCAGTAAAAATTTAATAGTGAAAGCATCTTCTAACAAATTCTGTAACTTAAACATAGTACAAATCTAATAAAAAATAATTTTTAAAATTACTTAGCACCTATACTGAAGAAATAGTTACACAGGCTATTTTCCATCTCTACATTGGCTGAGGTCTGGCAATCAATCTAGCAAGTGGAAAAATGCTGGATTTAATTTTGTGTGATGAACAACTCATTATAATCTTTGTATTATTTTATGATAAAACTTAACATCATAATTCACTCTTGAGACCAACAGGCCATGGACACTTTCAAAATTCAGGGTGAACAGGGTGCTGGGCCATATTGTACTTTTACCAAGAAAGAATGGACCATAATATCCTCGGGGATAATATCATAATTCCAACCTGGTATTGTATGAGTCTGTGATTCTTTGCTGAGTACAGGAGTTTAGAATTCACAGCGTGCTGAATCCCATTTCATACCCCTAATGCATTGCTTAGATGGGTAATGTCTCATCATTTGATTTAAACATCTTATCATCCTCTGGGCAGAATGTATTTAAAATTGAATGCACAAGTCTCTGCTATTTTCTCAACCACAAATAAGTGATTCCTACTTTAGCCTCCACAGAGACTTTGAAAAGATACAGAGGAATGCTGCTCAACTGGAATGTTTCCTTCATTGCAGCTGTGGTATGCAGCCCACTGCTGCAAAAAGGCAAATAAGCATAATCTCTTTTCACAAAGCTTTCTCACCATCACCTTTTTTCATGGTGTTTGGCCTATTAATATGTTTCAAGTAAGGTTACTTGCTCTTTGTAGTCAGTTTTGCAAGAATGCCATCCATCCATCATCACCTTCTCACAAAATTTAGACTTACAGTAGAGTTTGATGTGTACCAAATTTAGCAAGGAAAACAGTTAGAGTTCAATTAATATTTTAGAGTATTGTCAGTAATCATAAGGATTATGTGCTGTGTTTATTTTGAGTTAAGGACTGTTTATTTTTCTTTAAACACTATATTTATTTGTTATTAATGGATACAGCAATATCAAAGGTAGTATTTAAAACTGGTGTTTATATGTACAAGTAGGTTTCAAAATATATGCATATTTTTAGGCTGTCATGAGCAGTATTCACACTCAGTGAAAAAAGTCATAGTAAAATCTGAAGGAAAAATGTCTTTTTCCCTATCTTTTTTTCCCCTGTCTTTTTTTTTTTTTTTTGTCCAGGTAAATAACAGACATCCAGCTATGGTAATTTTTATGGTATTAAACAGATGATGAAAGGAAGGATAAAAGTAAAGCCAAGGAGACCTAGAGCTGAGCAATCCATCATAAAACACGAGTAAAATGTGTGCCTTTATTGCTCATTTAATAACTAACAGTATTAAAGGGGTATTTGTTAAAACTAAGTTTCCATTGTGTCAATATAGAATCGGTTTCTGTCTCCTCTACATTTTCTTTTGGAATTTAAGGTAAAATAATTTTTCTTTAGGTCTAGCAGCACTCCCAGGGATTTGTATGTAGGAGGAGTCCATGTACAGTATATGCCCTCATTTAATACTGCCCTGATTTTGGGATGCCAAAAGGATTTTTCTTTAGGGTTGCTGTTTCTTGTGTAAGACCGAGAGACAAAAGTAGCAGCGTTTATCCTACCAAAAATTGGAGAAGGTTTTTTCTTCTTATCTGAGAATGAAAAAAGCCTGCTTAAAGGATTTGCTTCCTCCTTCTTCTGATGAAAGCAAAAATGCAGAAATTGGGTTTTTTCATCCTACTCAATTCTCTCTCTCTTTCTCTCTCTTCTATGAGAAATGAAAAAAGAAGGGGAAAACTAATTTAGTAGAAGTAAGTAGCCACCAGAATAGGCAGAATAAACTCAGATTACTCCCCAAAAATCATGATGTGCACTTGGACCAGGAGCTGGAAAGCAGATGGGTGCTTTGCTACTGTGTCAGCTCTCAGGAGCTGTCAGGAGAATATTCCATTTATGTGTGAACTCGCAGACTTGTGCACAATGCAGCTACATCAGATTTCCAGATGAAGTGAGACTTCAGCTCAGAGCAGCACCTTCTGCAGCTCCCTCAGCTTGGGATGAGCAGTTAGAAAATCCAGGTTCAAGGATCAGGGACCCTGGCGAGGTCTCAGTCTTGGTAGGATGAAGACAAAAGCCTGGAACACAGCATTGGATACATGAAGCTGCTGTGTGGACTAAAACAACCACTCACAACAATTAACTCCAGCTCAGGTGACTTCTTATTTTCGTTTAGGGACTTATTTTCACCAAGGGACTCTTACTATTATTTCAAGCAGGATTTTAGGTTGTCACGGTTGTTTTTTTCATTAGAAGAGCGGGATTTCTGTGAGATCTTTAATAATATTGTAGCCTAATTTTACATTTGAGTAGTAAGATCCTTACTTTGCCCCTTCTGAACAGTTTTGCTGATTTTTGCTGAGACTGAAATTGCACAGAACTGTTGAAATACGCCCAGATGTCACGGACTGAAACAAAGGAAATCCGACTCAGCTCGTAGGCAACAGCACACACAGGGCAGCTCTGTTTCTCACTTTGCAAGCCAAGAAAATCCAGGCCTTGTTGCATCTGTTTGCTTCCAAGTTTCAAAAGTTCAGACCGTGAACTTCCCAGTGCCCCAATAAACCATTGCAGCAGTTACTGCAATGTAACTTCTAAGAAAATCCTACAATAACATTAATATTAAAAATCTCTAAATGCTACTGGAGTTAACCAAATTCACTGGACAATTGACAAAATGGAGAGTTGCATCATTTGTTTTCCATTGCCCAAGAGAATTAGTTTTTGAAAATGAGCTTGTAAGGAATGTACTTACAAGGAAGTCTAAATGTGCAGTGAAACTGATTTGCATAGCATAAGCTGATATTGTAATTTCTTCCAGTGGTGTGTTTAGGACATTGTAATTTCTTCCAGTGGTGTGTTTACTTGAGGTATATACAATAAATAGTTTGTTCTAATTTACTGGTTAAGTGTGCAGATTTGGAGATTAGCAGATTTAAGCCTTTGGGAAAAAGTTACCAGCAAGGAAAAGCACAAGTTGCCTTGGGTATTTCCACTCCAGGCCAGACAGCCCAAACATTGTTCACACTTTTGTGTTCCTTTGGTGTTGATGTAGTTACATGTACATAATCAACAGCAAAATTTATCACACTGACTTAAGAGATTAAAGCATGTAACTACCCAGTTAAGCTCTGCTATTCATAATGCATAAGCAAAAGAGGAGGATCTGAGTGTATCATTAGCATTGCACTCTCTGGTTTATGTTTCTAGTCTGACAAATAGAGGACAGATACAGCTCTTCTCAATACAGCAAAACCAGTGGCAAATGAGCTGTTGTCTTATCTGTCTTTCAGATTTTGGCTTACGTATCTATCAATTTTAGACAAAACAAAATCCTACACAGTTTTCCCTGATCCAGCTGTCACTTCCATACAGATAACATGAACCCATCTGTCTGTAAAATATTACATCTCTTCAGCTTTATGCTTTTGAATGGGAATTTAATCTGCTAAATATCAGCAGTGATGTCTTACATTTAATTGCTACCATCCCTGCATTACATTTACTCATTGCCCAGAATTTCTAAAACACAGAGATGGCAATTTCCTTTTTCTTGTAGGCAGTGGACCAATCTTATACCCTTTGTCTTCACTGTGGAGTTAACTTACAGTTTCTTTTTGTGTTTTAGCTTGAATCTTCTACATGCACAAATCCTTAACTGTAGTACTGTAGTACTTTAAACATTTCAGAGAAATTCAGTGTGGTGTCAGCTGGTGCAGTGTGAAGCATAGGTAATAGTCTGCAGTGTGACTGATCTCTGTGGTGCTTGGCTCACTGAAGTGATGGCTGTCATTTCAGTTCCCAGCAGCAACATGGGCATATTCTGTACTGTGAGTGCTCAGACTGTGTAATTATTTTTTGGAAATGTTCTTTTTTTTTTTTTTTTCATGCACCGAGAAATTCTGCCGTATGCAATCTGCCATTGTCTGGGTTTTTTGAATGTATTTAATATTCCTCTGTCAGGATTCCTGATGGTAAGAAATTCAGACACTTAGACACAGTGTCTGGGGAGATGGACAGATTAATAGGCAAATACGTGTACATAGATGTGTGTGTGTGTGTGCACCCTCAGGAAAAAATCCAGATATCAAAAAATGGCCTTTATGGGAAAATCAAGACATATGTTAGCTTCAAATCAGGTTTACTTTACAGTGAAGGCACTGCCTAAGGCATCATAATGCCTGCAGGAACAATGCCTCCACTTAGGTAAGCTATAGGCAGGCAGCCCTGTGGAAGGGCTAGGAAATATCACAGGCTGAGGAGAGCTCTCTGGTACCATGTATCACAGTGTTTAAATGGGAAATCAATAGGCTTCATATTCCATGCAATTTAAATTATTTATTTGTGCTTAAGCCCTGCCAACCAAAGCATGAGTTAAAAAGGATTTTTAGTTTCTGAAGGGTTCATATTTTCAACCTTTTCATTGCAACCTTGAAGTCTAGAAAATTCCGGTATTTTGCTGTTTCCTTGTTGGCTTTGCTTTTTAACTAAAGCTCAAATAACCCATGCAAGATTTTAACTACAGAGTATGGAGTTTTATTAAAAAAAACCCAAACAAGAGATTGGAAAATGCTGGCAGCTGGTAAAACTGAATTTGTTTTCTAGAGCATGCCATATTTGAAAAGAACAAGTAGACAAGCAGAAAATGAGAAAGGATCATCTTCCAAGCAGATAGGCCTTGTTTATCTAAAGTGGGACAAGGAAAACTTTTATCCCACATAACTTTTACTTTTGGATGGCATTTGAATTGGCCTTGAGTGTTTGGCAGCTCATCTGTTGAGCCATCTGTTTCAGATTATGCATGCTCGGAGGGCACATTGCACCCAGGCTTACAGTTCCCCTGAACACAAGAAATTTGGATTGGCTTTGCAGTTTAGTGATCAGTAAGCATGGATGTGCATGTACATGCTCACGACATATCTAAATAAACTCTATTTATTTGGGACAAATTGAAGCATTCACACAGCTGGAGAAACCTGAGGGAGCTTAGCAGGGGAAAGCCTTAGGCCTTGTTCACTGTCCTGTGCCCCCTCTCAGTGCTCAGGCAAGGCAAAACAAGAGAAAAACACCCAAGGTCCAGGAAATTTCTCTTCTAGACTGAAAAATTCTGAATGAACTAAGAGCTAATATATTACCCAGTTTTACAGCCCCTGTAAACAGTGTCTTAAAGGCATTGTAGGGTAGAGAAATTGCAATTTGGCTCCCTCCATTAATGAATCATCTCCAATCCCATCACAGAGCCAGAGATGAACTGGGCTGGGTAGTGAATCAGAAAGCTGTAACCAACCCTGTGAGAGTCTTTGTTATGCCTAAGTACATCATGGCCAGCAAAGAAGATTTGATCCATAAACTTTAATGGTGTATAATGTGAATCTTATATTATTTATGGCATACTAGTAGCACTTATCTTTTTCATGGTATCTGCTTTGAACATACTTTTTTTTTTTTAAGAATATACTGCTTGTTCCACCCCTCCCTTTTCCTTCCTTTCCCCAGAATGCTGACTCAATTCCTTTTACTCTTTCAGTCAGCTTGCAATTTTAGGCATTTCCTTGTCCAGTTTTCAGGGGAACAGTTTAATTCCCTCTCATGAGCACTGTGCAGAACTCTGTGGCTGTTGTATCTCCTGCTGGCTGGAGATGGAGGAGATTTCTTTGCAAGCAGTAGAGACTGACATAAGACCATCTGCTCTCTGTGAAATTCTCTGAACCTGTGGACTTGGATAGCAATTGTGCAGTTGTGTATGAGAAGAAAATTTGGCTCACATAATGCAGTGATGGAAGGAATGGTAAATCTAGAACCAATCAGGAGATTTGAGGGACAAATGCAGTTTTGTCACAGATTCTCTTTCTAGATAATTATATTTCTTTTTTACAGGTTTTCACATTAAGCAAACCCCCAGACTGCATTATTAGCAAAGTTTGAGTCCTCTGGTAATGAGGATCAGACTTTAATATAGTTTATAATAAATTGTGAACAGAACATGCACTAAATGTAGATACATGGTATTGTTTAGGCAGATCTTATTCAGTGAGAGTCCTAATTATGACATTAGTTTGAGCTTGGAAATATTTCTTCTTGCTTCAAGTAGCACACACAGTTCATTTAATCAAGTAACTGCATATGTGCAATGAAATATGTAACATCTAAAATTTAAGGCATTTTACTTTTTTGTAATTTATTTAATCTGCTCATCTGGTCAAAAGTAGATCTTCCTATTACATTGCTTATTCAAGTATTAAATTCTATTACTTTTAAAATTAGTAATCCCCGAAGAACTACAGGAATTGATGAATGTTATTCCATCAATGTTAAAAAATTGAGTTACCTGAAAGAAAAAGAAGTCTAATTAATTTTTTTTCCTTGTTGAATCCTGTTAAGTGCTTTCCTCATATGAGAAATTTGTGAAGCTATTGCAAAGCTGTAAGGGCAGGGATCAGAACTGCAGATATATATAAAAGTCAGCTGTATGATAATGGCAAAGGGAGAGAGAGACAGATTCTGTACTGGTTTTAAAATCTGCCAAGGATGTGGGTGCTGTATTTTGGGCAAGAGAACTCTTTTAGCCTAATGCCATCTGGCTGGCTTTCATCTGTGCCAGCTGTTACACAGCCCAAGCTGCCTGTCCTGCCCCTACCATGTTTCTCTAAGTAGAAATTAAATTAAAAATACAGTAATTTCCAGTAGCCTGATTGGAAATATATCCGTGAAGTGACTTAAAAACCCAAGGAAGCAATCCAAGCTTCTATCTGAGACTTGGATCAGAAGTTTCCTCACCCATGTCCTGAAACAATCTTTGAATATTTTTCCCCTTTCAAACCTCACTGGCATCACAAGGTCCTGGCTGCAGGATCTGCTTCAGTTTGCCATCTAGCACAACATGGATCTATTCTGCAGTCCTGTAGGAGACCCACAGCTAATTTTTAGCCTGCGATTTATTGCCTACTTAGAAGAAGTGGATTTGAGCTAAATTAAGCAACTCATCTATATATTCATTTTACAGTTAGCTAAATAGCTCTACTGATGATTTTGGAGTGTTTTTTTCTCATACTCTGTATGTAATTTACAATCATTAATGCTATCACAAGAAAAGGAGAGAGAAATTAATTAAATATTTTTATACAGGTATTTCTGTAAGGAAAATCATTACAGTAAACTTGATTTCAACAGAAAAATTATGTATCTTCACTAAACATAAAGAGACTGACAATCAAAACTGTTTCAGTTTTGGATGCAATTTGAATCATGGAGATTCAGGAAGAATACATCTTCTCTTTCTGCAAAACTCATCCTGCTATCTGACCTTACCAGCCTTATATGGCTCCTGCCTCTGTTTCATACGTAAAACCTCCATACTTTTCTCCTTTGGAGCTCAGTGTTCTTTGTGTCAGTTTTATACCTGATATTTGTCTTGTGGGGGAGAGTTGTTCTTCTAGAGAAGGTCAAATTTGTTTTCCATTGAACTGATTCTACAAATTAAATTGATAGGAGGATCTGAAAAATCTCGGTGGTTTGATACTTGTGCATCATCATCAATAACTTTGATAATCTGATGTAGATATGTATAAATAGCATTCTTCAATTGCTTCTCATACTTTGTGAATCTCATTTAAATTAGAATTACCAATAACAGTGGGAGTCTGAGATTCTGCAGTGCGTTTTTAAGACCAGAAGATATTTAAATGGAATTTTATTTGTAAAGACTTCAGGTTTGATTGAAAAATTGTTGTGAAGCTACTGAATCCATGATGTATTTTTCAAAGTCACAGTGATGATTACACTGGAACTATTTACCACAGCTGCTTTAAGTGCTACTAAAAGTTATTTAAAGAAACATTCTTTTTATGAATGGTCACCAGACTTTCACTGCTGTAGTTGTTGTATAGCTATATCCTTTTATAGCTGTATCAGCTTCACCTGTTCAGCAGGTGAGATATCTTTTATTACAGATAACAGTACAGGAACATAAGGTGGCACAGAGGAAAGCAAGTCCTTGTCAGCTGATGGAGTTCAAATTCCATTAATGCCCTTTTGCATCTGATCAGTCACATGCACACCTTAGCAATTCCATTGAGGCTGAATCACTGCTGCATTACTTCTGCAACTTAATCTTTAAAAAAAAAACCCAAGAAGTCAACCAAACAAACAAACCAGTAAAAAATAAGTCATTAAGCAAGTAACTTGGTCATATTTAAGGATATTTCATGTTTTAATTGCATTATGTGTGCAATCAAATGAGAACATATTTTGAATTGTGAACTATATACTTCTCTTGTACTTTACAGCAATAAGAGAACATTCAATCTTTAATACTTAACAATGATATTTATTATGTGTTTTAAAAACATTTTCATAAAGGCAAATATTTTAGGTACTATCTTATCAGTCAATTACATTCTATTACTGACAGTACCAACCTGATGTAGAAGAATGAAAAAATATAATTACTTGTCAATTGTTCAGGAGTTCAAAAAACAAGAGAAGTTTTAAGAGAACATTCCTTAGTCTTATGTGTTGACACCAGTGGGATTAAATGTTTTGCACTTAAAGGAACATTTTGCCTGCTGATGTTGTGCAATAGTTGGCCAAGTAACAGAACAGATTCCACTCCCTGCTACAGGGCTGTAAAGAAAAAAATCCCACATGGTGATTTCTCATTTATGGACATACAGCAGGATTGTGCTTCTGAGAAGGAGAAGTGCAGCTGAAAGGGCATCTGTGGAAATTCCTTCTGCCTGCAGACAGAGCCCTGCAATTTGGTATTTGATAGCTTTCACTGAGTGCAACCTGCAGGCTCCTTTACAGCTCCCAGCACTGATACAGATGTAGGCAGGTAATGCTTTGCTCTTGCTTCTCACTGTATTTGTCAATAATCTGATCTTTTCCATAGTAGCAAAAACACACTTTGAAATGTCACTTGATCGGGGTTAACTAAAATGGTCAAATCATCTCTGTCCTTGTCTACTCTGAGGGCTAAATCATTAACACCTTTTCAAATATGTTTGATTTTCCACTATTGTTGAGGCTATTGACTCATCTCCTCACTGAACCTTTGGCACTACTGTCTTAGCCCAGCTGAGATCTCTATTCGGTCACTGCAGCTCCCATACATGAGAGACCTCTTTGCTGAAAGCAAGTGGAACAGGATTTACATTTAGGGAAATTTTAACTACTGGTGTAAAATTAAACATGAATATTGTGTCGTCCTGAATAAGAATGAATTTTAAATATTAGTACCTGAATTGTAGCTCAGCTTGAAGACTGGTTGCAGTAGTAGGTTACTGCGATTTGTGAAAGTTATTTTCTGTCTTATGACCAGTGTTACTTCCTGAGTCATTTTGACATTGTTATGGTTGTAATTAAAACTATATGAAAATGAAAGAAAGTGGAGAAGGTAAGAACAGATAAGAAGATGAAAATAGTTGGAAGGACAAGTAAGGAAATCTCAAGAAGAAACACTTGCTAGTATCAAGAGTTACAGTAATGCCATAAAAATGGTCCTTTGCCATAGACAGTCATGAGTTTGTCTTAAGCCACTTAATGAGAAGAAAAAATACCAAATGCTCTTTTATCTAATTACTTCATGTATCTTATAATTCTGAAATAATATATAATCTTTGTGAAGGACAGAGTGAACTAATTATAGATTAGGAGAATGTTAAGAATTCAGTGTGTAGATTATATTTTTTAATATTTTCTGTTTTCTTAAAACATAAAAATCTCTTAATTGTTTCAGAAAGGTGAGCAATATGTTCCCTGGATTTATAGTATAGACAACATGCTTAAGGAAACAGGGAACAGAAGAAACTGTTGGTAAAAGCTTTTCTGCCTGCTACTTTGTAAACATATTAGTTTTCAATGTTCATTTGGGTTTAATATACACTACACACTATGATATCGATGTGTTTAATTTATAATGAAGACTGATGCTGTTTCAGCAGTGCTGCTGCTTGTTCTATTTCTGTCAGGGCATGTATTAAGCTGTTCAAGGAACAGCGAAATCTCCAACTGCTACATTAGCTGGACATGTCAAATTAATGTCTCTTGAAGATTTTGCTGGGTTTCAAATATTGTCTTGAATGAAAAATGTCCCTCTGCTGTCTGTCATCCAGCTAATTATCTAGAGGTCAAGCTGACCTCTTGCATATATATCTACATTTTCACTTATTCTTTTGCAACATGAGGTGTAGCCCATGAAACTGGCTAATATAAATTAGTTTGAGAAAATATGCTTACAGTCTTATTGAAAGAATGAATTTGATATGTTTTAAAATAGCATAGATCTGTACTGCTGCATTTTAGATTTGCCAACTTTTCCATCAAATATGGCTAAAGAGATTTACTCAAGCCCTATTCAGGTTATATTAAATTTTCCATTCTCTTAATAAAAATTCAAGATTGTTCTTCCTAATTACTACAGTTCAAAAATAACTTTAGCCTTTGGAATTCTGAATACTGGCAATACAGATGACATAATTTTACAAACAAAGAGGTACGATTATTCCATACTGCACTCCTTTTCTGCCAGATGAAGGAGTTAAATTCAGATAGATTCAAATATTTCTGAACATCTGTACAGAAAACACTTTCGAGATTAAGAAATATGCAAAGTTACCTTAATATCCTAGTTTGTGTTTCTTTAATATTTCTACAGTTTTGTATAAATTTGATCATCCCACAACCCACTTTGAAATACTTCTAAGGCTGCTATAAGAGTCTGCAAGCCACCTTAAGAAGCCAAGGGCACAGCACGAGATGAATTTGCAGATAATTCCTATGCAGTTTTCATATTGATCAATCTACATACTCAGTAACTAGACATCCTCCTAGAGGATACACTGCAGGACTCAGAGATTGCATGTTTTATGCAAAAGAAACCCAGAAATTAAGAGATCTCTACAGAATATCTGATAGAGTCAGCCCAGATTGTAGTGTTCTCTTGTGGCTTTAAAACACAGCAGCCTATTTGTAACCCTTTGTATAGAAAACTTGCAGCTGCATAAAATGTAAAGGGCACACAAAGCATATCCTGGGGTGTATTTCTAGATAAAGGCACACCTGCAGTCGTGACTTCCTAAACCAGCTTGTGTCACTACTCCTGGAAAGTACTCTGAGATTTCTGATAAAAGGTCCCCTCAGTCCAAAGGTTGGCTAAGTTTGTATGATGCTCTTCCTTCTCAGGAGGGATCTTTCAGTAACCTGGGTGTGGGAAATATTGTTCTGGATCAAGGAGCATAGGTGTTGCTTGGCTCTGAAACCTGTGCAATGTAAGACAGTCTCTGTTTGCCTGTGGGCAAGTTCCCTTGCATTGCACTCTCTGATCATAGAACAGTGATTCTTTTTTGGGCCAGGATTTTGTGTGTTGATGCAGATGGTTCCTTTTGTTCTGTAAAACTCAGAGTGGTTTAATCCCTCTGACCTTTAAATCCTTGATTTTGTATTCGAAATGCTGGAGCTAATGCTCTGCTTTGCCCTGGAATTCCAGCGAGCTGGGTACCTCATTTCATGCTCAGGAATGCAGGAGGCAGGACTGAGTCATTCCTGTCTCAGCCTCCAGAGTGCTCCTGGGCTATAGTAACACCTTTCCTAGAACGAGCAGAACAAGTCACACTGAATGCCTGTGTGCTGTTTTGGGCTTCCTGTGTGCTGATCCATCGGGTAAACAAAGCTCTAAGAGAGGAAGGGTTGGACACTTCAGATATTATTTACGGGAGGACCAGTGGATATTATTAAAATGTTACCAGCTTTACTAACAAACATATTGGAGGTCTGTAAAACAGGTCAGTGTTTGTCTCTGCCTGGTGTAGAGCCTTTCTGTGCTATCTTCTCCAGCACATTTTCAAATTCAACTGTACTAGAACAAGTCACTTTATACTCTCACACGGTGCCTTACAGTGGGGATTTCCACCAAAATGGTTGTGCTGCTGTTGTTCTCACTGCACTGCTGCAAGGCCCAGTCTTCACCAGCCATTTGGCTGGTTTTGATTTGTTAGCAGTCCCTTGTTTGTCCAGTGTAGACATAACCTTGTGTGTTGTACTTTTAAAGAAACAATAAAGAACACTGAGATCTGGTACCTATTTGTCAAAATGCCAGTTCTTAGAAAATCCTATTATATTTACAAATAAATGCATGCTAATACTGTGTTCCATGTCCTTTGGGTATCGAGTGTGCTGTAATAGAGGATCTTGCAACAAAAAAATCAACATCTAGCAATTATTACAGAGCAGATTCCTGATAAACACATTTCCTGCAGGAGAATTTGTGTTGAATGTGAAAAGTTGTAAAATAAAACTGTTAGTTTAAGTTCTTGCAGTTCGTTGACCTTTTGACTTTCTTATGTTCTTAACAAGCTTTCCCGAAAACCCAGCACAGAATCCCACCACTCCTTACACAATTCACAGAAGATATTGCAAAAGGTCAAGCAGAGGGAGAGACAGGAGAACGGGGATTCCACTGAGGAGCAAGTAAGAGGAGAGATACCTTTAGAAATTCCCACTGTTCCAGATTTCTGGAGCTCTTCCACCCTAACCAAGCCCTGGTGAGCTGCTCATGGCTAAGCCAAGAAGGGCATTGGAGGGCATTGTTTTGCAAACCTGCCAAGAGTTTTGAGTAAATTTTAGTAGCTGTGATTTTTCTCTTGACTGAAAGCAAGTATGAAGGCCAGTTTTCAGATCCAGTGTCAAGTGATGACATTTCAATTCCAGCTGAGAAGCAGAGAGCTGTTTTCTTCTGGGAGCTGTCATTCTAGATTTGTGAAAATCTGCAGTACAATCATTCACCATCAGCAGGCTGACAAGGGCTGTTGTAATTGTTACAGAGATATCTGAGGCTCTGAGCTGGTTGTTTTTACTCAGGTGGTTGGAGGCATCCAGAACAATTTGTCTGTGAGATGCACAGAATGATCAACAGCAGCACAGACCTACGTGACCACACTAATTCAGTGCTGATTATATGGAACTCATTATTATTTTAATTTGTAGAGGCATAATTTGTATAGTGGTTACCTTGAGTGATTCTTGCCGTCTGACTGTGGATGCAGTGGTCATCTCTGATGACTGTGAGTGTGCAGAGCCAGGGGGAAGGTACATAACCATGTACCTGGCACTGCCTGCTCGTTCCTCAGCTGCAAGTGGAGCCTGCTGCAGCAGCTTCAGGGAACACTGAAAGGCTCTCTGGATGAGGACTGCTGTGCACTTCACAGTCTGAGGGAGCAAAATGGGAGGGTTTGTTGTGTTTGTTTTCTAGCTCAAAGTCTTCAGGAAGGTCAGGCCCTCAGCTGCAGTCATTCAGCTGGAGCAGACCTCCCTCCTGGACAAGTGTTCTGCTCTGAGGGACTTGGGGCTTTTCATTGAGCTCTGGGTGACACAGCTCTGCTGGCTGACCTGCACAAATCCCTTGATTCAACACCCTTACTCCACAGCCTTGCTGCAGCTGTGGGTCTCTTCCTGGACCTGATGAGAAATACTTGATGCAACAGCCAGGAGTGAAAGGGAACAGCAGCAAGAACACTGCAGAGCCAGAGAGCCTGCCCACAAAATCCTGCTCACAGCTGCTCTCAGCATCAAGCCTCCAACTCCAGAGGCAGATCCTGGTCCCTGTTTTGCATTTTCCTTCTCTTTGCAGTGAGAACACATCAGCCTGGGTGTAACCTCTCTCCTGAGAGGCCACCAGTCCCTGCCAAGCTGCAGCAAGACCGAGAGATGAAGGAAAAAACTGACAGAGCAAAGGGCACCCACATGAGCTCATGGCAGCTCAGAAACCCAGGCTCTCCAAACGCTTACCAAGGGGTCCCCTCCCAAAAATACTGCTCTCCCCAGGAGACACAGCTCTAGCTTTACAATCTTCTGCTTTAATTTCCAGGTATTAATTATTCCAGGATAGCATTCCAATTTTAATCAAAGAAGAAAAAAAATCAACCTAGAAATATAAAGGCTGTGCTGTTTTCTAGGGATTTTGCTTATGAGGGAAGTGTGAGGTGGAGTAGAGAGGTGACAATGAGTATGTGAATGGTGTGAATATTTTTGTATCTATTTTGTTTGCTTTTTATATTCCTCCTCTCCATATCTTTTTCTTGCTGAAAAAGTGTCTGAGAAGCAGGTTGGTAAAGCAGAGCTTCTATAAAACCTTTATTAAGGAATAGGTGGGAAGGAGGGATCCCACCTTTCATGACAGATGATGAGCACTAGCAGCTCAGGATGACTGCCAGCTGAGGAATGACAGGATGCAGAGGTGGGGCATGAGCACACAACTGAGCTGAGGAGGACAAAAACAATGCAGAGGGGCAGAGAATTATGAACAGAGAAAGAAAACAAAGCATGTTGGGAAAGCTTTCCAGTAATCAAGTATGACTTCAGCTAATTTCCTCTTATTGGTCCGAGTGCATATTTCAAGTTTAAATGTGTGCCTAATCAACCTTGGGGTAAAATATAAAAATAGGAACGTTTTCCCTCAGCCCTTGGTGACTGATGTATGCTGAGGCAGTGCAGAGCTCGGAGTAGGAGTGGAAATCAGTGGGAGGAGGTGAGCAGGTACAGGAGGAGCAGGAGAATGAGCGGTGACACGAGTATTGCTTTCAGCCAGTCCGTACTCAATTGTTTCCTGTGGGTTTGGAGAATGTGGTGCAGTTTACTCCCTGCTCCAGCTTGCTCCTTTGTTCCTTGTAGCCTGTGATGCCTCACAGTTTCTCCTGTCATACGGGTTGCTCATCCCTTTCTTCTGGTTGCCCTCCCCTAGAAGAGTCACTGAGCACAAGCAGACAGGCAGAAGGATGTGTACAGCCATGAGTTGCCTGGACAGGCATCTAATTTCCTGTGAGTGGAGGGAAGCAGGAGGCCGAGCCCAGGGCTGCTCCTCGCTGCTGTGAGGATGCCTCGGGTCAGGACATCCTGCTGGGCTCACGCGCTGCTTCCTCCTGGGCCTTGTGCCCAATTCTGTTGCAACTGAACCCAGACCTGGTTAAGCTCCTGTTTTGGGACTTCCCTCACCTGTGTCATGACTCGACTGGAGAGCTGTAACCGCTCACCATGCTGGAAGCATCCGCAGCACAAGTGCGGCCAACAGGGATGGTGAGGGAGAGGCCGGGAGCTGGCAGCGGGGGACTTTGGCCACCGCGTCAGGCCGAGGACTCCGGCTCCGGGTTTTCGCTGCGGCTGCCTCGAACAGCATCAGGCTCCGGGGCTCCGCGCCCGGC